>OY288249.1:43667861-44267861 GCA_958450325.1 Agrostemma githago
CTTGTGTCCAATATTTCAAGAAGGGTTGGTTTTCCTTCCGATTTGGGTCAAAGGAGGACATGGAGCTTATCTTGAGGGGAGGACCATGGCAGGTAGGTGCAAATAGTCTAATACTCAAGCAATGGAGCCCTACTTTCTCGCAAGAAATGGAGAAGATTTCAATGGTTCCAGTCTGGGTACTGTTTCCAGATTTAGACCCTTATCTATGGTCTGAATCAGTGCTTAGTAAGATGGCTAGCAGGGTGGGAAAACCAATGTTTGCAGACACCACTACCACATATAAAGAGCGATTATCGTTTGCAAGGGTGTTGATTGAGGTGGACGTTGCAAAAGAGTTACCGGATCATGTTACTATCAAAGTTCCTATGCTGGGCAGCTTAGTGCAAAGGGTAAGCTATGAGTGGCTTCCCTATTATTGCACCGGATGCAAGAAGTTAGGACACTTGATTAATAATTGTAAATGGGAGAAGAAGAAGGATGTATCTGTAAAAAATCAGAAAATCCTAAAAAGATACACCCCGGTCAAAACTGGAAGAGGAGTTGACGGAGTTGATGATGGAATTATCCCGGACCCCAAATTGGCTAACACTGAGATTGAGAAGGCTGCATCTAGGGAACACAATGTTGCTCTGAATGGGGTTTTTTCTTCTTCAGGAGTTAGACCAGATGAATTAGGGAGAGATGGAGTTTCTGGCCCGGACCCCAATCTGACTGGTACAAAGTTTGGTGGAGCAGACCTTGGAGTGGTGGCGAAGAACTCAGGTTCTGATTCTGCTACTTTATTTGCTAGCTCAGATGGATTAGGGAGGGAAGCTGGAGCAGACCCGGACTCCAGTTCAGACCTGAATGGACTAGATGGCTCTGGGAAGGATACAGCAAGTATGGAATGGGACCTGGTGACCAGGAGAAATGGACCAGGATCCGTCTCTGTGCGTAAAAGAATTGATGGATTTGGTTTCAAATCTGACCTGAAAGGGCTCTCTCAAGCTATGATTGAATCCTTACATACCCCAAATAAGTTTGAGATCCTAAAGAACATTCAGGAGAAGGAGGATGATGAGAGTTTGCAGGTAAGTCAGACTACTCTAGAGGAACCAATTCCCCCCGACTTGTCTAAATGATTTTTGGATCCTGGAATATCCGAGGAGGAAATGAAGGCCTCAAACAAGATGCTGTTAATAAGTTGTTGAAGGAAAGGGATATTGATGTTTTGGGATTACTTGAGACAAGAATTAAGGAGAAGAAAGCTTCAAAAATTATTAGAGGAAAATTTCACCATCTTTCTATCAAATGTAACTATGAGTCTCATTTCAATGGGCGTATCTGGCTTATGTGGAAACCTAATAAAGTAAGAGTTACTATTCTACAAGTTCATTCTCAATATATCCATAGTCTGATTCATCATTATGCTTCAAACAAGGATGTTTATGTGACTATGGTATATGGTAGTAATAAGGGTAATGATAGAGAAGAATTATGGAGTCATTTGGTGGACTTATCCACATCTTGCCATAGATGGTTAGTCATGGGGGATTTCAATGTGGTGAGACATGATTTGGAAAAGGTTGGAGGAGATACTCCTGATGTCAAAGAAACTGAGGCGTTCAATGATTGTATAGCCAATGCTGGGTTGCAGGAGCTTATGGGGAATGGGTGTGAATATACTTGGACAAATAACCAGGACCCTCTTGCAAGGGTTTGGTCCAAATTGGATAGAGCATTAATTAATGCAAATTGGCTGACTGACCTTCCTACTACAAATGCCTTGTATCTGAACTCAGGTGTTTCTGATCATTCACCTGTTCTTGTACAAATTAAAGAGGAAAAGAAGCGTAGACCACGTTTTAGTTTCTTGAACTGTTGGGCTGAACATCCAGGGTACAAGGATGTGGTGGAAAAAGCTTGGGGCAAAAAGGTTCTTGGAACAGCTGCTTTTCAGTTGTTTGGCAAGCTACAGAATGTAAAGGTTGCGTTAAAAAATTTCCACAAAAGCAGGTTTACTGATATTGGGGCTAGGATAAAAACCATTGATAATGAATTGGAAGCCTGCCAATATAATCTGCAGCACCATCCTTTCTCTGAGGAGCTAATTGCTAGGGAAAAGGCACTAACTGTGCTGAGTCTGAGTCTAAAGAAGGCTGAATTAAGTATCTTGAGACAAAGGGCCAAGATGGAGCATGTTATTGAAGATGACCAATCTACGAGATATTTTCACACCCGGATAAAGGAGAGAAGACATCAGCAATTTATTAGCTCTGTACAGGATTCTTTGGGGCGGGACAGATCAGGAGAAGATGATATAGCACAGGGGTTCATTGATTATTATAAGGAGTTACTAGGGACGGCTAAAGAGGTTTCACCTCTGGATGATACTATTATGAAAAGTGGTAGTTTAGTTCAGAAGGATGATTGGGCTGCTTTGTTATGTATACCTGATGAAGATGAGATCCGTAAGGCTGTTTTCTCTATTCACTCTGAGAAGAGCCCTGGGCCTGATGGCTTCTCCTCGGGATTCTTTAAGAGCTCTTGGACAGTGGTGAAGAAGGTGTTTTGCAAAGCTGTGTTAGAATTCTTTCAAAATGGGAAAATGTTGAAGCAAGCAAACTCTACTCTTATCACACTCATTCCAAAGAAAACTGTCTGCCAATCTGTACTAGATTATAGACCTATCTCGTGCTGCTCTATTTTATACAAGACGATTAGCAAGCTTATTACTGCCAGACTGAAGAAGGTTATGGAGAACATCGTGGGGTATGAGCAAGCTGCTTTCCTTTCAGGTAGAAGTATTCAGGACAATATTGCTTTGTCCCAATCGTTGATCAAGGGTTACAATAGGAAGCTACTCACTCCTAGATGCCTTATGAAAGTCGATTTGCGTAAAGCGTTTGACTCCTTGCAATGGGAGTTTGTCATAAGAATGCTTGAAGGTTTTAACTTTCCTAGAAGATTTATTCAATGGATTGCTGGATGCATTATGGGATCTTGGTATTCTCTCAAAATCAATGGTGAATCAAGGGGGTTCTTTAAGGGTAGGGGAGGAATTAGACAGGGTGATCCCCTTTCACCATACTTGTTTGTTCTAAGTATGGAGGTCCTCTCTCGCAGACTTAGAGCCATTAATTCTCAGGAAATGGTCTCTTATCATCCTAAATGCCGAGGAATTAAGTTGAATCATATGATTTTTGCGGATGACTTGATGATCTTTACTAGAGGGGATACCCCTTCAGTTATGGCTGCTACAAATTCTTTGGATTGTTTTGCAAAGGAGTCAGGGTTACAGGCGAATAGAGGAAAAACAAATATTTTCTTTGGTGGTGTGGGAGAGGAAGTTAAAAATCAAATTTTGCAGTGTACTGGATTTACCCAAGGTTTCTTTCCTTGTAGGTACCTGGGTATCCCCCTCAATACCATTGGAAATCGCAGGGAAAATTACACTGGTTTAATGCAAAAAATCAGAGACAATATCAGGAGTTGGTCATCTCAATATCTGACCTATGCAAGTCGTTGTCAATTGCTCAACTCTGTCGTCTTTGGTATCATGAATTTTTGGAGTGCAAACGGACTACTTCCAGTCAATGTCATGAAGAGTATTGTCCAAGATTGTATGAATTTTTTCTGGAAAGGATCTGAGGAAGGAAAGGGTATGGTTTTCAAGAGTTGGAAGAGTATTTGTATGCCTTGGGAGGAAGGAGGCTTTAATATAAAAGATCTTTCCTCTTGGAACAAGGCATGGGTGAGTCATTGGCTTTGGAGGCTCACTTGGGGAGAAAATGATATGTGGTGTAGTTGGCATAAACATTATGTGCTAAACAACTCTGATGTGTGGACAATTCAGAAGAAGGAGCTGCATACTGCCACTTTCAAGGGCGTTCTCACAGTTCGTGACGAAATTCTGCAGGGTAGTGGATCTGTGGAGGCAGCAAAATTGGTATTGGCAGGCTGGATTAGAAACGGGAAGTTCAGTGTAACTAAAGCTTATGAGTGGTTTCGACCCAAACTTTTCAAAGATAGGAGATTGAAGTGGATCAGTGGTACACAAATTGTTCCTAAACACAAGATTATTCTTTCCCTGGCTGTCCAGAATAAACTTGCAACTGTGGATAACATTCAATTAAGGGGGCTGTATTGGGTAAACAGGTGTGTGTTATGCGAAAAAGGATTGGAAACTCAGGAACATTTGTTCTTCTCTTGCTCTTTTTCAAGTTTGGTTTGGAACGAACTGCTCCAGTGGGTACAAATGGGGGATAGGAGCTCAAATCTGCGGCGAGAGATGGACTGGTGTGGATGTAGAAGGACTGGCAGGCACTGGAAGAATATTTGGTACAAATGTATGCTGGCTGCTGCTGTCTATCATCTATGGATCGAAAGGAATTCAAGAATTTTTCAAGGACATTGTAGGCAAGCCTCAAGCATTGTAAAGCATATAAAATTTGGTGTCTTCACTTGGTTAAGAAATAGGACTATGAAGTAAGTTAGGGGGTTTGTTTTGTTAGTGGATTAGTATGGCTTTTTTCGCTTTTTTGCCTATGCTTTTGCTTAGGCTAGAGGTTAGTCTTTTGTAAGATAAGTCTCTTTATTATCAATAAAGAGTCATACCCTTCTTGCAAAAAAAAAAAAAAAAAAAAAAAAAAAAAAAAAAAAAAAAAAAAAAAAAAAAAAATAATAATAATAATAATAATAATAATAATAATAATAATAATAATAATAATAATAATAATAATAATAATAATAATAATAATAATAATAATAATAATAATAATAATAATAATAATAATAATAATAATAATAATAATAATAATAATAATAATAATAATAATAATAATAATAATAATAATAATAATAATAATAATAATAATAATAATAATAATAATAATAATAATAATAATAATAATAATAATAATAATAATAATAATAATAAGAATAAGAATAAGAATAAGAATAAGAATAAGAATAATAATAAGAATAATAATAATAATAACAACAACAACAACAATAACAATAACAATAATAATAATAATAATAATAGTTTTCTCTCTCTTCTCTCCCTCTAGAGAAAGTTTTCTCTCCTGAATCTGCGATTAACTTCGACCATGGTGCCCGGAACGGGGCGAGGGAGAGGGAGGCCACCAAAGAACAAACACAAAATTGATCAACCTCGAATTGGGGAATCATCTGATCCTAATTTTGGGGAAAATTAATTGCAAGTGGAGTAATAACTGGAGTTGGAGACTTTGAAGCAGGGGAGTCCACTGATTATTGATTTAATCTCTGATGCTTTTCTATCTGCCCAGAAATCACAGATGATGAGCAAGAATGATAAACCTTCTATTGGGGATTTGTTTTCTGGTGAGATGAGGAAGGATGCGGGAAGGAGTAATGTGCAAGAAACCAGAGGAAACAGAGATTCGCCGGAGCAAGCTGCCGGAGCTGCGACTTCCTCGGCAAACAAGGTGAAGGTAACGAAAATTGGTATTGGACTTCATTTTGATGAGGTTAGTGCGAATTCAGAAGAAATTGATATTGTTATAGATGATTTTGCGGACGAACTGAAATTATGGCAATATACATTAATGGGTAATGTTTTGGGAGCCAAACCAACATTGAAACAGATGAATGATTTTGCCGTTAAGAATTGGAACACTGTACTTCCTGTTGTGCAGTATTTCAAGCGAGGATGGTTCTCGTTTCGTTTTCGAGATAAAGAGGATATGGATTGGGTTCTTCGAGGAGGACCATGGTGTAGACACCCACATTTGACCGCCAGGTGTCTATGATAGTTTCCGACAAACACCCGATGATGATCGGACGCAAACGTGCTTTAATATACTCGGATATGGGCTCAAAATCATTGGCATTTGGCTTGGGCTTTTTACGGAGTACAAATTTCACAAAACCAACCTCAAGTTCAGGCCCAATGGATCATTTTGAGTTAGACAAGACTAATTTGGGTCGAATCCGACACCAAGGGCAAAACCGTCTTTTAGCGACCGAGTCAAACCCGGTCAAAGATATTTTTTCGAGACATGTGGGTCAGCCGTGTCACCCCACGTATCTGATTCGAGCTCGAATACTACATAAAATCAGCTACGACAAATATTAAACAAACCCGTTTAAGGATAGAATTCGATCTCAAGTAGGAATTCTATCCGAAAACCTAATCAAACACTCGACCGAGTATGACTTGCTTGGCCGAGCAGCCTGATTTCAGCCGAGGTTCCTTTCTTCTTCACCAAGAAAGTGAGTTCTCGTTCCTCTCAACCTCTTACGTTTCCTCTCCAAACCGGTATTTCTTGTTGTCTAAGCAAGAGTACTTCTCCTAACCTTTTCTCCTATAAATAGAGCCCTCACATACACAATTAGACATCAACTTTTTATCTATCAAATATACATGAACTCCTCACACAATTCACAAAATATATACACTTAGCATCAAGAAACCGATAGTACATCCGAGACCCGACGAAACTGGCCACCTCTTACCCATTACACGTCCAAACCAAAAAACCACCTCAACTCACCAACATTAACTCGACGCTCCTGTGCTCTAGCCACATTCCGATGAGCCCCGTTCCGAGTAAACAAAGCATGTAGGTTGAGGGTGTAAAACCAAACCCGACTTCTCTTTTTTTTTCTCTTCCTTTCTCTCGTCCTTTCTTCGTTTTGTCGTCGTCGGTCGTCCATTTTTTTAAAGGGTCGTCGTCGTTCTTTTTTTATATATAATAACGATATTACAAAACTATTTTCATATACAACAAAACGTTCTTAAAAATACGATATCGATTCTCTAATCAAACATCGTACTAGAAAAGAACTAGATTAATCTTGTTGATGCTAAAAAATCGTTATATGATTTCATAAGATAAAACACGACGATTTTTAACGCGGAGAGAATCAAACATCGTTTTTAAGTCTAATTTTAAAAAATTATTTTCAAAACCTTTTTTTTATCTTTTCTAAAAAAACCATTCCGAGTATTTGATATCGATTTCATAATCGAATATCGAATACGACGAATATCGGAAATATTAAGTTGGGTGCAAGTCATGCAATATTTGTGCGCGATTTAATAAAATTATCGATTCTAAAAAAATCGATTCCGAAACAGTCGGTCATGCGACCCGTCGGCGTCTCGGGCGAGTCACGCGACAGCCTGGAAAACGCAGCACAGTTTCTTTTTTTCATTATTCCTCGAACATCGTTTTTTAGACAAAACAACGTTTTTTCAGATCTCGACTTTATTTTTATTGACCTCGGTCAACGCGTGTTAATCCATCACGCGAATTATCTTTTCAAAACCATGCATATTATCGTATTCATATTTTTATTCGATTTACAAACCGTTACTAACTTGTTTGTTAGTGTTTGTAGCAATTTCTTTTCTTTTCGTTTGTTTTATTAGACTAAAACGAACCTCATATGCTAAACTACAACTTTGACGTTAATTCTAGTTGCATTAAATCGACTTAGCAACCCGTTCAAATTTCTTATGTTTAGGGAAAACAATGTTTGCATATCATTCATCGTATCACTTTGCATATCATTCATCGTATCACTAACGCGCGTATTCAAAAGTCATTCGATATCTTTGTAGAGGCCGCTAATGTGCGGGCGGGGTTTGGTGTTCTTTGTGAACTTCCCAACACATACCCTCACCCCTTACTCAGAACCTCGGTTTCCGGATGTCCGAAACCATTGGCAACGAGAGTCATTCAATACACGATATCCGACAACGCCGATATCGGTATCAAATGCTAAGGGACGAACCCAATAAACTCTGACATCGGAAATGGGCCGTATTTTGTACACGGCCCACTACGACATAGAGTGGGTTCGAACGGGCCCGAACTCCCACAAAGTTTGGTGGCGACTCCAACTTCGATTTAAATTTCAATTCGACCGATCTCATATGGAGATTCATTCGCTTCCCCAAACCCGCGCGTGGCCGCGTCGGGGTGGACCTATGTCATGTCCACAATTTGGCGACTCCGCTGGGGAATAACTGATGCGTGACTTACCATCGGCATCCTCAGGGTGAGACTCGAATAGAAATCGTTTGACTAGTACAATACGCGTTTTAGTTTTACGGTTCATGCACAACCCCATCTTTTCCCGGGCCGGTACTGGTGACCGACGTCCCACTATACCCTTGATGTAGTCCAAATTGGATATGTCAAAAGGTGTTCATAGTAGATTCGTATGGGTTTTACGGCATGTTCTAAGCTCAACTCGACTTAGGAAGTTCGCCCCGATTCTCGAATAGGCTATGTACACTAGTATAGACCCTTATAGACTGACCGAGACTTAGTTTAAGAGCATACATGGTGTCGTTATACCGTTTCCATGACTACGTGCTGCTTTATCTACATGCTTTTCAAAAACCGTCATTTTTCAAAAATTGCATCCTTTTCAAAACATCCAATTTCAAAACCCCGGGCATATACCGAATTTAGGATTAACGATTTTACTCAAAATAGCCCTTTTTCTAGCCGGTATTATGCCCAATTTAAAACTTGAAATTATTTCGAACTTACAAAACCGTCACCCGGTTCAATTTTCGCTTTCTTTTCCGAAAAAGAGCCGGGCCATTCCCCGAATTTTTCGGGTTTTCAAAAAATCCATTTCAAAACCTCCCTTTTCTTAGGACCTCCCGTATTTAGCAGTGTCGGGTCGTGTTGTAAGCCATCGAGGTCTTTAGCGTCGAAACTCCATCGATCTTACATCACGGGTTTTCTCCCTATCCCAGTCCGCCTTACTTGACTAAGGCAAGGCCCACCTACGTAGGACATACTCCTATAAAGGAGGGCCCGTTTACACAATCAAGTTCAAAGTCTGGGGGAATATCTCACGTGGACCCTCTCTCAAACAGGACTCGGCACACACACCGAATCCTAGGGGAGGCCCACCTTGTACGAGTCACCCGTCTAAGCGTCTTTTCTGGGTCATTTCTTTCCTAGTCTACTTTTCCCTTGCTCGGAATGTACTTTTACTCTAGGATTTGGGCTAGTTGCTGACTGCGCGGTATTCTTACAGACAGGCCGCCTTTCACTCGAACCATGACGCAGCAAGCCATAGATGAATTGAGGGCCTCATTGACCAAGCTGGAGACTATGATCACGACGATGAGGGGGGATCAGATCGTCATCCTTACCCGTGTAAGTGCTGTGGAACAGGGAACCCCTAGTGGTAGCATCGAAACCGATGGGCCGTTAGCTGAATTGGCTAGTGCGGTCCACAAACTCCAGGAACAGGTCCATCTGTCGACCCAAAACTCAATCCACACGGAGAATGCTCAAACCTACACACCTCTGACCGATGAGCTGCCCGCCAATCTCAACCTAACGGGCCTACCAATGTTCGAGGGTACTGAAGACCCGGTCCACCATATCCGGGCCTTTAAGGAGTTCATGGCCCTTAAAAGAGTCAAGTCCAACATGTTCAAGCATTTTTTTGCCTCCTCCTTGGAAAAACACCCAAGAGCCTGGTACTACAGGCTCGATTCCAAGAAATACAAGACTTGGGACGATGTAGCCACGGAGTTCGCCTGAAACTATGCGGACAACACTGAGATCCAGACTACGATGCGTAGTCTAGAGGGCATGGCCCAAGAGCCTAAATAGGGTTTCACCAAATACCTTCAGAGGTGGAGGCCCGAAAGTGTAAAGTTGGTTGACAAGCCCAGCGAAAAGGTGCTAGTGGAGGCCTTTGTCAAGAACCTCCTTCCTTCTTACCGGGTCCATCTCCGGTATGCAGTTATACCCAATTTCGCCACCTTAACCGAGATGGGTAAAAGAATCGAAGATGATCTAAGGATAGAGAACCTTACTAAGGCCTCTGCCAAAGGGTATCAAGGGGCCAGCTCGTCCACCAGTAAGCCAGCAACTCCAGCTGCAACTCGCAGCATTATTGACGAGGTTAACTCACTAGACACCTCGACCAAAAGGAATACTCCAACTCTGGTATTCACTGATATAGGTACAACCTATGCTAATGCCTTACAAAGGCTGTCTTCAAAAGGCCTAATCCAACCGATAAGCCCAACTCCGGAGGTTCCGGTCGACAAACGGTCTAAGAGCTACAACATTCAGGCCTACTGCCAATATCACCAAGGCAACGGGCACGACACTGAGAAATGTTGGAAATTGAAGCATCTTATTCAAGATCTAATCGAAAATGGGAAGATACCACTACCCAGTGATAAGCCGAGTAAAAAAAATAACCCACTTGCTACTCACGCCATTTTTGCTGAAGGAATAGTTGACTGTTCTTGTCTCATTTCCCCTTTCATTCCAAATCAACGGGATATGGAACGACGATGAAGATGACGTTTACCTGGCTAAGGGGGAAGCTGTCCCTATCACCATCGAAGAGATCCGGAAGGCCAAAACCAAGGCCCTGGCCGGCACACACGTCATCACAACCGCTCTCTCTACCCCGGAAACCGTCACTGAACCTGTCAGGACAGAACCTACTCTTGAGGAACCAAATGCCGACACGGCCCTAATTAGACAACTAAAGAGGGCCCGATATGATCTTACTATATGGCAGCTTTTGGTTAGTTCTCAGGAGCATCGGGCAGTACTTACTAGGGCTCTCAACGAAATCAAGGTTGACTCGTCGGTTACCCCCACCGAAATGGTAGCTACTATTTTGCCTCATCTCAAAGGCAAGTCCAAAGGAGAAGGCCCACTTATCACCTTCTCCGAGTCCGACCTTCCACCGTTTGGGGCCGCTCATAATTTAGCCCTGTACATCACGGTGATATGCTGGGGATAATATCTCCCCACGACCCTAATCGATGACGGGTCCGCAGTAAATGTCCTCCCCTTAAGAACTGCTAAAGCCCTCAGCATCACCGAGGCTGATTACTTTCCAACCGCACAAACTATCCAGGCTTTTGACGGAAGCCCGAAATCAGTTGTTGGGGCTGTCAAGCTAGCAATCATAACCAGCCCGATAGAGAAAGAGCTAGAATTCCAAGTGATTGATGTCACTTCATCTTTCAATCTGCTACTCGGGAGACCATGGATTCACGCGGTCAAAGCCGTATCTTCTACACTTCACAGGAAGGTCAAAATGCCTCTACAAGATGGGATCATCACTCTCGAGGCTACCCCCATAGCCGTGTCAAGCTGCAACCCGGCAGGCCAGGCTGACCCACGAGGTTTCAATTTCGTGGGAATGATTGAAGAGGAGTACCTCTTCAAGCCCTATTTCACCACTAGCATCGACACGATCCTACAGAACTTGGGCTATCTGCCGGGGGCTACTTCAAGGCCCTATCTTCCAGCTGGGAAGGTTATCGAGGTCCTCAATGACGAGCAATCTCGCCTCGGTCTGGGTTACGCTATGACGCCAGGGCGCATGGACCAAACAGAGGCAGTCACGTTCGTCACTCCAGTGTTCGGAGCTGTTCAAATGGGCCTCTATCAGCTCACCATCTCATATCCCGAGACCAAATTGGCTCGAGAATGCAATTTCATCCCGGATGACATCTTTGCCCTTATCCATGCCGAATCAAAGGAAGGTGCAAATAATACTGAGCCCGTCCTGGGGCTCCTATTCGGAAAAGATAAGGTCGTCCCAACCCCCAAACAGGAGTTAGTGAACCTGATCCTCCGCAGCAGTAAGTTCGATCCAACCAAGCTGATCTCCGAAGTTGGTGCTGACACTGGAAAGAGAGCTTGGAGGAAAGCAATCAAGTGGACCGATAGCCAGGGTCGAGTCTACAAGTTGACTATTGGTGAAGGAGATACTCAAGGCACTGAGTCCGAGTCCGAGTCCGAGTCTAAGTCAGAGTCAGAGTCGGAGTCTGAGTCCAAGTCTAGAGCGTCCAGTACTAGGATCGAGTTTGTAACCCCTCTCCCTTCATTAGCACCCACCGGAACCCCGGGGTCTGTCCCGAGTGCTCTCCCTATCCCGCCTCTGACCAACGATCATATGGCCACTCTCTTCGAGCTCTTTTCAAAATTCACTATCAATAATAACGATATCCGTTCTGCTTATGACTTGTCTTATTTTCAAAACATTTTCAAAAATTTACTTGCAATGACATTGAGAAACCCGACCAACAGGTACCATTGCTTCCGCATCTAATCGAGCAACTCGAACAAAGGGAGTCCCGAAATCCAGTAATCGAAGAAACCGATTCCATCAACGTAGGAACCCCTTTAGACCCTCAAATGCTTAAGTTGGGCCTATCTTTGGATCCTGAGGAGAAACAACAATTAACGGATCACCTCCTGAAATTCAAAGACGTCTTCGCATGGTCCTACAAGGACATGCCAGGAATAGATCGAGGGATAGCTGAACACCGTATACCCTTCAAAGACGGATATAAGCCAGCAAAACAGAAGCTCCGAAGAATGAGGCCCGAATGGTCTCTCAAAGTCAAAGAAGAAGTGGACAAACAGTTTAAAGCGGGCTTCATACAAGTGTCTGAATATCCCGACTGGGTTGCGAACATCGTGCCGGTACCCAAGAAGGACGGCAAGGTGCGGGTATGTGTAGATTTCCGGGACCTTAATAAGGCCAGCCCAAAAGATGATTTCCCGTTACCACATATCGATATACTGGTGGATAACACGGTCGATCATGCCCTTTTATCATTCATGGACGGGTATGCCGGATACAATCAGATCAAAATGACGGAGGAAGACATGAGTAAAACCACCTTCATCACACCTTGGGGTACTTACTGTTATACCGTGATGCCATTTGGGCTCATCAACGCCGGGGCCACTTATCAACGGCCGCCACCAGTTTATTACATGATATGATGCATAGGAAAGTGGAGGTCTATGTGGACGATATGATTGTGAAGTCCAAAGACCGAAACGGGCACATTACAGCGCTAAGAAAGTTCTTTACCCAATTACGCAAGTATAATATGAGGCTGAACCTCAAAAATGCAGTTTCGGGGTAACATCGGGCAAGCTACTAGGCCATATCGTCAGCCAACGCGGCATCGAGGTTGACCCAGCCAAAATCAAGGCCATTACCGAGATGCAGCCACCCAAAACCGAAAAAGAAATAAGAGGGTTCCTCGGGAAAGTCCAATATATCAGCCGGTTCATTTCAAAGCTAACCATGGTATGTGAGCCCATTTTCAAGAAACTGAAGATAGGGGAACGAACGCTATGGGATGATAAGTGTCAAATGGCTTTTGATAAGATCAAGGAGATTCTATCCTCTCCACCGGTGTTAATGCCGCCTCAACCGGGCTTACCTTTGTTGTTATACCTAACAACGACTGAGACAGCCATGGGCGCTATGCTGGCCCAAACGGTCGATTCAGAAGAACGGGTTATCTATTACATCAGCAAAAAGTTTCTAGAGTACGAGTGCAAGTATACAATGCTCGAAAAGACGTGCTTATCTTTAGTTTGGGCCACTAAAAAGCTCCGACACTATAAGCTCAGTCAGGAGGTACATGTGCTATCCAAAATAGATCCAATTAAGTACTTGTTCGAAAAGCCCATACTTAACGGCCGAATATCCAGGTGGACTTTAATGCTGGCTGAGTTCGATCTCAAGTTTGTACCTTTAAAAGCCATCAAAGGCCGAGTAGTCGCGGAGTTCCTTGCCAATAGTCTGGTATCAGTGGAAAGACACACCGATACTTGTCCCTTTCCTGATGAAGACATATTCCATACTGACACCGAAACATGGGATTTGTATTTTGATGGGGCATCCAACTTTCGAGGATTCGGGGTCGGAATTCTGTTAATCTCACCACAAGGGGAACATACCCCGTCATCCATCAAGCTAGATTTCGATGTGACTAACAACGCAGCCGAATATGAAGCATGCATTCACGGCACTACTAGAATTAGCTCAAAAGCAATCAGTAATAAGCAATCATTTAATTTCAATCAATGATGTCTTTGATTAAAGAAATCAATTATCTCAAATAAGTGGTCTCTTATCTACTATCAAAGACATCATTTTTGAAAAAAAATGATTTCTAATCCCATGTAGTCTAATCTCAAAGACATCATTTTTTAAGTAAATGATATCTAACCATATCTAGTCTAATATCAAAGACACCATATTTCAAATAAATGATGTCTAACCTTTGGTCTAATACAACAAAGACACCATTTTTCAAATAAATGATTTCTAAGTATTTAAAACTCAACAAATTATTTATTAATTTATGGAGTAATTTTTTTTCTCAAAGACACCGTATTACTCCATTATACTAATGAAATAAAAATACACCATATTACGGTGTTGTATATATGAGTATAATACCTAGTATATTATCCAAAAACAAAAGTGAGTGGAGTTGTGAACATAACTTCCGTGGAACTCGTTTTTCATCCCCAAATCGAAATCACCCAAAACCCTAAATCATGAAAAATACTCAGTAATGAGCGTTATCAATCAATCAATCCAATGATGGAGTTCGTGACAGGCGATCGGTACCTGGAATCACTGGTTTCATTTGTCGAAAAGAACACCAGCGAATTAATCGAAGGAACAATCACCCTCAAACTCAACGTCGTGGGGTTACACTATGTCCAATCACGACTTGAAGTATTGAACGAGCTTGAGAGTCTGATCGCCGACGCTCAGGTGGATTATCTTCGCTAACTCTGGCAACTCGGGTGAACATTCTATAATCAAACTATTGAAATGTTATATACTCATCTTACTCTTTATTTTGATTCGAATGCTGTTGATTGTTGTCTATGAGATACACAAGGTTGCACGTAGAATGCCTTATTTGGTATCGTTGTTATTATTTTTTTCTGCTTGATGTCGTGGTAGAATGCCTTATTTGGTATCGTTGGTATCGCAGCTACTGTTGTGCACGCTCCCGCAGGATGTGTAGTACTTTGAGAACCACAGTGGTACAGCTCACGGCTCTGTCTTTCTTCGCTCTGCTTTCTCTTCTTCTCGTGAAACTGGTGTTTGAAGGTTGTATACTGATCTACTTGATGATGTTGCGTGTGTAGTAATTTGATTTACGAGTGTAGACGTTAAAATGAGTATTTTGTTGTTTCTTATTGATGTCTTGATGGTATGTATGTGGATACGTGGTACTGAGTTTGATTTAGAATAATGACGTTGCTTGAAGCTTGTATAACCCTTTTCACTTGGTGGAATCCACACTCCACAATATGATAATGCTATGATTTGAGAGCTTGACTGTAAGTTACTTTGTGTGAGTTGAAATGTGATTGGATTTCATTGTGATGTTGCAAGTTTTGATTAGGTTCTTTAGGGTAGTTACATAATTACTGAATAGTGAGTTATTAGAAACATGTATGTTTCTACTTTATCGACTTCTACTCTTAATTTCTCTGCTGGACATTTAACATCACAAAATGCGTCTTTGTTTGCCTCTTAAGTTGCTATATTCCGCCTATAATCCACAATTTTCTCTGACTCCAAAGGTCCCTTCCTCTTCACCCTTTCTCATCTTGATGGGTGTATGTGTTGAAAAATGAACCTGTGTTTGAATGTGCTTGAATTATGTTTTGTAGAGATAGTTCCTCTCCTTACCTTTATCTATGCTTGGAAGTCTGGAACTCTAATAAACTTCATTTTATTTGATTTTTATGTGGCTTCTTGTTTGTAGATTTTGTTCGTTATATACCTTAGTACTCCACTCATGGTACCAAGTATCGGTTGGTGTGCCGCATTGTGTCTGATTATCAATTTTGGGATCAAAGTCTCAAACTGATTTAAGACCACGAAATGCCTCTCAGGATTAAACTTTCTTCGCCTAGTCTATCTAGATTCTCATAATTTTTATATTTTTCTATCTAGCTTATTAATTTATCAAGGTCGTCATGTGTTTTTTCTTTTATGTTTGAAATCATTGATGGCACAATGTAGAGATGGAGGGATAGCATCCAAGGGTCGACATTTTAGATAGAGCGATGAAGAAGTCAGAACGAGAAGGTCATGTGAAAAACATACTCATTTTTTTTGGCGATATTTTTGTTTTCATATTTTTTTAGTTTATTGTGTGCTTATAATGTAATTTTGACATATCTGACATCATTAATATGTATATATGAGTATTTTATGAAAATTCGTATCTATTTTAGTTGATATATAAAAATGAGTACATTTTATATTTTAATGGTTGGGTTATATTAAAAGTTTTTTTTTTAAAAAAAGGTGGCAAAGAAACCATTTAAGTGGGTTACATGGTTTATTAGGTTGGTAGACGAAGAAATCATTTAAGTGCATTAGATGGTTTATTAAGTTGAGATAAGAAATCATTTATCTCTTCAATATGGTGTTTTTCTCATGCACCAAAGAAACCATTTATCTCTTAAAATTGGTTTCTAAAGCATAAGCAAAGAAACCATTTTTCTCACATGGTTTCTTACCTTAAGACACCTTTGACCTGGAGATCATCTCCAAAATGGTGTCTTCGGGCATTTTAAGATGATTTCTTTGCCATCTTTTCTTGTAGTGCGGGTTGCAAGTCGCCGCTGATTTAGGAGTAACAAACCTCCGGGTCCACGGTGACTCGTCTTTAGTCATAAACCAAGCTTTACAGAAATGGAAAACTCGGAACGCAAATCTCGTAGCTTACCAAGCACGAGTAAGGGTTCTCGAAAAACAGTTCCAAAAGGTGGAATACATCTATCTACCTCGGGAAGAAAACCAGTTTGCAGATGCTCTTTCAAAACTAGCATCTTTACTGAATATCCCAGCGCATCTAACCAGCATGCCCATTTGCGTCGAAAGGCGATCCAAGCCGGCGTATATACACACTATTCAGGATATTGAAATAACTGATCCAGAACCTTGGTATCAGGCTATTCTAACCTACTTAACATTGGGTGAATATCCTCCGGGAGCTGAAAACCGGTCCAAGAAAGCCCAGCGAAGATGGGCGACCCAGTTCATCCGCACGGACGCTGGACAGTTATATAAGATGACGGCACAGGGGGCTCTACTCCTATTCATTGACAAAACGCGAGCCGAAAGAGTCATGGCTGAGGTACACGATGGTGAAAATGGTCCGCATATGAACGCCATATGTTGGCCCGAAAAATCACGAGACTCGGATATTATTGGAATAGCATGGGAACTGACTGTCAGTTATATGTCAAGCACTGCCATAACTGTCAGATTTTCGCCAATGTACTGCATATGCCGTCATCCCTATTATATACAATGACATCGCCATGGCCATTTTCGACACGGGGAGTTGATATAACTGGGAAGGTGAACCCTTCCGGGACAGGGGGTCACTGCTTTATTTTAGTGGCTATTGACTATTTCACCAAATGGGTCGAAGCCGAGTCATACCGGATTTTGAATGCTAAACATGTGGCTAAATTCATCCGAACTAAGATTATATGCCGATACGGGATCCCGCACGAGTTCATCAGTGATCACGGGACCCATTTTCAAGCTGAAACCGCTACTTTGCTGGAAAAGTACAAAATTCAAAGGCATACATCTTCACCTTACCGTCCCCGAACAAATTGAGCGGTATAGGCAGCCAATAAAACGATTGTCACCATACTTAAAAAGATGGCTGAGAATTACCGGGACTGGCCGGACAAGATACCTTTCGCCCTATGGGGGTATCGGACCTCGATTCGCACCGCAACCGGAGCAACTCCATATTATCTGAAATATGGAATGGAACCGGTCCAACCAGTTGAGCTAGAAGTACCATCCCTCAGGATTTTACTCGAGAGTTAAGTACCTGAAGCAGACTGGGTCCAAGCCCGATACGATTCACTAGTTCTCTTGGACGAACGGCGATCCCGGGCCCTGAACAATATCCAGATATATCAAAAGAGGATCCAACGGGCTTTTAACAAAAGAGTTAGGCCCAGAAATATCAAAGAAGGGGATCTGGTCCTAAAATCCGTTAGGGCCTTACTACCAGTTGACCCAAGGGGAAAATTCAAACCCAATTGGGCTGGGCCATATTTAGTAAAGAAAATCCTTTCAGGAGGAGCAGTAATGCTAACGGACTTGGACGGGAACGAGTTCGTCAACCCAACCAAGTTGGACTAACTGAAGCGCTACTACCGATAAGCCATATCTCAATGTCATTTGCAAAAAGCTTATAAAAATTTGTCTTTTTATAAATTTTCAAAAAATCGCAAGCAAGTCAATAAGTTAGGATTACTCATCCTACCGTCACACATCTCGAACTAATAGTCTTGATGTATTTCGAAAATTCCAAAAAAAAACCCAACTTCTGAACTACGGAAGGTTTGATTCCATTAATTATGGATACGTAGGCAACCCCTCAAAAGGGTACAGCCATTGCAATAACGAAAAGACGGGAGCGGTATTCACTAATATGTCTTTTATTATAAAAAACCGATAAATTCAGAAATTTCAAAAATACATCACAAAAAAAACAAACAACAAAAAATCACACCACAAAAATAATAGTAGTACTTAAATAATAAAAATTAGGAAACTACTCGTGCATTTTTCCTTTCCCTTTATCTTTCGGGTCACGCGGAGCCCGAGGCCGACGGGGCGGGGGCGAACGTTCCCTAATCACAAGGGGAATTTCCTTTGCTCGAACCCGTTTCTTCGACAACAGGTCTTCTGCCATTGTCAGTGGCCCAAGCCGAGCTCGTACGTGCTCAGATAACCTGTCTCGAGGACCAAGTCGGTCCTGAACCCTTAACTTTGGGGCGAGTCTCCATTCCAGGTCTGTCTGGGGGCTCACTTTCCCCCGTGCACCCTTAGTACTGGACCCTTCAGTTTGAGTCCTAGATTTCCCTTTCTGACTTGCCGGAGTATCACCCTCGTCAAAGAAACTTCTATTATCTTTAGCTTGTTCTCGACGCAACAGGTCGAAAGCCTCATCAGTCTTCAGGGCAGCTCGGGCTTTAGCAGAATCCGCCTTGGTCCATCTCACATAAGAATCAGATACCCAGATTGAATGACGAGTCTTGGGAACGGACCAAGTGGCTCGGGTATACCACCTTTGCATCCAAGTGTCACACATTACGTCCGTCAGCTGAGTAGATTCACTCACGACCGCCTCGATTTCCGGAATTCTTTGGGCCCAACCATATTGCCTAAGTATGCGATCGGGGAAGAGGTGAAGTGTTTGTCTAAAAGATAGGATCACCTGATATCGAGCCCTATCTCGAGACTCTGTGCCATTCCAAACGTAAATGGGCCACCATGGTACGGTCCACCGGATCAATGGGCCTCCGTGGAAAGACAGCATTTTGTCCCAGTATTTTTGGGTGTTGAGGCGAGAAAAGTCAACGGTCCGTCTCCTCATCATCACTTGATTAGGTCGATATCGGCTCACGTCTAGGGGTGGGTCCACGATCGATAATCTCTCGAATAGCCAAAGCTGAAAAATCGCAAAAAAATCAAAAACCGCGTTAAATTGAAAAAACCGCATCAAAAAAAAATTCACGAAAACCGAGAAAATCGGAAAAAAGGAGAAAACCAGAAAAAATCGTGAAAACCGCGAAAAATCGAGAAAAGCCGGAAAAATTGAAGAAGCCGGAAAATTGCAAAAAATCAAAAAATCGGCATACCTGTAAAAGAAGGGTACTCCCAGTCAACCGGGTTGACAAATCCCTCTTACGACTATCCAAACCCTGGATAATTTCTCCCGTAATCAACCAAGTCGGGCTGTGCTCCGTTTCCATTAAGTCGGCCACAGTAAAAAGTCTAACATGGCCCATGCAAGATAACAAATCCATATGACCTTCGAAGGCATAGACATGGAGCATACAAAAAGCAAAAGCCCTACGGCTGTGGACCGGCCTGACCCGGACGTCATGCGGATTCATGAACTTTTCAGCTAAATCGATCAAAGAAACAGTATCTCCCTCTAACATACGGGATACCTCCATATGAGATTGTTGATTGATGGAATTAAAATGATACTTTAGACACCGATCCTTGGGTTATAGGTTACTTTGATTATTTTGGAGTACTTAGAGTTGAATATATTTTGGAGTAGTGAGAGTATGTCATATTTGATGGATACCTAGTACCTAACCTAGAACCAAACTAGGTGTAACTGATAATATTATTACTTTGGGATTCTTACCTAATGCTTATTTGATGGATGCATCGTGAATATTTGGGATCATAGAGTAATGTTTAAAGTGTTAGCCTGAGTGTTGTGGTAACATCAAAGGTTTTCATTAATGTCGTTAGAAATTTTGGTTGACATAGATTACCCGCATTTCTTAAGGATCAGATCATTGATCGTTGTTCAAGGTTGTAACCTACGAACTTTGGAGTTGAATGACCTAAATCTTGGATAGATCATTGTTAACCTTGAAGAAGAAAAACATATTGCATAATTAAAGGTTGGTTTTATCGCGTTGTTTTGGGGAATACTAAATGTCAATCATCTTGATGGATTTATAGTTCAGAACCCTTAGACCAACGAGATTACGGCTTCATTGAGTTAATAAATATTTTGGTAGTTTCGCTGTTACGATGAAATTGGATGGAATTCTCATAAACCTTAGTCGAATGACGTGTTCGAAAATGTGAGTATCTGTCATTAAATGAAAGGCTGAGTGTGTTTAAGGTTTGACGTACTTTGTTAACCTCTGTCTATTGATGATGTTAAGAATATGTTGATGATCATTTTTGAAGTTTTTGTGTCCGAACATTGTTAATTGGTGGATTTTATTTAGTATTCCTTACTCGAGAAATTTTAAGTATACCTCGAGTTCAGACCTTATGAGCTTTGAATTTATGAGCCTTAGTGATTACGAGTTTGAGTATGTTTTGATGACTGTTGGAATCTTAATTAATGGATTAGTATAAATCATTTGTGAATTCTTACTGTACTAATTGAAAGATTTATAAGTATGTAAGACTTTATTTTGGAGGCGGTGACAGTTGATAATTTATTAATTTTGGAGGTGGTAGATTGAGTAGGACCACTCTGTACCGATATTGGACTTAGCGTTATTTGATGGACCAATTATGAGCCCGTGTTTGTGAGAATCGTGCTAGGAATCTCGAGATGGTTAATTTCTTCTATAATCCTTGAGGGCTCTTTCTGACTCTCAACTTCATCTTCTTTCTGCTTCTATTGAATTCTTTTACCGCATCTGCTGCCAATCCCTTCGACCTTCATCGATTTTGAAAGCTCTTATTTTTAATTTATTTATCCTTGTTCTATTTACCCGTTAACTATTTTTTCGAACTCCCTATTTTATAAAAAGTTTGACTACTTTTAAAAAAATGGATTATCGTAAAATTTTAACATTTTGAGTTATAATTTCAAATTGTGAATTTGCCCGTTTTGTAAAAAGCATGACTAATTTAAATTTTTTGATTTTCATGAAATTTTAACATTTTGAAGCATAATTTCAAATTTTAAAACTCCCCATTTTGTAAAAACTTTGAGCAATTTAACATTTTGGGTAATCGTGAAATTTAACATTTTTATTTATTTATAATTTAAAAACTATATACTTCACTTTGTTTTATCTTTGGTTGATATTTATATTAGATCTATTTCAAAATGCCTTAATAATTTATTTTAAATTATTTCGAAATTATTTTTAATTTTTGATTTTCAAGCGATCAAAATTTTATGAAGACTTTTATATTTCCAAGTACTTCAATTTGTATAGGATTGTTATGGAAAACGTTTTAACATTGTCGAAATTATTTTGTATGTTCAAGTTTGATAACATTTTTGAAAACTTTCATAATTACTTTGATAACATTTTTGAAATTTTAACGTTTTGAAAATTGATTTTCATTTTATTGTTGGTGGACTTTTGAATCTGTTATTGAAAATATTTGACGGCTGGTGCAATTTTTACTAACTACAAAATTTGATTTCTCCAAACTAAATTTTGTTTCATCAAAAAAGGAATTATTCTGTTGTGACTCCGTCATGACTCTATGTCAATTTCGTCTTCCATTTTCTTCATCTTTCTGAATTCTTATTATTTTTGAGTCAAATAATATTTATTTTTATTTTAAAAGGTTTTAATTCTTTTAAGACTATTTATTTGATTTTCATTGTAAACTATTTATTTTTGCGCGTGAAGTTCTATTTTTCTACGAACTAACGTTTTAAGCTTGGAATTGAGTTATTTATTTTTCCTAAATATCAAAACACGTTTATATGATATTTCCAACTAAGAAATATTTTTATTTAATAATATTTGACCTTTAATGATTTTAGGGTTTTTCTACGTTGTACCCTTCTGTTTTTCAGTTTTCTACCATATACCCCTCCTATTTTCTAAACTCTCACTTGTACCCTTGTAGTTGATTAATTTCATTAAATGTGACTTAATTACAATTATTCTACTCAAAAATCCTAATTAATTTCCATCTACATCTCCTATGTTTTCTCTAATTATAATTTTGCATGCATAATTTCTAATTTTTTTCTTCATTTTATCATAATTCTTTCATCCTTTATTTTAAGTGCAACATCAATGCTTTGTTTGTTATTGTGATTAAATTAATTTCATTAAAAATCAGTAAAATATCATCATTTTAAGCTAAAAAAATAAGTTGATGAGAAAGTGGTGGAAAATCAATAAGGTAAAAAAAAGAATAAGAAGTTGGTGTATAAAAGAATAAGAAGTTGGTGTATAAAAATTAATGAAATGGAGGAAAAGTTGGGGAAAATGGAGGGAATACAAGCCAAGGTCGTCAAAACTGGTTATGTCATAGCCTAAAATCACTATCATGTAATCTAATTAAAGGAACATTAGACGTATAATTGTGATTAGGTCACATTTTATGAAGTTAATCAACTACAGGGTTATTAGTGGAGATTTTGAAAATAGGAGGGGTACATGGTAGAAAATTGAAAAATCAAAGGGTACAACGTAGAAAAACCCATGATTTTATTACGAAGTTTTGTAAATAATTATTTTCCAACGCGCGGTTTACTCGAACTGATTTGAAATACCTTTAACAATTTTACGATTCATCTTTTTATCAACTTAGAAATTATTTGGGACATTTTCCCCATGTTGCGGACCGTGACACACCCATGTCACTTTTTTACACTACAACTTTGTATACATTTTTTATTTTACAAATAAATTAAGCCTTAGATATTTTATTTCTTCTTATTTATTGTGATGAATTGACCAAACTCTTCACACTCCCTTTCTCACATATTTTGGCTGCCTAGTTCATGCATGCATAGCATTGTTTTTATCAAATTTTAATTATCATTTAAGCCTAAACTTTTCACTTTGTTATTCATTCATTTTTACACAAAAATAATCAAGGCAAATACTCTTTATTCCCTCTTCTTTGGCCATGAATTCCAACAGTATTTTCCAGCCATGTTTGGTCTCAAATCGAGTCTTGATCATCCTTTTTCCATCTCCAAATTAATCGTCTTTCTTTTCCCTTCGTTAAGGTAATAATCGATGTTAATTCCGATCGTTATTTACCTCGATTCTTTTAGTTTTCTCATGGTATTTTTGTGCCATGTATTTCGTGTATTGAAGGATTCTTGGACGACCTCGAAGCCGATGAATTTATCATAGACTCGGATTTGGATTGGAGGTAACGTCGATGTTACACGGTATTGCATGATTTTATTTGTGTAATTGCATGTATATTATTATAATTTTATTTTTGACTATATATGTATGTCATATAATCTGGAAAATTTTAAAAATTTGAAAATTTGGATGTTTTGGTATTTTTATCGCTTTTACGAGATTAACGATTAAATCGTCGTATTAATTTGTAAAATCGTAATTTTCGGCCTAAACTTGTAATATATGATTATATTCTGTAAAACAAAATATGTTTTTGATGATTTTTAATAATTTGGTATTTTTCTTATATTTTTGATATCGATTATTGAATTATTATCGTTTACGGACAAAAACGATTAAAAACTGATTTTTAGTTCTAGTACTTAAACATTTTATTTTAATCTGATTTTTGACGTGGTGAAACTTTCTGATTAAACAGAATTTTCTGAATTCTTTCATAATTTTTCGGAATTGTTAAGTGGATGAATTAATTAATCACTTTAAATCATCGTTTATCGTTAAAACCGCGTTTGTCGTTTAAATTCTCGATTTTTAGTCTTTTGATTTAATCTGGAAAAAATTATGATTCTGATGGTTTCTTAATAAAATGTATTTTTATGATTTTTAGTGCTTTAACAAAATGTTAGGAACGATAAGTTTTATTAATGGAATCGTTAATTGTGAAAACGGGTTTTAAAGACGGTTTTGATGGGATTTATTAAAGATGGAATTTTTGGAAATCTGGAAAAAGAGTATTTTCTGGAAAATCATGATTTTTAAGCTTAATAATAATTTTTGGATATTAATACTTAAATCGTTTTGTAATTACTATTTTTATTAATCGTTATTGTCGAGATTAGACGATTAATGAGGAAACGCTTTAAAAACCGAGTTTTAGGATTCTGGAAAATTTTCTTTTCAGGACAGAATGTCCATAAATATATTTTAACTATTTTACGTAATTTTTGTACTATTTATTAAAGTCTTTAATTAATAAGTATTGATTTTTGGACAAATTACGATTTATCGTTAAAATGCTTCGTCTTACCTAAAAGATTTATTTTTACAGCTATTTGGAAAATATTTAAATATGAAACATTAAGAGTTAAATCATCCTTTAACATATTCTAAATATATTCAATGGTTTAAGTAAATAAAAGACGTTAAAAGATTTAATTTGACATTTGTCGTAAAATCCTAATTATGTTCGTATTGTCGAAACTATTAATAATTAGGGAATTTTACTTTTATAAATTTTAAAAACACCCTGATTAGTAGTATTAAATTGTTTGACATTTTAATCATTTTATAAATACTCGTATGATATTTCAATAATTTCATAAACGTAAATGTTCGTACTTTATCGATTAATATCGTTAAGGCCGAAAGTATTAGTTTTATAAATCTATATTGTTTACTAAAAATGTTGTATTAGTATGAACTAATATTTTCGCTATTTTAATATAATGCTATTTTTAGTAAAGTTTCTAAAAATATAAGTTTCCTAAAATAGAAAGTTTCCTCTTTTGGATTATGATGGTTACTCCTTTTGTTCTCTTATTGTTTATAACCACTATATCTCTTAAATATATCGATAACGGCTTTGTTTTGGAGTTATGGAATAAGGACAAGTGTGAGGTTAGAGTAATATATTCTGGGGTTTACGTTTTTGCCATCAACTATAAGGCTGGTGTGTCTTTATGGGGCATACTGGTTGTTGAACCGAGCATATATGGTGTTCGGGAGTGTGTGTACATTTTGACCTTAAACTCGTGCCTCGCAGTGTAAGACGGCGTCGGGTTGAACTGAGTATTTATGGTGCTCGGGAGGGGTGTGCATATTATCTTAAACTAGGGCCACGCATTTATAAGTCGCCGTCCTATTATGGTTGAGTAGCCTAGTTAGAGATCAAAGTTTGATTTGTTTGAACTAAGTTCTCGAAACTAGTTTTTAGTATTCTCCTAGTGAAAGTCTAGTCTTCATCAGTAATCCTATCCATAACGCCATTTTGACTATTTTTATTATTATCGATATAATTTGGTTGCAGGTCGGCAAATGTTTTATGTTTTCTTCGAAAAACTCATTTTTATTATATTGTTTTGATACGTGAAGTTTTTCACTGAAAGTTTATTTTTATTGTAATAATGTTTTACTGTTTTCCCTTTTCTTACTATTTTTCTATAATAGTAATTACAGTTTTAAAATCCTGTTATACGGCTGGGAGAACGTTGGTGTTGCTCCCCACTGATTGTGGCTGTTATGTTTTAACATGGCAGGTATACGTGTTCCGGGTGTGGGCTAGCGAGCAGTGTGGATCCTGCTTGTTTATTTTAATAATTATGTCTTATGGATTGCTCAACCCCTTTTGTGGATTGTTTTAAATTTTGGCCATTTTTATTTTAGGCCTATTGTTTGACTTTTACCATTTTAATTTTCTAAGACAGACTCTACAGTGTTTCCGCCACTGTATCGCGTTAGATTTTCTAGGGAATTACATGGAATTTGTTTCTCTTTGAGAAGGAGGGAAATTGTGAGAATTGTGAAAAAAAATCAAAAGCATGAAAAGGGTATTTATAGCATTAAACCCAGACCTTCCTCCCTTGCTCTAGGATTCCTAATCCCAAGAGGTTTAGCATACATGCCTTATCTCAGAGTCTAGCTAAGACATCCCGAGCATTCCTATTCCTTTTCAGAGTCAAAATTTCTCGAAATTGTCAAGCTTTATTCCAAAAAATTCAAAACCTTTCTCAAAATTTTTATTCCCCAGCGCGAGTCATTTCTCCTAAAAATGTTACATGCAAAACTTTGCAACTTTGCATAAATCATGTACAGGACGACTCAAGCAGGACCGCACACTAAACTCCCCAACGGCATTTTACGGGATGGACCCATATATAGGTACACCCGGGACTTACGCGACAAGTCCAAATTCCCCACAAAGTGATCATCGTCAGCTCAGGTATATTTCTAATCCGTGGCCGGCGGGCCCTTCACGCAAGTCTAATGGACTTTAAACGACCCGATCGGAAGTCTGCTAGGTCTTAATTCGACCTGGTAGCTACTCTGACTTTCGCCTTGTCCAAGCCTCAGTCAGAGTAGGGGCTCTGTAGACACTCACATTTGACCGCCAGGTGTCTATGGTAGTTTCCGACAAACACCCGATGATGATCGGACGCAAACGCGCTTTAATATACTCGGATATGGGCTCAAAATCATTGGCATTTGGCTTGGACTTTTTACGGAGTACAAATTTTACAAAACCAACCTCAAGTTCAGGCCCAGTGGGTCATTTCGAGTCAGACAAGACTAATTTGGGTCGAATCCGACACCAAGGGCAAAACCATCTTTTAGCGACCGAGTCAAACCCGGTCAAAGATATTTTTTCGAGACATGTGGGTCCGCCGTGTCACCCCACGTATCTGATTCGAGCTCGAATACTACAAAAAATCAGCTACGACAAATATTAAACAAACCCGTTTAAGGATAGAATTCGATCTCAAGTAGGAATTCTATCCGAAAACCGAATCAAACACTCGACCGAGTATGACTTGCTCGGCCGAACAGCCTGATTTCAGCGGAGGTTCCTTTCTTCTTCACCAAAAAAGTGAGTTCTCATTCCTCTCAACCTCTTACGTTTCCTATCCAAACCGGTATTTCTTGTTGTCTAAGCAAGAGTACTTCTCCTAACCTTTTCTCCTATAAATAGGGCCCTCACAAACACAATTAGACATCAACTTTTTATCAATCAAATATACATGAACTCCTCACACAATTCACAAAATATACACTTAGCATCGAGAAACCGATAGTACATCCGAGACCCGACGAAACCGGCCACCTCTTACCCTTTACACGTCCAAACCAAAAAACCACCTTAACTCACCAACATTAACTCGACGCTCCTGTGCCCTAGCCACATTCCGACGATCCCCGTTCCGAGTAAACAAAGCATGTAGGTTGAGGGTGTAAAACCAAACCCGACTTCTCTTTTTTTTCTCTTCCTTTCTCTCGTCCTTTCTTTGTATTGTCGTCGTTGGTCGTCCATTTTTCTTAAGGGTCGTCGTCGTTCTTTTTTTTTTATATATATATAATAACGATATTACAAAACTATTTTCATATACAACGAAACGTTCTTAAAAATATGATATCGATTCTCTAATCAAACATCGTACTAGAAAAGAACTACATTAATCTCGTTGATGCTAAAAAATCGTTATATGATTTCATAAGACAAAACACGACGATTTTTAACGCGGAGAGAATCAAACATCGTTTTTAAGTCTAATTTTACAAAATGATTTTCAAAACTTTTTTTTAATCTTTTCTAAAAAACCATTCCGAGTATTTGATATCGATTTCATAATCGAATATCGAATACGACGAATATTGGAAATATTAAGTCGGGTGCAAGTCATGCAATATTTGTACGCGATTTAATAAAATTATCGATTCTAAAAAAATCGATTCTGAAACAGTCGGTCATGCGACCCGCCGGCGTCTCGGGCGAGTCGCGCCTGACTCGGACGAGTCGCGCGATAGCCTGGAAAACGCAGCACAATTCCTTTTTTTCATTATTCCTCGAACATCGTTTTTTAGACAAAACAACGTTTTTTCAGATCTCGACTTTATTTTTATTGACCTCGGTCAACGCGTGTTAATCCATCACGCGAATTATCTTTTCAAAACCATGCATATTATCGTATTCATATTTTTATTCGATTTACAAACCGTTACTAACTTGTTTGTTCGTGTTTGTAGCAATTTCTTTTCTTTTCGTTTGTTTTATTATACTAAAACGAACCTCATATGCTAAAATACAACTTTGACGTTAATTCTAGTTGCATTAAATCGACTTAGCAACCCATTCAATTTTCGCATGTTTAGGGAAAACAATGTTTGCATATCATTCATCGAATCATTAACGCGCATATTCAAAAGTCATTCGATATCTTAGTAGAGGCCGCTAATGTGCGAGCGGAGTTGGGTGTTCTTTGTGAACATCCCAACACGTACCCTCACCCCTTACTCAGAACCTCGGTTTTCGGATGTCCGAAACCATTGGCAACGAGAGTCATTCAATACACGATATTCGACAACGCCGGTATCGGTATCAAATGCTAAGGGACGAACCCAATAAACTCTGACATCGGAAATGAGCCGTATTTTGTACACGGCCCACGACGACATAGAGTGGGTTCGAACGGGCCCGAACTCCCACAAAGTTCGGTGGCGACTCCAACTTCGATTTAAATTTCAATTCGACCCATCTCATATAGAGATTCATTCGCCTCCCCAAACCCGCGCGTGGCCGCGTCGGGGTGGACCTATGTCATGTCCACACATGCCAACTTGGAAGGAATTCTATCGTGCTCAAGCAATGGAGTCCTCTCTTCTCTTCTGAGATGGATATGATCTCGGTTGTCCCGGTATGGGTAATCTTTCCGGACCTAGATCCTTACCTATGGTCTGATATGGTTCTTAGCAAGATAGCAAGCAAAGTCGGTAGTCCTTTGTATGCAGATACCACTACAACCTTCAAGGAGCGGTTGTCTTTTGGGAGGGTTATGGTAGAGGTAGATGTCTCAAAGGAATTGCCAGAATGTGTTACTCTTAATATTCCACTCTTAGGGAAGTCTGTCCAAAGGATTGATTATGAATGGCTACCATTCTACTGTCATGGATGTGGAAAACTTGGGCATGAGAAGGCAACATGTAAGAAAGAAAGGCAAAAATATAAAGTTGTAGGGAGTGTGCCAGCAACTAGGTATACTCCAAAGAAGAAGAGCCCTCAAGAGCTAGGTGGTACCATAACAGAGGGAGTGCAACGTCACTCTTCTACTGTTATAATGCATCAAGGATCTCTTGAGGAAGCGTCTACCGGAGGCCTAACCACTGACTTAGGATCCTTAGTACTAGGCGGTATCTCAATGGACATGGAGCAGTTTCCAGGGCAGGACAAGGCAGGAGAAGGCTCTAAGGGCCTGGATGCTTGTGCTGTACCTGACACTGGTTTTGTATCTGTTGTAAGGCGTCCAGGATGTATTGGGGTAGGTCCAAAGGTGTATGGCTCTGGTACGAACTTGAAAGAGGGAAGGAAATATGAGGAGTTTGCTTCTATTCAAACTCCCAATAGATATGAAGTCTTGTGCCATTCAAGTGGTGATGAGATGGAATTGCTGGCTGAAAAGGATCTTTATCCACCAGAGGAGAGTGCTGTTACACCAGATATTTCATGATCATTGGAGCCTGGAATATAAGAGGAGGAAACGAACCCTTGAAGCAGAATGAGATATTGAAACTTATTAGGGGTAGAGGGATTGATATTATTGGTGTTTTGGAAACTAGTATAAAGGAAGGAAAGGCTAAAGCTATCATTAAAGGTAGATTTAAAGGGTATGATGTGGTGACTAATTACAGAAGTCACTACAATGGTCGAATTTGGGTGGTATGGAATCCGACTACGGTGCACATCACTCAAATTGAGATGGGAGATTAATTCATTCACTGTCATGCTTTACATTACGCTTCTAATAAGACTATGGATATTACTATAGTTTATGGTATGAATAATGCGGATGAGAGAGTGAGATTATGGGATGAGCTTACAAGATGGAGTAGGGTTTCTAATAATTGGATAGTTATGGGGGATTTTAATATTATTCGTCATTATGATGAGAAAATTGGAGGTGCAGAACCTGATATCAAGGACATGGATGCGTTTAATGACTGTATTGATGCTTGTTGCTTACAAGAAATTGCTAGTCAAGGATGTGAGTATACTTGGACTAATAAGCAAGATGCCAAGGATATATAGAGTTTGGACAAGACTTGATAGGGCTCTTGTGAACTGCAATTGGATTAACAGATTTCCAGATTCCTATGTGTATATTCCTCAGGCTGGAGCTTCATATCATTCACCGCTTATTGTGACTGTTGAGAGCAGCAGGAAGGTTCTTCGGCGATTAAGCTTTCTGAATTGTTGGATTGAGCATCCTAGCTTCCTAAGTATTGTTTCTAAGGCATGGCAAAAGAGGGTATATGGGACTGCAGGTTACAGATTATTTAGTAAACTAAAGAATGTGAAGGTTGCACTCAAAGAGATGCATAAAAATAATTATTCTAATATTGGAAGAAGAATTCAAGGGCTTGATAAGGAGATTCAAAACTCTCAAGAGCAACTGCAGCGTACAAACTCTGATTATTTGATTGATAAGGAGCGAGATCTAATTGAAAACTGGAATTCTTTAAGGAAGGCAGAGTATAGTATTGTGCAGCAGCGAGCTAAGATGGAAAAGATTGCTAAGGATGATGTTGCCACTTCATACTTTCATTCTAGAATAATAAAGGAGAGGCGTCAACAACTCATTGGAACTATTATGGATCACAATGGTAAGACTCGTGAGGGAATTGATGATGTTGCTGCAGGGTTCATTGAATATTATACTTCCTTGCTAGGAAATAAGACTGAGGTTACGCCCATTGACAGAAACAGTATGGTTTTAGGGGAAGTTGTGGCCTGTAATGAATGGGATACTCTTGTGGCCAAGCCTGATGAAGAAGAGATCAGAAGAGCCGTTTTTTCTATTGGTTCATCCAAAAGTTCAGGACCAGATGGTTTTTCAGCGGGTTTTTTCAAAGCGGCTTGGAGAATCATTAAAGGAGATTTTTGTGATGTTGTGCACGAATTTTTTGATACTGGTAAGATGGTAAAGCAAGCGAATACCACTCTTATTACCCTAGTTCCTAAGAAGCAGATCTGTTCTTCAGTTTTGGACTATAGGCCTCTCTCTTGCTGCTCGATTTTGTATAAAACTATTAGTAAGATGCTCACTAATAGATTGGAACATGTTATCAGTAGCTTAGTTGGACAGGAGCAAGCAGCTTTCATTCGAGGTAGGAGCATTCATGAAAACATTGCGATTTCGCAATCTCTTATCAAGAATTATAACAGGAAGTACTTGACACCTAGATGTCTTATGAAGATTGATTTGAGAAAGGCTTTTGACTCCATGCAATGGGACTTTATAGATAATATGCTTCGTGAATTCAACTTTCCTGATCAATTTATTAGGTGGATTAATACTTGCATTCAGGGATCGTGGTTCTCAATTAAACTGAACGGTGCTTCAAATGGCTTCATCAAAGGGAGAAGTGGGGTGAGACAAGGAGACCCTTTGTCACCTTATTTTTTTGTTCTCAGTATGGAGGTACTTTCAAGGCACTTTAGGAATATTAATTCTCAGGCACAAGTTTCTTATCATCCTAAATGCAGGCAACTTAACTTGAATCATCTAATTTTTGCGGATGATCTGATGGTTTTTATGAGAGGTGATCTTCCTTCGGTACAAGCAGCTATGAGGATGTTCTATCATTTTGAGGAGGAGTCTGGATTGAAAGTGAATAAAGAAAAAACTGACATATACTTTGGGGGCGTTCAGGCTGAAATTAAGGATCTTATTTTGGAAGAAACTGGTTTCAAATTGGGTGCCTTTCCTTGTAAGTATTTGGGTTTGCCACTTAATGCCGTGACAAATAGGATGGAGCATTATTCAGGGCTACTTGCCAAGGTTCATGACGCTCTCAGTGGTTGGTCTGTGCAGTCTCTTACTTATGCGGGCAAAATTGAGTTACTCAACTCGATTATTTTCGGGATTCTCAATTATTGGAGTGTTAATACCTTAATTCCTATAAATGTTCTTTCCCGAATTGATAAGTATTATTGATCATTTTTTTTACAGGTGAAGTGGGTAGCATGAGTATGATTTATAAGGCTTGGAAGGAGGTTTATGAACCATGGGATGAAGGTGGCTTTGGCATCATTGAGGTTGAAGCTTGGAACAAAGCCTGCATCAGTAGTTGGCTTTGGAAAATTGAGCAAGAAAGTGGAGGAATTTGGCTAAGATGGATTAAACATTATGCTTTGGATATTGCTACAATTTGGGACGCTCATATTCATGAGAAGCACACCTCCACGTTGAAGAGCATTATCCGGATTAAGGATGATATGGTTAGTAGAATGGGGAGTGTACAGGATGCGAGGAAGTTGTTGCAGGATTGGCAAAAGGGAGGCAGGTTTCAAATGTATATTGCTTATGACTGGTTCAGGACCCATCACTTGAAGAGAAGATGGGTCCATCAGATGCAAAGGCAGAATGTTATCCCTAAGCATGGAGTTATTACTTCCTTGGCATTGCAAGGAAAATTGGCTACCATCGACAATATGCGAAGGAGGGGTCTTTGTATGATTAATAAATGCATTTTGTGCTATAATGCTTGTGAGGATCATAATCATATGTTTTTTAAATGCTCATATTCTAGGCAGATTTGGGAGGAGGTGAAGGAGTGGTTGCGTCTTAGAGGAAGAGGTGAGGATATGCAGCTGGAAGTCAGATGGATATGGAATAGAAGAAGACGAAAGCGTTGGAAATACAGTTGGATATGCCATGCTTTGGCTGCCACTGTATACCGTATTTGGATTGAGAGAAATGTTCGAATCTTTCATAATCCAATCAGGCCGTATCATAGCATTGTTAAGCAAATCAAGTTTGAAGTTTTCAGTAGGATGAGAAGTAGAGGAAAGGATCTTGCATCTCTTAGATTGTATGATGAGAAATAGCTTACTAGGGGAATGTTTTTGTAAGAACTAGCCTCTTCCGTCTTCCCTTCATGGATAAATATAGAGACATAAATTTTTCTTGCAAAATAATAATAATAATAATAATAATAATAATAATAATATAATAACAACAACAACAACAACAACAACAACAACGACGACAACGACAACGACAACGACAACGACAACGACAATAATAATAATAATAATAATAATAATAATAATAATAATAATAATAATAATAATAGTTTCGCGATCGCTAAGGGAGTGGGGGCCCCGATAGTATCTCGGCTCCCCTCTAACTTCTTGTAATTTGTTCTGGTGTTTAATGCAAGTTCCGTTTTTATATTAAAAATAGTAATAATAATTATTTTTATTTTTATTTTTATAATAATTATAATAATAATAATAATAATAATAATAATAATAATAATAACTGTAATCCCCTAGGAATTCTAACGCAATACAGTGGCGGAAACACTGTAGAAGTGAGATTATAACACACTGTAGCTATGTCTTGATTAAATAAAAATGGTAAGTCAATACACAAGCCATAAAATAAAAAATGCTACAAAATAAAAAAGATCCATAAAAAGGGTTTTAACAATTCATAATACAGTGATCTGATTAAAACAAACAGGATCCATAATTGCTCGCTAGCCCACCCGAAGGAAAACACATATACCTGCCATGTTAAAAACATAACAACCACAATCAGTGGGGAGCAACGTCAACGTTCTCCCAGCCGTATAACAGGATTTTAAAACTGTAATTACTATTATAGAAAAATAGTAAAAAGGAAAACAGTAAAACATCATATTAAAATAAGCTTTAGTAAAACAAAATAATCAAAACGGTTTCCGAAGAAACATAAAAATATTTGCCAACCCGCAAACCAATTTATATCGATAATAAATAAAATAATCAAAATGGCGTTATGGATATTCGGTTAGTGTGCACAAGGCTAGACTTTCACTAGGAATAATACTGGAAACTAGCTTCGAGAACTGTAAACTTAACTCATAACAGAATCCAGTCTCTAACTAGGCAACTCAACTATAACAGGACTGCGTGCAGCGAGGTCCTGGTTTAAGTAGTATACACCCCTCCTGGATACCAAGTGTATCAAGTTCAACTGACGGCCACTAACACGATGCGATATCTAGCTTAAGGGCACAATGCACACTCTCCTGGGCGAAACTACGCCCAGTTCAACGACCAAATGTGCCCCAAATGGGCACACCGGCTCTATAGTTGATGGCAAAAACGTACTTCCCAGACTGTATTATTCTAACCCCACACTTATCCTTATTCCATAACTCCAAAACAAAGCCATTATCGATATTCAAATGATATAATCATTATAATAATAAGAGGAAAAAAAGGAAAAAAGGATCGCCTTCCAAAAGAGGAAACTTTCCATTTTAGGAAACTTTTATTTTTAGAAACTTTACTAAAAATAGCATCATATCAAAATAGCAAAAATATTAGTTTATACTAATACAACATTTTTAGTAAACAATATAAATTTATAACACTAATACTTTCGGCCTTAACGATATTAATTATCAAAGTGAGAGCATTTAGGTTTATGAAATTATTAAAATATCTTCCAAGTGTTTATAAAATGAATAAAAATGTCTTAAACATTTTAACACTACTAATCAAAGTGTTTTCAAAGTTTATAAAATTAAAATTCCCTAATTATTAATAGTTTCGACAAAACGAACATAAATAGGATTTTACGGCAAATGTCAAATTAAATCTTTTAACGTCTTTTATTTAATTAAACCATTGAATATATTTAGAGTATGTTAAGGGATGATTTAACTCTTAAAGTTTCAGATTTAAATACTTTCAAAATAGCTGGAAAAATAAATCTTTCAGGTAAGACGAAGCATTTTAACGATAAATCACAATTTGTCCGAAAATCAATACTTATTAATTAAAGACTTTAATAAATAGTACAAAAATTACATAAAATAGTTAAAATATATTTATGGACATTCTGTCCTGAAAAGAAAATTTTCCAGATTCCTAAAACTCTGTTTTTAAAGCGTTTTCTTGTTAATCGTCTAATCTCGACAATAACGATTAATAAAAATAATAATTACAAAACGATTAAAGTATTAATATCCAAAAATTATTATTAAGCTTAAAAATCATGATTTTCCAGGAAATACTATTTTTCCAGATTTCCAAAAATTCCAGCTTTAATAAATCCCATCAAAACCGTCTTTAAAACCCGTTTTCACAATTAACGATTCCATTAATAAAACTTATCGTTCCTATCATTTTATTAAAGCACAAAAAATCATAAAAATACATTTTATTAAGAAACCATCAGAATCATAATTTTTTCCAGATTAAATCAAAAGACCAAAAATCGAGAATTTAAACGAGAAACGCGGTTTTAACGATAAACGATGATTTAAAGTGATTAATTAATTCATCCACTTAGAAATTCCAAACATTTACGAACAAATTCAGAAAATTCTATTTCACCAGAAAGTTTCACCACGTCAAAAATAAGATTAAAATAAAATGTTTAAGTACTAGAAATAAAAATCGGCTTTTAATCGTTTCTGTCCGTAAACGGAAATAATTCAATAATCGATAACTAAAATATCAAAAAAAAAACTAAATTATTAAAATCATCAAAAAAACATCATTTTTACAGAATATAAATATATATTACATGTTTAGGCCGAATATTACGATTTTACAAATTATTATGACGATTTAATCGTTAATCTCGTAAAAGCGATAAAAATATCGAAACATGCAAATTTTCAACTTTTAAAATTTTTCCAGATTTTATGACATACATATATTGTCAAAAATGAAATATAAAATTTATACATGCAAATACACAATTAAAATCATGAAATACCGAGTAACATCGACGTTACCTTCAATCCAAATCCGAGTCTACGATAAATTTGTTGGCTTCGGGGTCGACCAAGAATCCTAAATCGCATGACATACATGGTACAAAAATAACATGAGAAACTAAAAGAATCAAGGTAAATAACAATCGAAAATAACATCGATTATTACCTTAACGAAGGGGAAAGAGAGACGATAATTTAGAAGGCAAAAATAGGACGATCAAAGCTTGATTATGGACAAAAATGGCTGCTGAAAATGGGCAGGAACACCAGCCAAAAAGAGGGAGAAATAAAAGGTTTTTGCTAAAATAAAATGGAAGAATGAATAAAGAGGAAAATATGAAGAGATAAGGAATGAATGGTGACTTAAAAGTTGATGAAAACTAGGTACATTCACCTCAAAAATTCAACCAAGAGTGAATGTGAGAGGAGTGTGAAGAGTTTGTATTAATCCACCAAAATGAATGAAGAAAGAAATAAATATCTAATGTTTAACATAATCAAATGAAGTGTATAAAAAAAATGTAGTAGGGGTGAGCCAAGGGGGTTCACGGTCCAAAAGGTGGGAAAATGTCCCAAAATAATTTGTAAGTTGATAAAAAGAAAATCGTAAAATTGTTAAAGGTATTTCAAAGCAATTCGAGTAAACCTCGCGTAAGAAAATAATTATTCGCGAAACTTCGTATTAAAATCATAATGGCTACTCTTTAGTAAACAAAAATATTTCTTAGTTGAAAATATTATACAAACGTATTTAAACATTTTTAGGAAGAGAAATAACTTAAATCCGAGCTTTAAAACGTTAATTCGTAGAGAAATAGAATTCCTCGCGGAAAATAAATAGTTTACGAGGAAAATCAAATAAATGGATTTAAAAGAATTAAAAATCTTTTTAAAATATAAATAAATATCATTAAACTCAACAATGAAAATAGAGCTTAGTAAAATGATGAAATATGAGGCCGAAAAGTGACAGAGTTAAGACGGAGTCCTAACGGAAAGAATTAAAATGCTTAGGAAAAATAACGGGTGTTACAATCTTTCCCACTAAAAGAAAGTTTCGTCCTCGAAACTAAGGATAAGCAGAAAGGAATCAAGATTACCTCACTCGAAAACATGAGGATACAAATTCGCATAAAAATTTTGCTGTAAAAGAAAATTTTACAACTATCAAAGTGATACGAAATCGAATGCAAATATTTTTTCAAGAGAAATTGGGCTAAGTTACCCGGAGTTTAAAATCTTTTAATTAGTGAAATCGTAAAGTAAAGTTATTTGATAAAACAATGACGTCAAATAACATTTGTAAACAAACTCGAAGGAAATAGGATAACCAAAGTATTTTCAAAATGAAAGTAAAACAATTTTTGCTTCAGAAATTTCATAATAATTCTTTTTATGATGAAACAAAATTCTGTTTGGAGGAATCAAAATTTATAGTTAGTAAAAATCAAACCAGTCGTCAAAAATTTTCAATAATAGATTCAAAAGTCCATCTACAATAAAATGAAAATCAATTTTCAAAACGTTAAAATTTCGAAAATGTTATCAAAGTAATTATGAAAGTTTTCAAAAATGTTATCAAACTTGAACATACAAAATAATTTCGACAATGTTAAAACGTTTTACATAACAATCCTATACAAATTGAAGTACTTGGAAATATAAAAGTCTTCATAAAATTTTGATCTCTTGAAAATCAAAAATTGAAAATAATTTCGAAATAATTTAAAATAAATTATTAAGTCATTTTGAAATAGATCTAAATAAAAATATCAACCAAAGATAAAACAAAAGTGAACTATAAAGTTCTTAAATTATAATTCAAAAATATTTTTCACGATATCCGAAAAGTTTAAGTTAGTCAAACTTTTTACACAATGGTGATTTTCACAACTAGAAATTATAACTCAAAATGTTAAAATTTTACGATAATCCATTTTTTTTAAACTAGTCAAACTTTTTATAAAATAGGAAGTTCGAAAAATGGTTAACAGATAAATAGAACAAGGATAAACAATAAATTAAAATAAGAGTTTTCAAAATCGATAAAGGTCAAAGGGATTGGCAACAGTTACGGTAACAGAGTTCGAGAGAAGCAGAAAGAAGGACAAAGTTGAGAGTCAAACATACCTCTCGAGGATTATAGAAGAAATTAACCATGTCGAGATTCCTAGCACGACTCCCACAAACACGGGTTCCTAATTGGCCCATCAAATAACGCTAAGTCCAAAATCGGTACAGGGTGGTCATACTCAATCTACAGCCTCCAAAATTATCAACTTCCATAGCCTCCAAAATTAACTCTTACATACTTATATAATATTTCAATTAGTACGGTAAAAATCCACAAATGATTTAGACGGTTATCAAAATATACCCAAACTTGTAATCACTAAGGCTCATAAATTCAAAGCTCATAAGGTCTAAACTCGAGGTATACTTCAAATTTCTCGAGTAAGGAACACTAAATAAAATCCACCAATTCAAAATGTCCGGACACAAAAACTTCAAAATGATCATCAACATATTTTTTAACATCATCACTAGACAGAGGTTAGTAAAGTACGCCAAACCTTAAACACGCTCAACCTGACATGTAACGACAGATACTCACATCTTCAAACACGTCATTCGACTAAGGTTTCTGAGAATTCCATCAAATTTCATATCATAACAGCGAAACCACTAAAATATTTATTAAATCAACGAAGCTACAATCTCGTTGGTCTAAGGTTATAACAGTCCCAAAGATGATCCGTATTATAATATTCCTCAAAACAGCACAATAAAACCAAACTGTGATTGTGCAAGATAGTTCTCTTCTCTAGGGACAACAACAATTTATACCAAGTTAGATCACTCAACTCCAAAGTTCATAGGTTACAACCTTAAACGACGATCAACGATCTAATCCTTAAGAAATACGGGTAATCTATGTCAACCAAAATTTCTAACGACATTAATGAAAACCTTCAATGATACCACAACACTCAGTCTAACACCTTAAACAATACTCTATGATCCCAAATATTCGCGATGCATTCATTAAATAAGCATTAGGTAAAGAATCCAAGGTAATATTATCAGTACCCTTAGTTTGGTTCTAGGTTAGGTACTAGGTATCCATCAAATATGACATACTCTCTTACTACTCCCAAATATATCCAACTCTAAGTACGCCAAAATAATCAAGGTAACCTATAACCCAAGGTTCAGTGTCTAAAGTATCATCCTAATTCCATCAAGCAACATTTTGCTATTCAAATTAATCCTCAAGAATTTCTTACTTGCTTAGAAAGTAGGGCAGACTCAAAATCCTCAAACCAGGTAACAAGGGTTTACTAAACCTCAAACATCTATAACACGAGTTCACTAAGACAGAATCCGGTCTAACCAAAGAATCTCAAGAGAAAGATTGTAGAATAGAAGAATAGAACAAGGATTCACCAAGAGAATGAAGATGAGAATATATAAGAGAAGAATTGGAAGAAACAGAGGGAGGAAGAAAAGAATCGATGATCCTATATTACTAAGTTCTTGAACCAGGGGAGAATCTTCGGGCCTCCAGAGTTCACGAGGGGATCCAAAATGGATTACTTCATCTTCTTGTAGACGAACGAGTATGCAAGTCATGGGTCGCTCCATCTGGATTTACTGCGAGATCATGGAACATGAATCTACTCTTGATCATCTTGCCTGTAGCTTAAGTAAACTGAACCGGAGCTAAAAGTCATTATCGAAATCTTTCTTGGAGCACCTAGTTGTCCACTCGAGTCAGCAGGCGTTGAGAGTGCTAAGTAGGTCTTGTCCCGATCTGGAGCAGCATATCAGCATCTTGTTCTTTCATCTTCATCGACATATAAAACAAATATTCAATGCTAATCATTAAGTTCAGGATTAGATAATTCTAACAGTGAAGTCCTTATCTGTTTCTACCCATTTCTAATAATATTTTTATTTACTGTTTAAATGATTTACTGGTATTTTCCCTAATTTCTAGTGTAAGCGTTGGAAGCAGTGATGCTCTGATACCAACTGTAATCCCCTAGGAATTCGAACGCAATACAGTGGCGGAAACACTGTAGAAGTGGGATTATAACACACTGTAGCTATGTCTTGATTAAATAAAAATGGTAAGTCAATACATAAGCCATAAAATAAAAATGGCTACAAAATAAATAAAATCCATAAAAAGGGTTTTAACAATCCATAATACAGTGATCTGATTAAAACAAGCAGGATCCATAACTGCTCGCTAGCCCACCCGAAGGAAAACACATATACCTGCCATGTTAAAAACATAACAGCCACAATCAGTGGGGAGCAACGTCAACGTTCTCCCAGCCGTATAACTGAAATTTAAAACTGTAATTACTATTATAGAAAAATAGTAAAAAGGAAAACAGTAAAACATCATATTAAAATAAGCTTTAGCGTAAAACAAAATAATCAAAACGGTTTCCGAAGAAACATAAAAATATTTGCCAACCCGCAAACCAATTTATATCGATAATAAATAAAATAATCAAAATGGCGTTATGGATATTCGGTTAGTGTGCACAAGGCTAGACTTTCACTAGGAATAATACTGGAAACTAGCTTCGAGAACTGTAAACTTAACTCATAACAGAATCCAGTCTCTAACTAGGCAACTCAACTATAACAGGACCGCGTGCAGCGAGGTCCTGGTTTAAGTAGTATACACCCCTCCTAGATACCAAATGTATCCAGTTCAACTGACGGCGACTAACACGATGCGATATCTAGCTTAAGGGCACAATGCACACTCTCCTGGGCGAAACTACGCCCAGTTCAACGACCAAATGTGCCCCAAATGGGCACACCGGCTCTATAGTTGATGGCAAAAACGTACTTCCTAGACTGTATTACTCTAACCCCACACTTATCCTTATTCCATAACTCCAAAACAAAGCCATTATCGATATTCAAATGATATAATCATTATAAAAATAAGAGGAAAAAAAGGAAAAAAGGATCGCCTTCCAAAAGAGGAAACTTTCCATTTTAGGAAACTTTTATTTTTAGAAAATTTACTAAATATAGCATCATATCAAAATAGCAAAAATATTAGTTTATACTAATACAACGTTTTTAGTAAACAATATAAATTTATAAAACTAATACTTTCGGCCTTAACGATATTAATTATCAAAGTGAGAGCATTTAGGTTTATGAAATTATTAAAATATCTTCCAAGTGTTTATAAAATGAATAAAAATGTCTTAAACATTTTAAAACTACTAATCAGGGTGTTTTCAAAGTTTATAAAATTAAAATTCCCTAATTATTAATAGTTTCGACAAAACGAACATAAATAGGATTTTATGGCAAATGTCAAATTAAATCTTTTAACGTCTTTTATTTAATTAAACCATTGAATATATTTAGAGTATGTTAAGAGATGATTTAACTCTTAAAGTTTTAGATTTAAATACTTTCAAAATAGCTGGAAAAATAAATCTTTCAGGTAAGACGAAGCATTTTAACGATAAATCACAATTTGTCCGAAAATCAATACTTATTAATTAAAGACTTTAATAAATAGTACAAAAATTACATAAAATAGTTAAAATATATTTATGGACATTCTGTCCTGAAAAGAAAATTTTCCAGATTCCTAAAACTCTGTTTTTAAAGCGTTTTCTTGTTAATCGTCTAATCTCGACAATAACGATTAATAAAAATAATAATTACAAAACGATTAAAGTATTAATATCCAAAAATTATTATTAATCTTAAAAATCATGATTTTCCAGAAAATACTATTTTTCCAGATTTCCAAAAATTCCAGCTTTAATAAATCTCATCAAAACCGTCTTTAAAACCCGTTTTCACAATTAACGATTCCATTAATAAAACTTATCGTTCCTATCATTTTATTAAAGCACAAAAAATCATAAAAATACATTTTATTAAGAAACCATCAGAATCATAATTTTTTCCAGATTAAATCAAAAGACCAAAAATCGAGAATTTAAACGACAAATGCGGTTTTAACAATAAACGATGATTTAAAGTGATTAATTAATTCATCCACTTAGAAATTCCAAAAATTTACGAAAATATTCATAAAATTCTATTTCATCAGAAAGTTTCACCACGTCAAAAATAAGATTAAAATAAAATGTTTAAGTACTAGAAATAAAAATCGGCTTTTAATCGTTTTTTTCCGTAAACGGAAATTATTCAATAATCGATAACTAAAATATCAAAAAAAAATACTAAATTATTAAAATCATCAAAAAAAAAAAACATCATTTTTACAGAATATAAATATATATTACATGTTTAGGCCGAATATTACAATTTTACAAATTAATATGACGATTTAATCGTTAATCTCGTAAAAGCGATAAAAATATCGAAACATGCAAATTTTAAACTTTTAAAAATTTTCCAGATTTTATGACATACATATATTGTCAAAAATGAAATATAAAAATTATACATGCAAATACACAATTAAAATCATGAAATACCGAGTAACATCGACGTTACCTTCAATCCAAATCCGAGTCTACGATAAATTCGTTGGCTTCAGGGTCGACCAAGAATCCTAAATCACATGACATACATGGTACAAAAATACCATGAGAAAACTAAAAGAATCAAGGTATATAACAATCGAAAATAACATCGATTATTACCTTAACGAAGGGGAAAGAGAGACGATAATTTAGAAGGCGAAAATAGGACGATCAAAGCTTGATTATGGACAAAAATGGCTGCTGAAAATGGGCAGGAACACCAGCCAAAAAGAGGGAGAAAGAAAAGGTTTTTTGCTAAAATAAAATGGAAGAATGAATAAAGAGGAAAATGTGAAGAGATAAGAAATGAATGGTGACTTAAAAGTTGGTGAAAACTAGGTACATTCACCTCAAAAATTCAGCCAAGAGTGAATGTGAGAGGAGTGTGAAGAGTTTGTATTAATCCACCAAAATGAATGAAGAAAGAAATAAATATCTAATGTTTAACATAATAAAATGAAGTGTATAAAAAAAATGTAGTAGGGGTGAGCCAAGGGGGGTCACGGTCCAAAATGTGGGAAAATGTCCCAAAATAATTTGTAAGTTGATAAAAAGAAAATCGTAAAATTGTTAAAGGTATTTCAAAGCAATTCGAGTAAACTTCGCGTAAGAAAATAATTATTCGCGAAACTTCGTATTAAAATCATAATGGCTACTCTTTAGTAAACAAAAATATTTCTTAGTTGAAAATATTATACAAACGTATTTAAACATTTTTAGGAAGAGGAATAACTTAAATCCGAGCTTAAAAATGTTAATTCGTAGAGAAATAGAATTCCTCGCGGAAAATAAATAGTTTACGAGGAAAATCAAATAAATGGATTTAAAAGAATTAAAAATCTTTTTAAAATATAAATAAATATCATTAAACTCAACAATGAAAATAGAGCTTAGTAAAATGATGAAATATGAGGCCGAAAAGTGAGAGAGTTAAGACGGAGTCCTAACGGAAAGAATAAAAATGCTTAGGAAAAATAGCGGGTGTTACAATAACAATAACAATAATAATAATAATAATAATAATAATAATAAATAATAATAATAATAATCATAATAAAGTTTCCCTCTCCTCTCTCTCTCTAGGGGAAGGTTCCCTCCCGTCTCCCTTCACCGATGTGATGACCTCACCGACGGCGCCAAGAGGAAGAGGCCGGGGACGGCCGCGAAAAACAGCTAGGGAAGGATCACACTCTCAGAAGTATGATCAGAATATGGATACTCGTTCAAATAGTACGATTTCGGATGATCAAGAGATAGACCATGAAGCTGGTAAACAGGGTAAGAATGTAATTAACGATTTAATTGATCTTGCTTTGCAATCTGCAATTCGATTATCTGGTGAGGGTATTGGTAAGAAGAAAGAAATTATACAGGATGATGGAATTGGGGAGAAGTCTCGAATTCAGGGTACAACGGAACAACCGGTCACCCTGAATTCCGCTCCCGATAAATCTAAGGGTACCACGGAATAGCCGGTCACCCAGGATTCTAAGGGAGTCAAGGGCACAACGGAAAAACCGGTCACCTTGACCCCCTCGGGACAGATAGCGTCAAAGGGTACAACGGAAAAACCGGTCACCCTGATTGCAAACGAGTTCGCCAATTGGGCGGGTAAGGCTGTAGATAAGAAGCTGGGAATGAAGCTATACTTTGATGATTATTATGCTTCTGCGGTGGAAGTATAGATTGAACACGAAGATTTTGAGGATGAGTTGCATCTATGGCAGAATACATTAATGGGAATGGTAATAGAAGGGAAGCCTACATTAGCGAAAGTTACCGAGTTTGTCCAAAAACATTGGAACCATATTGCTAAGCCAGGGGTTAAATACTATAAGAAGGGATGGTTTTCTTTTCAATTTCATAGCAAAATTGAAATGGAAATGGTGTTGAAAGGGGGGCCATGGCAGTTGGGGCAAAATACGCTTCTTCTCAAGCAATGGTCGTCGTTCTTCTCACAAGAAATGGATAGGGTTTCAGTGGTGCCTACATGGGTCTTATTTCCTGATTTGGATCCGTACTTATGGACGGAAGCCGTTCTAAGTGAGATGGCTAGTCAAATTGGAAGGCTTATGTTTGCTGATGCAACTACAACATTTAAAGATAGATTATCTTTTGCTAGGGTGATGGTGGAGGTGGATGTTGCAACGGATCTTCCTGAGACGATAACAATTAACATTCCACTCTTAGGCAAGTCTGTGCAAACTGTTGTATACAATGGTTGCCTTATCATTGCTCTGAGTGTGGGAAGTTGGGGCACTTAATGGAAACATGTAAGAAGGGGAAGAAGATTATGTCAACTAGATATAATCCAGTTAAGAAGCAAGCTCAGGAAGTGGTTCAGCCTAATACGGATCACAGTGGATTAGATAAAGAACAAGAGAATCTGCAGAAATTGGAGATTCTGTCTCCAACTACTGTAGGAGAAGTTGGGGGATCAGATTTGTTGGATTCTCAAAGGAAGAAGGGAACAGGGCCTTTGAAAGACTTCATTCTTATTCAGCATTCAGGGCAAGGAAAAGCAAGCTCTAGTACTTTGCATATGATAAAGGATGTGAAAATTGAATTGTTAAAAAAGATTAAATATGATATACTGCAAAACTTGAACGATGAAGGTACTGAGGATTTATTTCAGAAGGAGATTGTAGAATCAGAATCAGTAGTAGATGAAGACATACCTTCTGATATTAGAATCAGAATGATTATCTCAACTTGGAATATTAGAGGGGGCAACGATGAGATCAAACAAAGAGAGGTTATTAATTTCATCATCAACAATAACATAGATGTTCTTGGTCTTTTGGAGACTCGTATTAAGGAGAATAAGGCTAGTAGTATAATCCGAAATAAATTCTATAGGTATAAGTTGGTGAATAACTATCAAAACCATTATAATGGTAGAATTTGGTTAATTTGGGACCCTAGTACTGTTAGGGTGGATGTTCTTTATATGCATGCTCAGTTCATTCATAGTTATATATATCACTTTGCAACAAAAATTGGGATTTTTGTAACTATGGTTTATGGACATAATGAGGGTTCTGATTGAGCAGACCTTTGGAAGGAATTAAGGAAGGTTTGTACTAAAGATAAGTGGATAGTGATTGGTGACTTTAATATAGTTCGAACATCTGAAGAGAAGATTGGAGGGCAACCTCCAGATGAGAATGATATGGATGATTTTAATCAAAGCATTTTGGAGAATGGTTTAGGAGAGATGGTTGGTTTAGGGTGTGACTATACGTGGACCAACAAGCAAAACCTGGGGATAGGGTCTGGTCTAAGCTGGATCGAGCACTAATTAATAGTGAATGGATTAACTCCTTTCCTGACTCTGTGGTTAACTATCTTCTTGCTGGGATATCTGATCATTCCCCGGTGTTGGTTACTATCCAGGCTGGTATTTAGGTCAGGAGACGGTTTAGCTTCCTTAATTGTTGGGTCAAGCATACTGACTATCACTATGTTGTCAAGAATGCTTGGTCTAAACCAGTTAAAGGGACTGTTGGCTATCAATTATTTGGTAAGCTTAAGCATGTTAAAATTAAAATGCTCTAAAAATTATGCATAAAGAAAATTTTACTAATATTGGGTTGAGAATTAAAGAGATCAAGACTCTTATTGATGATTGCCAGGGTGAGTTGCAGCAACATCCTTTTTCTACTGCTTTAATTGAGGAAGAACAGAGGTTGCTTGATTCTTATAAGCAACTGTCTTCTGCAAAACTGAGTATATTACAACAGAGGGCAAAAATGGACAATGTTAATTTTGGAGATGAAGCTACAACTTATTTTTATGCAAAAATCAAAGAAAGGAGGCAACAACAGGTTATTGGTAGTATTAAAGATAGTAAGGGTGTTACTAGGACTGGTCATCCTGATGTTGGTCCGGCTTTTGTGGACTATTACGAGGAGCTCTTGGGTACATAACATTCTGTACAGAAGATTGATGAGGGAATTTTTAAGAATGGAAATATTGTTAGTATTTCTGATTGGGAGATTATTACTAAGCTACCCACGGAGGAGGAAATAAGGAAAGTGGTTTTCTCTATTGGCTCTGATTGGAGTCCAGGTCCGGATGGATTTTCTTCGGAGTTTTTCAAGACTTCCTGGAATATTATTAAGGTGGACTACTGCAATGCAGTTGTTGAGTTCTTCAAGAAGTCTAAGATGTTAAAGCAGGCTAATACTACGTTAATTACTCTAATTCCTAAAAAGGATGTCTGCCATACGGTATTAGACTTTAGGCCCATTTCTTGCTGCTCTATATTTTACAAATCTATAAGTAAGATTCTTACCCTTAGAATTCAAAAGATTATAGGAGATATAATTGGAGGGGAACAAGCTGCGTTTGTTAAAGGTAGATGTATAATTAGATGTATACATGAAAGGATCCTTGTTCTCAGGCGCATAACGCTAAAAAGAAAAAGCAAGAGAGGAAAAAAAAACCCTAGCGAGGGCGATTGAGAGGCGATTGACTGGAAAGACGGCGCACGATGGCGCGTTCATCCCCGTTGGGGTCGTCGACAATCAGCAACATCACTAGGAGAAGACAGAAAAAGCATACTGCAGAACGAGAACCATACAAGAACACACAAACAATAGCGACCAACCCTGCATTGGAGGAGCTTATACGTGAGAAATCCATGCAGGATATCATGGGGATCCCCCCTTATGAAATCCACGATGATGATGAAGGGGAGGCACTGGATGAGATGATAAGGGCCGGAAAGGATGAGTTACAGGAGGGGAATAATGATGACGGGGAACCCTGGTTCACTAGACAAGGGAATAAAATAGTGGAGGCCCCGTATGATGATCTCCTACAACTAGCCATGGAAGACGTGCTACCAGAGATTGACTACTGGCGTTCATCGGTGTATGGCTTTGTTGTAGGGTCCAATCCACCATGGCAGGTGCTTGAGGGTTTCCTGAAACGGGTTTGGAAACACCATAATGTTCACAAAATCTCGTTTCTACCAAATGGTGTTTTCTTGGTTAGGTTTCCAACTGAGGCTATCAAAAACGTTGTCTTGCAGGCTGGTTATCATCTCTTTGATAACAAACCTGTAATTATTCGAGGATGGCAACCGGACCTAGACTTGGAAAAGGAAGAGGTGAAGGTGTTACCAACATGGATACGCCTTCAAAAGCTGCCCCTAAAATTCTGGGGGGGCTAGTCTTGAGAAGATTGCGGGCATTATTCAAAGAGAGACGAGGCTATTGCACAGAGGACTAGATTGGGGTTTGCAAGAGTTTTAGTTGAATTCAAAGATGAGAACGGAGTACTGGTATCGATTAGCATACAGTACGATTGGAAACCCACTCTATGTGAAAAATGCAAGCGAATGGGACATGAGAAGAAAGAATGTCGCACACTGGTAAAGAAGAATGACGAAAAACCACGAAAAGTATGGAAACCAGTCGTCCCACAAAAGGAACCAGCAATTGAGAAGAAGATGGAGACAATTGAACTTCCTGCTACCATAATCAACTATACTGATATGCCAAGAAAAGATAAGGAGCAGGAGGATGACACGAATGGAACATTGGTACAACTGGACAGGAAGGATAAGACAGATGAGAAAGAAATAGCCAGCTCCCCGGTAATTGCTTGTGAAGTTCAGAAGAATACTTCATTCAAACACATTCTTATCAAGCAATAGACTCCTGGAGAGGGGAGTAAGGTCAACCGCAGTAACCAGATTACACCATGAATATCGGTTTCTGGAACGTGCGAGGGATGAACAGGTTAGAAAAACAAGATGATATCAATAAATTCCTTGAGTTGAATAAGATAGTGTTATTTGGTTTACTTGAAACTAAAATAAAACCAGGAAATGTGAATAAGGTGATGACTCAGAAGTTCAACAAGTGGAGTATATCGACAAACAACCATAAACATCCTGGGGGAAGAGTTTGGATCCTCTGGGATGCTAGCCAATGCTCTGTTCAGATTCATAGATACACGACACAATTGGTACATTTGCTCAGTCCATGATTATGTTGGTTGTGTGGTGTATAATGTCACCTTTGTGTACGCCTTCAACGGGATAGCTGATAGAGAGGAATTGTGGCACGACCTGATGGTTATCAACCATAGTATGCAAGGGGCTTGGTTGGTGTGTGGTGATTTTAACTATGTATTATCGCCTAATTAACGGTTCGGAGGAAATTTTAATCCTAATGAAGCAGCACCTTTCCAAAATTGCATTGATCTTTGTGGCCTTATCGACTGTCCCGCTTTGGGAGCCTTTTATACTTGGAACAATAAGCAACCCCCTGACGAGAGAGTTTATAGCAGACTAGATCGAGCTATGGGTAACCAGGAATGGATTGGTATGTTTGAGGATTCCTATGCGCACTTCTTGCCTGAGGGATTATATGACCACAACCCGTGTGTTATTAGAAAGAAAAATAGGCAGACTAGACATAATAGGCCATTCAAATACTATAACATGTGGAGTCAAGCCCCATATTTCGAAAAAATCGTGGCCACTTCGTGGAACCAGGAGGTGGAAGGTACAAAGATGTTTAGAGTTGCAACAAAATTGAAGAGACTCAAAGAGCTACTTAAACAACTAGACAAAGAGAGATTCCATGAGATTGAACAGCAAGCAGAGATTGCGCAGGTCAAGCTAATTAACATTCAGAAAGCTATTATAGGAAACAATGCTAATCCAGACCTAATAAGAGCAGAATTAGAAGCAATGGAGCAGTATCAGAAGCTAGACAAGGCTAGAATGAGTTTCTTAAAACAAAGAGCCAAGATCCATTGGCTTAGTGAGGGTGATGCCAACACGGCTGCCTTTCAGGGCTCGTTAAAAGCAAGGAGGGTGAGTAATTCTGTGAACCAGATAGAGGACAAACTAGGTAGGGTGCACTCTACTCCTGAAGGCATCCAAAAGGCTTTCCTTGAGTTCTATAAGAACCTCTTGGGAACCAGGAAGAATGCGACCATGGTCGCTCCTAGTATTGTGAGCCTAGGACCGGTGTGTACGGAGGAACATTGGGATATTCTTAATACACCAGTCACTAAAGAGGAGATCCGGGATACAATTTTTAGCATTCCGAATGACAAAACACCGGGGCCGGATGGGTTTACGAGTAAATTCTTCAAGGACTCGTGGAGTATTGTTGGGGATGATGTTTGCGAGGCAATTCTGGATTTCTTCAAAACGGGGCTGATTCTTAAGCAACTGAACACTACAGCGATTACTCTCATTCCCAAGATTGAGAGACCCACTTCTGTCCTTCAGTTTAGACCGATTGCCTGTTGCAATACAGTCTACAAATGCATATCTAAAATTATGTGCAGTCGACTTGCTCGGGTTCTTCCGGACATCATTTCCCCCGTCCAAGGGGGTTTTATTCGAGGTAGAAGTATTTTGGAAAACATCCTCATCTGTCAAGACTTAGTGAGGCTTTACTCGAGGAAATCTGTATCTCCGAGGTGTATGATCAAAATGGATATGCAAAAGGCATATAACTCCGTGGAATTGGACTTTTTGAACCAAATGATGCAAAATCTTAAAGTGCCTGATAAGTTCAGAAATATGCTGATGCAATGTGTTTCGACGGCCTCCTTCTCCCTTAAACTTAATGGCGAGTCCTTTGGATTCTTCTCGGGCAAGAGAGGCTTGAGGCAGGGGGATGCTCTATCTCCGCTACTGTTCACAATATGTATGGAGTACCTAACCCGGTTACTTAAATACACCACCGAAACAAAGGAGTTCAGGTACCACCCAATGTGCAAACAATTGAAATTTGTGAATCTTATGTTTGCTGATGACTTGTTATTATTTAGTAAAGGAGATATTCCCTCGATGATGGTCCTCTTAAGAACTTTCTCTACTTTCTCCAACGCGTCGGGACTACAGCTTAGTAAAGGGAAATCACACATGTATTTTAATGGGGTACACAAAGACACTCAACGGGACATACTGGCTGTGTCAGGCTGCATTGTAGGGTCGATTCCATTCAAGTATTTGGGAGTGCCGATCAAATCCTCTAGACTGAACCTTGTGGACTGCCAACCTTTGGTTCAAAACGTTACTGATCGCATTAAGAGATTGGGTGTGAGGAAGCTATCATATGTTGGCCGTCTAACTTTAGTCAAGTCCGTCCTCTCAACGCTTCACAACTATTGGGCCTGCATTTTCCTTCTTCCGTCAGGAATTATCAAACAGATCGAGGGGGTATGTAGGACCTACCTGTGGGAAGGGGGGACTACTTACTCGAGAGCTCCGCTCGTCGCTTTGAATAAGGTTTGTGTTCCTTTCAGGGAAGGAGGGCTTAATCTAATGCAATGTGCAAATTGGAATAGAGCGGCTATAGGCAAACTGGTCTGGTGGGCTGCGATGCACCCAAGTAAATTATGGGTTGCGTGGATTCACTCGGTTTACCTTAAGGGTCAGCAATGGCTACATTATACTCCCCCTGCCGATGCTTCTTGGGGATGGAAGCGGATTTGTAAGGTGAAGGAGAGACTGAAAAAGGCAATGGAGGACGGTGAATGGTCTGTTTCTAACCCGTATACAACGGCCAAGGGATATCATTGGATGCGAGATAAGGAAGAGGAGGTAACTTGGCATAGAATTGTGTGGAACAAATGGACTATCCCGAAACATAGAGTTATAGCGTGGCTCTACCAACACGGAGCAATGAATACTAAACAAAGAATACAACAATGGAATATGACTGGAGATACGATATGTTGTATTTGTGGCTTGCAGGACGAAGACTTAGAGCACCTGTTTTACGACTGCAATTACAGTAGCGTGATTCTTTCGATGCTGGCATCCTGGACAGCGCAGAAACTCCACCCACGAGTGAGAAATGAATGGCAATACAGACTGAGGGGGACCAAACTCCAGAGAGATATTGCGAACGGTGTCGTTAATGCTGCAATTTACAACATATGGGAACAACGTAACAAAAGCAGGATGGAAGGAGTATTGTTAAGGCCACAAACTGTTGTCAAGAACATTAAGAAGGAACTTCAAATGTATTTTAAGAGTATTAAGAAAGGGTGTCTTAGTAATAGAGATAACTTCTTTATCTCTAGAATAATGTCCACTTGATGTATATATGATTTTTAATTGATATATACAACTTACAATTCCACAAAAAAAAGATGTATACATGAAAACATTGCCCTTACTCAATCCTTGGTGAAGAATTATGATAGGAAGTACATAACTCCAAGGAGTCTCATGAAAGTTTATTTAAGGAAAGCATTTGACTCAATTCAATGGAAGTTTATTCAAGCCATGCTTCGAGGTTTTAATTTCCCTCCGATCTTCATTTGTTGGATAATGGAATGCATCCAAGGTTCTTGGTTTTCAATCAAGGTAAATGGGTCATCTCATGGATTTTTTAAGGGGAAGAGTGGTCTTAGGCAAGGTGATCCATTATCACCTTACCTATTTGTCCTTAGTATGGAAGTTTTAACTAGGATGATGAGGAATATAACTGCTAGACCTAATGTCTCTTATCACCCTAAGTGTTGTAAGCTCAATCTAACTCATATGGTCTTTGCTGATGATTTGGTACTCTTTACTAGAGGAGATGTGCCTTCAGTGGCAGCTGTAACCGAGATACTCATGTAGTTTGGAACTGTTTCTGGACTGCAAGTTAACAGGGATAAGACCAATATATTTTTGGGGGGTGTCTCAAGGGAGGTTCAAGAGATGATTCTACAGCATACTGGGTTTCAAAAGGGTGATTTCCCTTGTAGATACTTAGGACTGCCTTTGCATTATGCAAATAACAGGAGAATACAGTATGATACTTTGCTTAGCAAGGTCCAGATGAAAATTTCTCACTGGTCTACTCATTTACCCACATATGCTGGTCGCCTTCCGCTTTTAAATTCTGTCATCTTTGGCTTAAGTAACTATTGGAGTGCAAATGTAATATTTCCTATTAATGTTACTAACAGATTGGATCAACTTTGTATGAGATTTTTCTTGTCAGGAAAAGATGCTAGTCGGTTATGTTATAGGAGTTGGAACGATATTTGTAGGTCGTTTGATGAAGGAGGATTCAATGTGAAGAGTTTTAAGAGTTGGAATAAGGCAATGATCGCCCACTGGTTATGGAAATTGCAGGTAGGTGAAGGAGGTATTTGGAATCATTGGCTCAACAACTATATTCTTAAGGGTAAGGATATTTGGGATATTGATAAGAATGAAAGGTTCACTGCTACCTTCAATAGTATTTTGGCTGTGCGTACTGATATACTTAATGCTGCTGGTAGCAAGAGTGTATGCAGCAGTTACTCTTCTCCTTTCTTGGTCTAGTCATGGTAAATTCAACTTTGGGGATGCTTATGATTGGTTTACGCCAAAAGGGAGCATTAATATTTGGGCAAAGCACTTGTGGAGGGGACCTAGCATTCCTAAGCACTGTCTTGTAGCTTGTCTTGCAGGTTATGATGGCCTTGCTACTCATGAGAAGCTAAGGAAGCGAGGGATGCATATTGTCAGTAGATGTAGTCTATGTCAAAATTCGACTGAGGATGTGGCTCATCTATTCTTTGGATGCTTATTCTCAAGACAAATTTTGCAGCATCTTTTGAACTGGATGCAGATTACGGATAGAAGCACGAATCTTATCACTGAGCTTCGATGGAGTGCTAGGAAAAAGAAGAGAAAGCATTGGAAAAATGATTGTTTGTAGTTGTCTTGTGGCCGCGGTTTATAGTATATGGAATGAATGTAATAGTAGAATGTTCGATAACAAGTTTTGTTCCATTAGTAGCATAGTGGCGCAGATAAAGTTCAATTTGTTTATTCGACTAAGGTTGAAGGGAATTGATATTACCGTCTATAGGTTGGGGGGCTTTAACTGAACTGGTTTTCTAGGGGTTATACTTTTTGTAAGATCTCATCTTATTTTTAATAAGATATACCTTTTTCTTGCAAAAAAAAAAATTTAAAAAATAATAATAATAATAATAATAATAATAATAATAATAATATTTTGAACTGGTTTTGAAAGGGAGGGCGATTCCCCCTTCCCCTGCGATTCCCCTGTTAGGGTTCCGGCCGCCGGTGGCCGCTGACCCCGGCGGACCGCCTCCTCGTGCTCACCGGCTTCCCCCTTGCCTGGGCTGCTGCCGGATCTTTTTCTGCTCTCCCTCCTCACCGGCTCTTCCTCTGTGTCTCCTCTTCGCCGTTGGAGCTCTGCTTTTGCCGGCCGTCCTTTCTTCTTTCTTCGCCTTTCGTCGCCTTCCGCCGTCCCTTTCCGTTCTTCCGGTCAGTTTTCTGCCGGAATTCCGTTTCTTTTCTGGTTCTCTGTTGCTCTGCCGTTCCTCCGGGTTGTTCGCCGATGCTCTACCGCTGGCCTCCACGGCGGCTCTCTCTTCTTCCTCCGTCTGCCTTCTTCCCTGTCGTTCCGGTCCATTCCTCTAGTCGGTTCTCTATCGTTCTGCTGCTGACTGTTGCTTGCCGCTGCTGCTAGGTTGCCGTCGATCTGCTGCTGCTGCTTGGCCTCTGTTTTTGCGGGTTGTTTCTGGGTTGTTTGCCACTGCTGCTTTTTGTTGTCTGCCGGAATCTGCTGCCTGCCTCCTCCTCGTCGGTGGGTCATTTTCGTCTCCCTCCCTGGTGGACAGTGGGGCTTTCGTCGAGTTTTGTCGGGTTTTTTCGTGTTTTCTCCGTCACCCTCCCGCCATATCTGTCTTTGTGTTTTCCTCCGTCACCCTCCTCGCCTGCTGTTCTTTTGTTGTGTTATTTGTTCCGTTTTTTATTAGTCGGTTGTTTTGGGTTCTCTTTGTTGGTGGTTTGTGTTTGTGCCTTGCTAATTCTTCGTGCCGGGACTCGCGCGTTTCCATTGCCTCTTCGTTGGTCTTTCTGAGTGTTGTGACAATAATGGGAAGGGTCTGGTTAAAACCTCCATGATCATCCACCTCCGAAATTGACATGGCCTCGGAAATGCTCAGGTAATTACGCATCAAGCCCTTTCTTCTAGTTTATCTATTTTTTCTGAGGCAGAAGTTACCCTTAAGCGTATGAGTCTTTGGCTTTGTGGGGTTTGCTTTACTACACATTCTCTTTCTTCCAAGTGTCGGCACGGGCCGGGGTCTGATTTTGTTGCACCCCCTGATTGTGGTGACGGAGTTGCTCGTTTTTTTGTTTATGGCATCCCTCAGCCGCTCGCTCCATCTTCATCTCCTGGCGATGTTGTGGGGCCTGTTGGGTTGGGTTGTCTTGACGTGGCTTCTCTAGATCGCTTGCTGTCGTTAGGGGTGCGCACTGTGAAATCTATCCCTCCCAGATGTCGCCTTGGGTTTTCTAGGATCTTCAAGGGGGGCCTTGATGCGGTGGCTGACTCCCCTGGTGATCTTTCTCGCTAGGTTAGCTTGCTTATTTTACCTCTCTGTGTTCTTAAGTCTTTTTCCCCCAGGAGTAACCTTGAGTGTAGAGCTGTCGTGAAGCGCCAGCGTCAGGAGGAGTGTATTACCAGTGTCATTCGTACTTGGGGTGCCCCTGGTGGTATTGCTCTGCTTCTGCAGGAGACCTTAGCTGAGGAAGGTCCTTCTCTTCGTTTGGAGGAGAACCTTGACTCTAGTGAGGTTAACGTGCGGCAGTGTCGGCGGAAGATTTGTGATGGTCATTACGCTGCCGCTGTCCGGGTGCTTTCTTCGTCTGGCGTTGCCCCTTACACGGCCAATACTCTACTTGCTTTGAAAGATAAGCACCCCACTATCCCGCCCCCTTCCTTGCCGCCTTTGCCTGCCGCTCACCCACAGCTCATCGCGTCCACGACCGTCGTGTTGGATATGATCAGGAGTTTTCCGCGTGGCACTTCTTGTGGACGGGACGATTCTCGTGCCCAACATCTTTTGGATTGTTTGAGCGGGGCGGCGATGGCTATCTCGGATGATCTGATCACCTCTATCACTAGGGTGGTTAACCTGTTTCTCGAGGGCAGATGCCCACTGGTTCTTAGTGAGTACATCGCTAGTGCCCCGCTCACCCCGCTTGTTAAACCAGGTGGTGGGGTCCGTCCTATTGCTGTGGGCACGGTTTGGAGACGCCTTGTCTCTAAGGTTGGGGCTGTTCTGATTGGTCCGTCACTTTGCGGTTATTTTGAGGGCCTCCAGTTTGGGGTCGGGGTTTCTGGTGGAGGAGAGGCCATTTTGCATGCCTTGAATCGGTTTATTGAGAATCGTAGTGGTGATGTGGGCCTTTCCATGCTTTTGGTCGACTTCCAAAATGCTTTTAATTTGGTTGACCAGGAGACCATGTTGCGCGACGTTCGTCGTTGTTGCCCGGTTCTTTCCCGCTGGGTCGAGTTTTGCTACTCTCGGCCTGCCAGGCTTTTCTACGGGGAGCACAGCCTTTGGTCTTGTCAGGGGGTCCAGCAGGGTGACCCTTTGGGCCCTCTTCTTTTCGCTTTGGTCTTGCATCCCTTGATTTGCAAGATCCGAGACTCTTTTCCCTTGAGCTTGCAGGCTTGGTACTTGGATGACGGCACCATCGTCGGTGATACTTTGGTTGTGGGGAAGGTTTTGGAGCTGATTATGGAGGACGGTCTTCGCTTGGGTCTTCACCTTAATGTCGAAAAAACTGAGGTCTTTTGGCCTAAGAAAGACCCCAGGAGTCGACATCCTGGTGTTTTCCTCCCTGATATTCGACCGCTGCGTGGTGTCAAAGTTCTTGGTGGCCACGTCAGTATCTGCCGTATTTTCAGTAGTGAGCTTGTGACGAAGAGAGTTTCGAGAACCATTGAGCTTATGGAATTGGTTGCCAGGATTGAGGACCCACAGTGTGAGCTGTTGTTACTTCGTGCTTGTGCCGGTATTTCTAAGCTTTCTTTCTCTCTGCGAACGTGTCTCCCTATGGTCTTTGACTCGGCTGAGACCTTTGATGCGACTTTCCGGTCTAGCCTGAAACGCATTGTCACCGCGTCCGGCCCCGGGTTTGGGGACTGGCAGTGGCGTCTTTTCAAACTGCTCTTTAATTTCGGAGGGTTGGGTGTGTACAGCGCTGGGGATGTCCTGCACTATGCCTTTTTGGCTTCTCGCCTTCAGTCCTCTGAGTTGCAGGCTATGCTCCTTCGGCCTTCAGCTGTCTCTACTCCCGGGCCGACCTTCGATGCGGCCTTGGCTCTGTTTAACGAGACAACCGGTTCTGACCTTTCCTGTAATCCTAGTGAAGTCGTTGCCCCCAAACTCATGAAGAAATTGGAAGATATATATATCACGAAGGTTGCTGCTTCGGTAGAGTCGGTTTTCTCCTTGACTCAGCGACAGGTGGTATTGTGGAAGTCTCTGCAGGGTGCTCACACGTCTGACTGGTTGCGCGCTGTACCCATCTTCGGGCTGGGGCAGACCATGAATGGGAGGACCTACCGCTCTGTCCTTAGCTATCGTTTGGGTGTCCCTTTGTTTCCGGTACCTAAGCCTTGTTCTGCTTGCTCCCGGGTTTGTGTTGGGGACATTTTTGGGGACCATGCTGTGTCGTGTGCTGGTACCGTTGGTATTAAGCATAGAAATAACCTAGTTCGCGACACACTTTTGGATATCTGCTTCCGATCTGGTATTTCAGCCGGTAAAGAGGTGGATGTCGGTTTGATTGGTGGGCACGAGAAGCCCCTTCGCCCGGCGGATTTACTTCTGTATTCCTGAGATAGGGGGCGCGATGTGTGTGTCGATCTGACAGGGTCGTCCCCATTATCTCAGTCTGCGATGGCGGATTTCCTGCCTGGTCGTGCGGTCGTTGACGCTGCTCAGCGTAAGTGCGCCAAGTACGGCGATTTGTGCTCGAAGACTGGTCAACATGAGAGACATAAAAGAGATAAAAGAGATTGGCCAACAAATGAGATGAATGCAAGAGGCAAGCAATATGATCACCAAGAAGCAAACAAAAAGACTAACCTTTTTTATTTTTTTATTTTTTTTTTGTTTTTTTTATACCCAAACACAATGACTAAAAATCAATTAACTATCGCCGTCCCCGGCAACGGCGCCATTTTGATGCGCGAGCGTCGCGACCCGTACGATCAAACAATATTTATAAACTCCGAAATACTACTACGTAGTAGCGACAAGTCGGGATCGATCCACAGGGACGGTCTATGTGAAGTCGGTCAAGTGAAAGTCTGAGAGTGATTGGGTCGAGAAGGGGGGTTTTGGACGAGTAGAACTAGACTAACTAAACGAGCTACGGAGCTAAGGCGAGAAACTATTAATGGGAAAGGCGTTAGGGAGAGTCGGGGAGTCGGAAATTAAGGTAAGGGTGCCATTGCAATAATTATCACAAGATGTATAAGGGAGGTGCCACCTTTCGGTTTCCCTACCAACCAAGCTTAATGTCGCTTTCGCGACGAATAAACTAAGGTCTCCAGAAGGAATTATCCAAACCCCGAGTTTCCCCATATTGATCCGGGTGAGTCAAGTCAACCTAGGTGATCAAGCTAAGTCAATCAAGACACAACAATTCCAATCAAGACAAATCACCCCCAAATGCAATATTCTCACAAGATAAAACTTTTACCTAGAATTCCTCCTCCCCTAGCCCCCTAACTAAAATCTACTCACTATCCATAATAAAACTAACATTAAGGAGACTAGGAGAAAGACTAAACATACTAAAAATAAAACTAATTAATGGAGAAAGGGAGAAGAAAGAAACTACCAACAATGGAGAAACTGAAGGAGGAAGATGAAGATTAACATAAAGATTGAATCTTGGAGAAGAAAATATAAGAACTTGTCACCAATTCTTGCAAAACTCTTCAATCTTCAACATAAACCCAAATCTTGAACAAAGATGGAAGCTTGATTACAAATTATAGAGTAATTTAATCTAATACTAATAATATCTACTAAGTTTTTGGAGATTTTTACTATGAAAGCTTACTACAAACTACTACTACTACTACTACAATGGAGATCTTCTACCCTACTCTTACTCCTAAGAGGCTCACTTAAGGTACACTCAAGGCTCAAGAGTGGCACAAAACCCTAGGTTAAGTATTTATAGAGCTTCTTAGTGGGTCACACAAGCTTAAGGCCCATAATCCAATTCCTCTTCATTTAATCTAGACCTTCGTCCTTTGCATCTTCATGGGGCAAAACTTCACCCTGCGGTTGACGACATTAGCACCACCGGGTGAAATTTCACCCGGTGAGATTTTCTTCTCGAATCGCCATTTTTGACGTTTTTCTCCATCGGGCGAAATTTCACCCGGTGGGCGAAATTTCGCCCGGTCGTTTCGCCCGGTCAACTCATAGGGTGAAATTTCACCCTATGAACTTTTTGTCCAAAATGGCAGTCTGGGGAGGGACACCATCGGGCGAAATTTCGCCCGGTCAAATTCTCATCGGGTGAAATTTTGCTCTGTGACTTCAGAGGGCCATAACTCTCTCGTTCAAACTCCATTTGGGGCGTGTGATATGTCGTTGGAAAGCTAAGAAGATAAGCTTTCACCTCCAACTAAAATCGTTTCAAACTGAGGTCTAGAACTCTAGATATATCCATTTGAAGTTTGACCTCTCCGGTGAAGATGCCCAATGGACTTGTAGTTTTTCCTTCTTGCTCAAGGTTTCACCTCTTGGGTTTGGACTTTGGATTTTTAGTTGTGTGTTTTGCTTTTCGGATGGTTTCCCTCTCTCTCATGCTCATAGAAGCTCGGACACGTTTTTGGTCGAAAATCTATCAAAATAGACAGAAAACTACCAAAAGCACGTAAAATGCAAAAGAGAGACTCTAATGCGAGAATTACTCAAAATACGGCGATAATCGCACTCTATTCTCGCGAAACAGAGAAAAAACGGGTCTAAATGGGAGGAAAAACGGTCCGAATTTGGCACACAACAATTTCCCCACACTAAACCGTTGCTCGTCCTCGAGCAAAGACCCAAACAGAAACTAAGTACTACTACTACTAAGCTAGACTATGCTAAGCCGATACGGGGCAATTAACGGGCCCGCTCCGTCCCTTCAACTCACATCGAAATACCCATGAGGTAGAGTACTCCCATGCAAGGCAAGTTGGGGCTTGCTCAAAATGGTGGATGCGACTAAACACATAAAAACACATAACACGAAAGAATAGACGTATCCAAAGCAAAAATAAAACACCGAATCCCTCATCGAGACGGCGGGGAAGACACCGATTACTTATCTAAAACAACAATAAACTTCCAAGATAAATGACCCACGTAAACAAGGACCAAAGCCTAATACTATGACAATTAAGCAATATAAGTGTTGATAACTTAGCCTAGGTCCTCCTAGTCTTCTAAAGGGGTACAAACGGGGCGTATAACGGAGTGGAAAAACTGAACCATGGATTCGTTCGACACTGTAGGTAGGTGCAGTCTCGCTCTCTTTGTCTAAGGCCAAGAGGGTCGTTCCAAACTCGAATTTTCTAAATTAGCCCAAACAAAAGGTGGAGTGTTTACAATTTTTGGGGTGGATCGACCAATCACCGCTATCTTCCTTCCTCAGGACTCGGTCCTCTAGTAGGCACTTCACGGCAACGAATCGATCAAAGGGCTTTTTTTTTCTTTCTTTTTTTTTTAAAGGAGATGTTTTTGATGATATGATTTCATTTGAAGCTCCTTTTCTCTCCCTTATTTTTCATATTTTTGTGCCCTTTTCTCTTGCTTTGGTTTGCCCTTTTTTGGCTTTTTGATGTGGTTCGAAACCAAGCTTGGAGGTTATTTTTTTGTAAACTTATTGTGGTGATGTATAGGTGGAGGAAAAATAGGTGATCGGGAACGCGCGCGCCATCCCCGGATAACCCACAAAAAGGCGAAAAAAATTTGGACTAAAGGTGCAATGGTCATTCGAGCAAGGTCACCTAGAAAACGGGATGCGGGAACCAAGGCCTAACTCCTCCATGGGTGGTCAAGGTGGTCAAATGCAAACCCCGAAGTAAACCTCTAGTAGAAAAGGTGGACTCAAGCTAAAGGATCAACAAGTTCATTGATTTAGAGTCATTCTACTAGATTAAGGTCCAAAATCTACAATGAGTTATCTACAATGGAGTGTAAACTCTTGCAATAAGTTTGTAATCGGGTTTTCGAAAAGTTTAGTCCTAGACACGCTATACAAGAACAAAAGAAACATACGAAAAAGAAAAGGCAAATAAAAGAAAACACGAGTAAAGTCATGCACTTCGTACTCCATCGACATTCAAGCACAAAAATCAACCACAACACCCAAAATGCTCATCTCTTCGAGAGCCTCCCAATAGCAACAACCTAACTCCTCTACGAAAGTAAAGAAGAAAGCGAAAAGCACCCCTAACTCTTCAAATTGTTCTATCAAGGTGGTGGTTACCTGTATGAGTAGAGAACAGGACTATACAAGAGACACGAAAATATAACGAAAACGAGAAAAGGAAAAGGGAAAAAGAAAAGGAAAAGAAAAAGAAAAAGTTTTTGGTTTTTCGGAATTTTTCAATTTTTATGGTTTTTGGAAAGATTTTTGAAAAACAAAAGGATAGTAGATCCCTCCCCCACACTAAAACTGTGCATTGTCCTCAATGCACGAGTAGGGGAAAAGATCGAAAAAGACGGAAAAAGAAAAATAAGAAAAAACTTTTTGGATTTTTATAATTTTTCAAATGTTTTTTGGATTTTTGAAATTTTTGAAGAAAGAAAACAAACGAAAAGAAAACGATAAAAGGGTGGCCGGCCTAGGTGCAATCACATCACCTAGACCCTAGCCAAGTGACTAAGAAAATGAGAATAAAATAAAACAAAAGAAATTAAAAGAAAGGATAAAAAAAGGGGCGTAGGTGTAGTCACATCACATAGCCCGGATTAAGAAAAAATTGAGAAAATGAGAAGAATTTGGATTTTCAAAAGGTCAATGGCGTAATCACATCGCCTAATGACCGGGAGCAATACCAAGGCCGCTTTGGCCGCAACAATCGAACAATGGGACAGCTTGCAAAGTTATGTTAGAGATATATCAATCACAATGACAATAGGATAAAAGGAACAAGAACGGAATCAACCAAAGGACATGCAATTATAGATGATTAAAGACTCACCGACCCAACCCACACACAAATACACAACACACACACACACACACACCACCGACTCCAGGAGAGGGTCTAGTTTGAGTGATTGTCCGACGCAAATGAAGCGCTAGGAGAGGGTATACCCTCGGAGGATGGCTCAGGAGAAAACTCCTCCGGACTGTCGCTAAGCGAGAGGGCAAAGTCGGATTCAATCTCACATAGGTCATAGATCGTACGACCTTCGGGCAATTCGTAGTGTGCATACTCCCAAACTCCCCGTCCTCCCGACTCAGTCTTGGTCAGTCGGAATTCACCGGGACCCAAGGGTAGGTCCCAATTGTGGTGAACAAGGATAGTGGTTCGGTGTGTGTTTGGAACTATTAAAGCTCTTCCACGGCTAATGTAGACGAGGCGATGATGATGTACATGAAAAATCCAAGTCGGAAAATAGGCCTCGTCAAGCCATATGAAATTGTCTAGTGGGGTGAGGTGGTCGGTCGAATAACCCAATTTGTTCGCAATTACTGTCACAAGACCTCCACAATCTAAGGAGGGGCGTTGGGTAACAATGATACGGTGGAAATGCAACGCCACGACAAGTGGTAGGTCTAAAGGGTTAGGGTTACCCAACAAAGAGTCACAAATCAATTGCAAGACACACACATTAAGAGTATAAATATTATCGGCCGAGGGTAACAAGCAGTGGGAGAGAATCTCCCAAAAATAGCGAATTGCGGGGTTACGAATTTCCGAGGCAAAGGATAAATTAGCCTCGTAACCCCCTTTACAGCGTGATATACGCTTCCAAAGATCTCTCCTAGATACACAGGCTTGTATGTTGCTCGAGGGTTCGCTAATTTCGGTACCCGATGAAGGTAGGCCTAGCGCAAGGCCGAACTCCGAAATAGTCAAACGGTGGGGTTTGCCGAATAGTCTAAATTTGACCGCTCTTGGTGTGGTCGGATTGTCAATGGCAAAAGTTCTTAGGAACTCGCAAGTAAGGTCTTTATAGGTGAAGGTCGCAAGGCTAAGGTGCTCGCTAGTTCCGGTCCTCGAAGATAACTCTTTAATATCGTCTATTATTCCTAGATTGGTCATTGTGTGGGGACAAGGCTACCTAGTGCTCTGAAAGATCTTTTCAGGGAAGGTCTGAGCTAGAGAAGTATTAAGACAAGGTAAATTTGTAGGCTTAGAAGACTTAGAAGATTTGGAAGATTTAGAAGTATTGGAAGTCGAAACCATACCTTGCTTATGAGCGGCTCGCTTTGCTCTTGTCTCCATAATAATAGATTTGCAAGAATGATCCCAAAAACTTTAGCTTCACCTCTTCAAGCACCCAAAATAATCACCCAAGATGGAGAGGAGGTATGAATGTGGTTGGGGTATGGTGGTTTGATTTTATGAGGAGTGATAATGTGAAATGAATGTGAGGTGAAGGTGATATAAATAAAGATAATTGAGGAGGGAAAGGAAAGTTTTTTAAAGTAGATTGTAAATATTTGGTGTTTATGTTTTGGAGGGAAAGTTATGTGGGGTATTTGGGAAGGAGGGAATTGATTTGGTAGTGAGGAAATAGGGTAAAGGTGATCCGTTCAAGCTCATGTCGCCGGGTGAAATTTCACCCGGTCAAGCACCATCGGGTGAAATTTCGCCCGACGGTATTTCGTCATGAAAATCGACTTTGCCAATTTTTTCCATCGGGTGGTATCTTCATTAGTTCTGGCAATTCTGGCAACTTTTCCGTAGGGCGAAATTTTGCCCGGTCAAGTCTCACCGGGCGAAGTTTCACCCGGCGGTCTTGTTTTCTTCGTTTTTCCGCCTTGCCATTCTATTGCTCTTCGATAATCACCTAAAATTTCAAATAACGACACGACTCACATTACATAATCAATATCTCCCACAAACATGCTTGTGGTCTTCAAATTAAGCTCCATAACTTCTCCAAAAGCTTGATCTTCATCCAAATAAATGCTCCATGGCGAAATCTAAGTTCATTCATTGTTCTCAAGCTAACAAAGCTAACAAACCAAAAGAAATATGATACATATATACAAGGTGGTTGTTGAGGATACCACCAAACCTACATCAAATTGAGAGGACGTTAACCAATGCTCCCCAACGGGAGCTCACCCAGTTTCTCGGTACCAAAGGTCTCACGAACGTGACCGGCATGATAAATCTTTAAGCGTTGTCTGTTAACCATAAACTTCCCGGTTTTCGGGCTTGAGATTTTAATTGATCCATATGGTTGTATCTTGGTCACCTCAAATGGACCCGGCCATTTTGATTTCCACTTACCGGGCGAAAACTCATTCGAGTTTTCGAGTAAAGAGCAATTCAATGCTCTTAGAAGTAGATCAAACAATCTTGCATGGAACTCAAAGAAATGACAATAGAAAGCATTGATGCACAAAGATAGCACATAAACATAAGAGGTCAAAGCAAATAGTAGAGTATCCATCATGCCTCTATGTTCAAAAGGCGCTTTCATATCATTGTTAAACTCCTTATGTGAGTGAGGAAAGAATATCAAAGAGGATGGAGGATATATGGTGTAGGAACCGTTCAAATCTAGCTCAAATGAGGCTTGTAAAGAGGTAAGGAGAGACATTTTATCAAGAAGGTGAGGGTAAAAGAAGTCATCCTTAGATAATACCTCAATAATGATCATATTAGAGTACTCCTCATCCTTTCCATTATCACTCAAAGTCTTATACTCCCCAATAAGGTGGGTCTTAGAAGCTTCTCCACAATTCGCTCCATCATCAAACATCTTACCCTCTTCACTTCTAACTCCCTCTATCATGCGATCAAATAGAGGATTATGCATCACAACCTCACATAAGTTCTCAATTGTCGGATTTTCAAAGGTGTTGGTCATGGAAAGCTCAATAGGCTTATCACAAGTAGTTGTAGGTATGCCCTCAAATTTACTCTCATCATCAACATAGTGGGGGATGCAATCATTTTCAAGGGAATGAACGGGGTTCTCAACCTCCATTAACACACAATCATCATCCCTCTTCATGTCAAGAACATCACAAGACATACTCACAATTTCCTAATTATAAGGCTCATCAACACCCTCAAATCCTCAACAAGAGTCTCCTCAATAACCTCATCACCAACACATCTCCTACTCCCAAGATTATCATCAAGTGTCACATTTAAAGGCTTGGAGCTCATATCATGTTGCATAGACGAGGAGTTAATTAGCTCAAGCACATCATCATTACAAGACACATTGACATCATCACAATTCTTACATGACTCCATAAAATCATTATCAAGAGCGTCATTATCAATCAAATCCAATGGAGAATCATGCACAATACATATATTCAAAGGGAGTGGAGGAGCATGTTGGGATTGAACAATATGCACATCATCTTCTTCATCTTCTTCTTCTTCTTCTTCTTCTTCTTCGTATATTATATCCAAATAAGAAAGGGGTGGAATTGTATAAGAAGAAGAAGCATTAAGCTCGTGTTTCACATCATCACATATGGCATAAGGTGAAGAATCATGCAAATTATTCACAAAATTTGGAGAAGAGTTAACAAGAGAGGATTGAACATTGCAAACAAGAGAGGAAGATTCAACTCTCGGTGGTTCTCTCAAAGGTGTCACTCTCCCATATCACTCACGGGCATCGGTTCTAGCCACTTTCTCAAGCAATAATCTCGCCTCATCATCTCCTAATTCATAAAATTTACCACCGGCCGAAGTATGAATCAAGTCTCTAACGTGTTCAAGCAAGTTGTCAAAGAATATTGTGGTGGTTAGCCAAACCGGAATCCCATGCCGTGGGCAATATGTCATTAAATCTCGAAATCTATCCCAAGCATCACTTAAACACTCAAACTCACCTTGTTCAAAGGTAAGGATCTCTCGTCTAAGTTTATTGGTCTTGTGATATGGGAAGAAGTGGTTTAGAAAGGCTTGAACAAGTTCATCCCAAGTACAAAATGTGTTAGGAGGATTAGAACGTAGCCATTTCTTGGCTTTACCTCCGAGGGTGAAAGGAAAAACTAAGAGTTTAAAGGTGTTAATTGGCAAACCATTATTCCTCGCAACTAAACAATTTGTATGAAATTTCGTAAGGTGGTCAAGCACATTTTCACTAGGCAGCCCCCAAAACATATCTCTTTGAAGCATCGTGATAAATACTTGATCCACTTCAAATTTTGCTCTATCCTCATCTCTAATGGTAATAGGTGAGGTAACCATGTGGTCATAGAGTTTACTATGGTCGGCTAAGGTAATCATGAGAGACATAAAAGAGATTGGCCAACAAATGAGATGAATGCAAGAGGCAAGCAATATGATCACCAAGAAGCAAACAAAAAGACTAACCTTTTTTATTATTATTATTATTTTGTTTTTTTTGTTTTTTTTATACCCAAACACAATGACTAAAACTCAATTAACTATCGTCGTTCCCGACAACGGCGCCATTTTGATGCGCGAGCGTCGCGACCCGCACGATCAAACAATATTTATAAACTCCGAAATACTACTACGTAGTAGCGGCAAGTCGGGATCGATCCACAGGGACGGTCTATGTGAAGTCGGTCAAGTGAAAGTCTGAGAGTGATTGGGTCGAGAAGGGGGGTTTTGGACAAGTAGAACTAGACTAACTAAACGAGCTACGGAGCTAAGGCGAGAAACTATTAATGGGAAAGGCATTAGGGAGAGTCGGGGAGTCGGAAATTAAGGTAAGGGTGCCATTGCAAGAATTATCACAAGATGTATAAGGGAGGTGCCACCTTTCGGTTTCCCTACCAACCAAGCTTAAGCCCGCTTTCGCGACGAATAAACTAAGATCTCTAGAAGGAATTACCCAAACCCCGAGTTTCCCCATATTGATCCGGGTGAGTCAAGTCAACCTAGGTGATCAAGCTAAGTCAATCAAGACACAACAATTCCAATCAAGACAAATCACCCTCAAATGCAATATTCTCACAAGATAAAACTTTTACCTAGAATTCCTCCTCCCCTAGCCCCCTAACTAAGATCTACTCACTACCCATAATAAAACTAACATTAAGGAGACTAGGAGAAAGACTAAACGTACTAAAAATAAAACTAATTAATGGAGAAAGGGAGAAGAAAGAAACTACCAACAATGGAGAAACTAAAGGAGGAAGATGAAGATTTACATAAAGATTGAATCTTGGAGAAGAAAATACAAGAACTTGTCACCAATTCTTGCAAAACTCTTCAATCTTCAACATAAACCCAAATCTTCAACAAATATGGAAGCTTAATTACAAATTATAGAGTAATTTAATCTAATACTAATAATATCTACTAAGTTTTTGGAGATTTTTACTATGAAAGCTTACTACAAACTACTACTACTACTACTATGGAGATCTTCTACCCTACTCCTACTCCTAAGAGGCTCACTTAAGGCACACTCAAGGCTCAAGAGTGGCACAAAACCCTAGGTTAAGTATTTATAGCGCTTCTTAATGGGTCACACAAGCTTAGGGCCCATAATCCAATTCCTCTTCATTTAAGCTAGACCTTCGCCCCTTGCATCTTCATGGGGCAAAACTTCACCCTGCGGTTGACGACATTAGCACCACCGGGTGAAATTTCACCCCGTGAGATTTTCTTCTCGAATCGCCATTTTTGACGTTTTTCTCCATCGGGCGAAATTTCACCCGGTGGGAGAAATTTCGCCCGGTCAATTCATAGGGTGAAATTTCACCCTATGAACTTTTTGTCCAAAATGGCAATCTGGGAAGGGACACCATCGGGCGAAATTTTGCCCGGTCAAATTCTCATCGGGTAAAATTTCGCCCTGTGACTTCAGAGGGCCATAACTCTCTCGTTCAAACTCCGTTTGGGGTGTGTGATGTCGTTGGAAAGCTAAGAAGATAAGTTTTCACCTCCAACTGAAGTCGCTTCGATCCAAGGTCTATAACACTAGATATATCCATTTGAAGTTCGACCTCTCCGGTGAAGATGCCCAATGGACTTATAGTTTTTCCTTCTCGCTCAAGGTTTCACCTCTTGGGTTTGGAATTTGGATTTTAAGTTGTGTGCTTTGCTTTTCGGACGATTTCCCTCTCTCTCATGCTCATAGAAGCTCGGACACGTTTTTGGTCGAAAATCTATCGAAATAGACAGAAAACTACCAAAAACACGTAAAATGCAAAAGAGAGACTCTAATGCGAGAATTACACAAAATACGGCGATAATCGCACTCTATTCTCGCAAAACAGAGAAAAAACGGGTCTAAATGGGAGGAAAAACGGTCCGAATTTGGCACACAACAATATACTGCTTCTTTTAATAGTATGTTGAGGATTAGAGATGATATATTGGCTGGTACTGAGGGGCATAATGCTGCAAAGCTTTTGGTTCTTAGCTGGTCTCATAAGGGGAAATATAGCATTGCTAAGGCATATGAGTGGTTCAGACCAAAGGGGTGTAATTATCCAAGGATGAAGTATATGCTTAGCAGTAAAGTTACTCCCAAACACAGGGTGATTGTGGCGTTGGCAGGCCAGAATGCGTTGGCTACTCAGGTAAAGATGCAGATGAGAGGTATTTCTATGGCTTCCAGATGTAGTCTATGTCAGGAGAAGCAAGAAACTGTTGCACATCTTTTCTTTGGATGTATGTTCTCAAGACAGGTGTGGCAAAATCTCTTAAGCTGAATGCAAATCACGGGTAGAAGCATGGATTTAAGTACTGAATTACGATGGATATCAGTAAGAAGGCATAGGAAGCATTGGGAGAGTGTTCTGTTTTGCAGTAGTTTAGCAGCAACGGTGTACTGGTTGTGGAATGAGAGAAATAGAAGGATTTTTCAGAATCGTAATAGTTCCATTCTTATTATTGTTGGTCAGATAAAATTCTCAGTTTTTGTAAGGCTTCAAAGTAAAGGGATTGATATAGGAGTTTAAAAGATGATAGAATTAGAGTAATAGTGGGTATACTTTTTTTGTAAGATTCCGTCTTATTTCAAATATAATGAGACATACTTTTAATTGCAAAAAATAATAATAATAATACCCACCAATTTTTTGTAAACTACGTTTTGATTCATCAATAAAATTCTCTCATTATATTATTAAATAATAATAATAATAATAATAATAATTAACTCACTAACTAAAATCTAAGATAATAAACAAGTAGTCCCCGGCAACGGCACTAAAATTTGATGCGTGTCGTTTCCGCACTAAAAATTAAATTTATATTTGCGCTTACAAACTCTAACTAGCAAGTAGAAGGGTAAGTAAGGGTTGAACCCACGAGGACTAATGTACTATCCTAGATCGATGTAATTATTATATTATTTAGAATTTATAATAGTAGGTATAGTTATAAATATATTGAGGAGGGTTTTATTGAGATGAATAAATTCTAATCTAAATTAAACTATTACAAAAGTAAACGACACTAAACTAAAAAAAAACAAATAAATAACAACGATGTTTAATTGAAAGTTATAGTTCTAATAACGAATTAATAGGAGACATGTAATTTTCTATAGATATTGGGTCAAATCATCGATTCACTTAATTAATGATCGGATATATTGGTTAACTATTTAATCCCTTGTAAGCAAGTAAATTAACAATTTTATCTTTTTTACTCGTTAAACTACGTTAACCATGCAAGTTTAATCCTAACTAAATTAGATTTACTCAACCATGTAAGCACGAATCAAGTCAATAAATTTAATCGTTTTAAGAACACCAATCAATTACATCTTACGGAACTAGAAAGCTGCAACTCTATAAGACGGAATTATTACTCAAGATTCTAACAATAAGAATTAGACCAGTAAGCTGCAACCTAATCAAAATTACTACCTATTAACAATAGATTTAAGAGAACAACCTAGGTGATCAATCCAAATTAATAATCATAAATCACAAAGTTAATAATAAATTTCAAATAAATACCCAATAACAGTAATTAATCGTTAAACATACAAATTCAATCTCATAAACCACAATATCAATAGTCAATTACACACTCCTATTGAAAAAAATACTCCATACTAAACATTAAAACAATAATTAAAAGTGAAAGATTAAGAAAACTCATAAAAATCGGGTCGAAAAGCCGCTATTCGTCGGCGTTATTGCTGCTTGCTTCTTTTGTTCTTCTCCTTCTTTTCTTTTCTCTCTCACTGTGTACACTCCTTTTCAATTCCTTGCTGGTGTGCGGCTCTCCTGTTCTTCTTCTTCTATATTTTTCTTTTTATTTCCTTCTTATTCTCTTATGGACCCTTATATTCATTTGTCAATTCAACCAATTCCCGAGTTGAATTCCATTAGTCTTATTTCGACTCATAAGACTTTGGATTTGGGTCTAACTTTATTCTATAAAGTTATCGGTCTTTGACGTAGCTTTCTAACGCATCTTGAATCGTCTTATTCTGATGTCGTATGAGTGAAATATCGTCGTCTCAAGACCGACCAGCAAATATACATACGGTTTTAGTAGTCTTCCGATCTCAACTCAAATGGGTTGTTACTAATTAATTAAAATATATATTAAAACCCAATCTAGCATAAAAATATCAAAAGTATAATTATGAACCCGACTTATACAAAATAATCATTTCAATTCAAATAATACGAAAGACGACATAAATATAATAATGTTAAAGGTGTAAAAATACGTATAAATATTGACTTATCATCTGTCGATCTTACATCACGAGTTTCTCCTATATCCCCGCCCACCTTGTCCATAAAGGCACGACCGACCTGCGCGGGGTACACCCCCGCGAAGGAAAGTCTGTCTAGCCACTCGAGTCCAAAGTCTAGGGAAGTCCCACATGACCCTTTCTTCGAGCAGGACGCCGCCCACATAATTCGTTTCCTAAGGGAGCTTTACCTCTCGTGGTCAACCGTTAGTCAAGTCTTCTTCAAGTCAATCTTCATCTTCTTTGCTTGGGTTGTTTCAATTATGAAATCTGAGCTTGAGGTTCCTGATTACGCGATATTCTACCAGACCTGCCGCCCACTAATACTTTGAGGATGGATCAAACCTTGAACGAGCTAAACGCTATGATGGAAACCATGGTCGACAAGCAGACCAAGGTTGAAAACCAACTTGTAGCCATAAGAGCCGATCAAGCGGCCACAAATTCTCGACTAGCTATGTAATCCCCTATAAATTCTAACACAATACAGTGGCGGAAACACTGTAGATTTGGGATTAAAACACACTGAAGTTCTAAATTTTACAAAAACAATGGTCAGTCAATACAAAGGCCACTTTTTGTAACACCCGCTAATTTTCTAGGCGTTGTTATCTATTCTGTTATGACTCCGTCATGACTCTGTGATTTTTTTCTGCCTTCAGTATCCTTCATTTTCAAACTTCATAATATTTTCGAGTCAAATATTATTTATTTTCATTAAAATATTTAAAATATTTTATTTTCTTATAATAAATCTATTTATTGAATTTTCGTCGCAAACTATTTATTTAATTCACAAAGAATCTCATTTTTATACGAACTATCATAAAATGGTTTAGTAAACTCTTGTTACCTATGGCTTGAGGATTATGAGTTAAACCCTGTTATCTATCTTTAGTAAGCTTTTGAGGATCGATTTGAATGATAAATTGTCAATTAATGGAATTAGGTTGGTACTTTAGACACTGAACTTTGGGTTATAGGTTACTTGATTATTTGGAGGACTTAGAGTTGAATACATTTTGGGGTAGTAAGAGTATATCGTATTTGATGGATACCTAGTACCTAATTTAACCAAGAACCGAACCAAGTGTAGCTAATAATAGTATTTTCGGATTCCTACCTAATGCTTATTTGATGGATGCGTCGTGAATATTCGGGATCATAGAGTGTTGGTTAAAGTGTTAACCTGTGTGTTGTGGTACCATCAAAGGTTTTCATTAATATCGTTAGAAAATTTGGTTAACATAGATTACTCGTGTTTCTTAAGGATTAGATCGTTGATCGTTGTTTAAGGTTGTAACCTATGACCTTTGGAGTTGAGTGATCTAAAGTGGATAAATTGTTTTTAACCTTGAAAAGGAGAAACATATTGCCATTAGAGGTTAGATTTATCGCGTTGTTTTGAGGAATACTTTGATGTCAATCATCTTAATGGATTTACAGTTCAAAACCTTAGACCAACGAGATTGTGGCTTCGTTGAGTTATTAAATATTTTGTGGTTGCACCATTACGATTAGAAATTTAATGGACTTCTCAGAAACATTAATTGAATGACGTGTTTGAAGATGTGAGTGTTTGCGCCATTACCTATAGGTTTGAGCGTGTTTGAGGATTTATTGTACTTCCCCAACTTCTGCACTTGTGGTATTATAAATATGTTGGTGATCATCTTTGAGGATTTTGTGTCCGAACATTGTTAATTGGTGGATTTTATTTAGTCTTCCTTACTCGAGAAATTTGAAGTACACCTCGAGTTGAGACCTTATAAGCTTTAAATTTATGAACCTTAGTGATTACGAGTTTGGGTATGTTTTGATAACCGATGGAATCTTAATTAATGGATTAGTCTAAATCATTTGTGGATTCTTACCATACTAATTGAAAGATTATATAAGCATGTAAGACTTAATTTTGGAGGTTGTATATTGAGTAGGACCACCATGTACCGATATTGAACTTAGTGTTAGTTGATGGCCATGATGGGTCAATTAAGAACCCGAGTTTATGAGAGTCGTGCTAGGAATCTCGAGATGGTTAGTTTCTTCTATAATCCTTGAGAGCTCTTTCTGACTCTCAACTCCGTCTTCTTTTCTGCTTCTATTGAATTCTGTTTCCGCATCTGCTGCTAATCCCTTTGACCTTTATCGATTTTGAAAACTCTTATTTTAAGTTATTGTTTATCCTTGACTCTATTCATCCGTTCATCATTTCTCCGAACTTATGAAAAGTTTGACTAATTTAAATTTTTTTGATTTTTGTGAAATTTTAACTTTTTGAAGCATAATACTCCCACTTAACTTCACATCCTCTTTCAAGAAGGCGGTTTGACATCCATTTTAGTACGACTACTCTTAGTCACCTTATGGAGTCCTAACTTACCAAAGCATCCTTGTATGTAGGTAGTAAGTTTCTTATTTCCAAAATCATTATTTTGGAACATTCCGTCAAATAAGTTTTTGAAATCCTTTTCGTTGGAATATAAGATCTACTAGTTCTACAATATGGAACTACAACCTTTAAATAATTAGCGGATGGGTTGTGGGTCGAACCTACATCACCACCTTTTACAACATCCTTATGTTGTGACATCTCATTCAGTTGTTGCTCGTCATCACGAACTCCTTCGAGATGTATACTACTCCCACTTGAGTTTTTGGAACGACCACCTTTCCCAAAAAGACACCACCCCAAGCAACAACTACTTTGTTTACGCTTTGGGTGTAGAAGTAATATTTCATAGTCTATTCGAAATAGACCATAAAAGATTACTTAGGAACGTTTCCTTCCATATCACGTATATGGTGTCTCATCTACTGCTTTGGTTAGAATCACGTTAAGTGTGAATGCTGCATTCTAAATGCAAATCCGGATATGAAAATTAGAAGGTTAGCAAGACTTATCCTGAATCAAACCATATCTAATAAGGTTCGATTCCTCCGTTCTGAAAAATCTGTTTTCCTAGTGGTCCAAAATGTGAAACGATTCCACAATCCTTGTAAATGATCATCAAACTCTTGAAAATAATATTCACCAACCACGATCGGATCATAATGTTTTTATTTCCTTCTCAAGTTGGTCTTGCACTTCATTTTGGAAATGTTCGAACTGTTCAAATAATTCCGATCTATGAAGTAAACCACACCCACTTCTTGCTAATGTGCTCACCGGCCCACACACATCTGTATGTGTAAGGGCTAGAACATCAATTGCCTTGCAAGGGGTGTTTGAATCATTAACCTTATGTATCTTGTTGTCGATGTTATAGATGCGTGTTTCCGAAACATACAAACTATTTGATAATTTAGTTTTCTACTTCATTTGGTCTCTGCACATTACCAATAATGTGACTACCACTCGCGGTATCGAATACCCGGGAAATAGAATTTGCTAAATTCACTTCTATAACAAATAAACCGAAGGTAGAAACACCATGTTTCTTGAACTGGTGGTATTTGGGAAAATCTTCTTCCACGGCTAACTTTTTAGACGAGAGAAACATTGATGTTTATTCGCAACGTTTGCTTTTGAACCGACCTTTAAATTTCGTAAGAATCCCGACTTGACAACTTGTTTGTCATAGTCATTCTTAGAAATCGGTCTTACCCCATCCATTTGAACGATTTTCCCTTATGAGCCATAGGAACATCTCCATGTTCCCTTTTCCGAGTCATTAGGGATGTCCCTCTCAATCCGAATTAACACAAACTCTTGCCAGTTTTGATTTCCCCCATTGCATACAAAAGTTCAAACAAATTTTGAAACCAATTATACAACAAATTAATTGATACATTATCAATGGCCATTTGAGCTATCACTATGATACGCTCTCCGGCTTTTAGCATCCAATGCTATTTTAAGGAGTTCGGGAGAAAGAGAATTATTCAAAACATACCCTTTCCTTCACACCTGAGAACCATTCTCAGTTTCGTTTCCATATCAAGAAAAATTAGCATTCAATTTGTTCTTCTCAAGAACAGAACACAGAAAAAAAAAACGATTGTTGTTTTAGTCATTATATCTACATAAATAAAAGAACAAACGAGTATAAGCGAAATGTTCACCAAAGTAGTTTAAAACAACCTTTTAAACTACCAAATGCCCTTTAAAAAAATATCCCCTAAAAGGCATTCAACCAAGACCCTCTCCCACTATTCATCAAACGGACTTTGGCCCTGCCTTTGATTAAATAATGTTTAAGGTAAGTAACAGCCTTACTAATTATAACTGACTTATAATTCTTGGTCGACGTATTCAACAACTCCTTGTCAAACGCATCTCCTTTGTTTCGAAACCCAAAACTTTATCTTTTGATAGTTCCGTTGAGTCAAACCAAACATTAACGTGTGAATTTCATAAATTCACCCTATTATCCCCGGAATAACGATCAACACCCTGCTTTGGCAAAACCTATCAATCGTGTTCCAGGGCTTCATAGGTGTTGTTTGGAAAAACATAAAACTCAATATTACTTATTTGGGGATCGAATGTCGGTTATTTACGGTGAACTCGTAACAAAATAACCACAAACGCAAAATAAAGAAAGCATAAAACGAATTTAAATGCAAGCATAAAAATAAATGATCTAGTATGGCCCCTAAACTAACTAGGTCCAAAAGCTTCATCCGGATCTCCATCCTTCATGAAACCTCCCTCGAATACGTTTGGATCTCCATCCTCCATCTTCTCAGGACTTCGTCTTCAAATTACATTTATTTTCACTAATTACAACTTAACCAGTAAAATAAAACAATAAATTATTACATTGCAATACGATGCGCCCGCAATCGCATGAACTAGAATAATTATACATTGCACTCGTAACAAGACAAATAAATAATTAAAAATTATTACAACGAAAAACGATACACAGATCGTAAACCATCCTAGTTTGGGTCATACTAGTCACAAGCCAATCTCATAACAATTATAATGGCATTCAGACGTCGCATTCACAATACGGAAAAATAAATAATGAATCTCATTCATATTCTAATTAACAATTAATTAGAGAAAAAAAACTTGAAATTAGTAGCATGACCTAACTCTTAAGTCGTAAACTAATCGCATAACCAACTTTAGTAACACAACTTAACGATTAAGTCGTAAACTAAACAAACGAATTTATTATGATTCAATCTATAATATTTTATCATGGGTGTAATCAAATTACGAAGAAATTAGCATTATTGAATATTTAAAGGAAAGTTTTCTAAAATGTGTTCAATCTATAATAGACCAAGATGGATGATTAATCGTATTAATTATCAAATTGGGCCAAAGCAATACATATATTGCTAATAGAAAGAAGACAAACGTTGACGTAACCAGAACACGACTTTCGTGCGTGCCCAGTGGTCGCATCTCTTCAATCCCTTTTCCGATTGATTCATTAATTTACCAATTTACCGATTGATTTCTTAATTTATCAATTTTCCGATTGATTTATTAATTTGATAAGAAAAGTAACAACTTTACATTAATTACAAAATTAAAATCCAGTATCGGGTTACGACTTCACTTAAAATAATAACAAAATCGAAAAACAGTTTTTCTGCTTTGTTAACCAAATTCACATAAAACTCCTTTTCATATAATTTGGTTTAGTGAAATCTTAATTCGCGAAGAATTATCCTATAACCATGGCGAACTTGGAAAAAAAATCTTTGACCGTAAAAATCCGATTTTTGTCAGTCTTCCTTAAAAAATTCAATCAATTAATATCACCATATTAGTTATGCAATTTTCCCATGATAAACTCGAGACTATAATTGAATCATAATAAAGACGCACAAAAAATATGAATCTGATCATATAAATATTATGCTATAGGCTCTAATACCACTGTAGGATTTTACCGGTGCGAAAGCGGAATTTCAGGAAACAATTTCCTAACACCAATCCAAGAATACAAGCAAAATATATATATGAATCAGGACAAAAGTAGGTCGAGAAATACATACCCTCGTAGCGTAAATTCCTCGATATACAAGACAGAGAGATACAGGAGAGCCCCACGTGTTGCTCCTCTACTCGGTCCACCAACCCAGTCGGAATCCCACGTCTGCTAGGACGGAAGAGATAGAACAATTCTCTCTCTACTTTTCGAGTGCTTGAGGCAATAAACTGAACTAGCTTAGATTAGGGTTTCTCTATGGTTGATTCTCCATCTCCTTATAACTCATATACCATATCCTCATATAGTAGTAGAGTTTAGGTTAAACCAAAGAGACTAACCGAGCCTCATAAGTAGTCACAGCCTAATACCTCACAAGTTCACATTGGGCCTGTTTAGTTTCCTGACTAAGTCTGAATGTGTGACCTTATAGGATTATATATTCCTAGTCATCAACCCAATCGAATTGGACTAATTATCATAATTATTCTCTAGCAAGCAATTATGAATTACTATAATATATAATGATTATCTCCATAATAATATCCTATATTATATTTAGTAATTGCCGGAAATGTCTTAGAACATATTCCTTCAGCAACTACAACAATAATATCACCTAATATCGAGTAACGTGTCAATGTTACCTTAATCGAGATCTGAATCAATTAAATAATCGTCTTCGTCGGATCTAGCATGATAGCCTACGAAATAATTAAACATGTGGTATTAAAACCACACTATAAGTGAATAGAAAGGAGAAAACGAGATGAAGAACGAATAAGAGTAATTAAATTACCCTCGAGATCGGAAGGAATTAAAGACGAATTAGGATCGGATTGATGAACAAAAAGGAGAAAGTTTAACGTAACACATAGAGGAGAAAAGAAGACTTGTGTTGTGAATGAAATAGACTAGAACGAAAGAGAATATAAAGAGAAATTAGGAAGCTAAAAGATAGGAATAAACGAGTCATAAGCACTCTTAACTCAGCTACGAGACGAGATGGTTGAGATGGAATAAACAAGAAGCAAATCGATTTAATAAGTTTCCGATTAAAATAAATACTTTAAAATAAATAGTATAAATATAATATGTAGTGTTAATGAAAGGTGTCCGAAAATATTTCTCAAGTCGATAAAAAAAGGTTCGTAAAATAATACAACCTCCGGTTTTATATGATTGCCCCTTTTAATTATAATACTTCTCACATATATTAGCTAAATGGGGCAAACATATAAAATCGGAGGGAGTATAAACGTTTATTAATAAATCAGATTAAAATGCGTTAGAAAATAATTATTTATGAAATCGCGTAGTAAAATAATTAAACAACCATTTTTCGAAAATAAAATATTTTTGAGCTAGAAACCATTATAAATATAATCGAGTATTTTTAAAAAAATAAATAGTTCAAACTCGATTTTAGAACTATTGTTCATAGAAAATATGATTTCTCAAAAATAATTAAACATGCTTGCAATGAAAAGAATTAAATGGGTTTTCGAATAAAAATAGAATAATTAAAATCCTGAAAATAAATAATTTTAGGCTCGATAATGAAAGAGACCTCAAAATGGGAAAAATGTAATTGACGAACTATTACAGAGTTATGATATAATCGTAACCGAACAGATAGCAAAGTCGGGAAAATTGCGGGTGTTACAAGCTATTGTCGAACAAAGGGGCCCGACTATGAGCTTATGAACCCTGGGCCCATCACTGAATTGATTAGCACGGTACGCAGGCTGGAAGATCATATCCAATCCTCCAGGAGTAACAACATTCATGCTGAAAACTCACGGGTCTATACCCCGGTAAATGAACATCTGCTTGAAAATTTGAACCTCATAGGGTTGCCTATGTTCGAAGGGACCGAGAACCCTCTGCTTCACATTAGGGCTTTCAAAGAATTCATGGCCATCAAAGGGGTTAAGTCAAACATGTTTGTGAACCTATTCGCAGCATCCCTCGAGAAACACCCTAGGGCCTGGTACTACAGGCTCGACCCCGAGAAATATCCAACTTGGGATAATGTGTCCACCAAGTTTTCTCGGAACTATGCTGACAATACCGAGATCCAGACCACTATTCACACTTTGGAGGTCATGGCGGCCCAAGAACCCAAAGAAGGGTTCACAAAATATCTTCAACGTTGGTGGGCTGAAAGTGTCAAGCTGGTCGATAAGCCCAATGAGATGACTCTAGTAGAAACATTCGTGAAGAATCTCCTACCTTCCTACTGAATCCATCTCCGGTACGCTGTCATACCCAACTTCACTACCCTTACTGAAATGGGTAAGAGGATCAAAGATGACCTAACGCTAGAGGGTTTAACCAAAACCTCTAGCAAGGGCTACCAAGGGGCCTCCTCAGCCGCCTCTCGCGGCATATTCTATGAGGTTAATCTACTAGATGCCCCATCTAAAAGGAATGCCTCACAATGGGTATTTACCGACATAGGTATGACCTATGCTGACACCTTACAAATGCTCTCTTCTAAAGGCCTGATCCAACCTATAGGCCCAAATCCACACCCTTCCGCTGATAGACGTCGCAAGAACTGGGACGCTGATAAGTGTGGTTTGTAGTACCTATTTTGTAGTGTTTTGGTCCCATTTTCCTAGTGGAATCGCTCCTTGGGAGCGATTTATGGGCTTCTTATGCTTCCTTTAGTTCGTTTCAGGTTCCTGAGACCGATTTGGAAGAGTTGGAGCGATTCCGACTCGATACATACACATTTTGGAGCCAACGAGATAAAGGAACGATGACTCGATGCTTTGGAATCGACCCCGAGACCTTGGGACCCAATCCCGAGCCTCCGAGACCCGATCCCGAGAATCGATGAGAAGTCCTTGTGAGGCAAGAAGGAACCAAAAGGGTCATATTGGAGGCCTACAAGACTCATCCCCGACGAGTATGCACCTCATCCCGTCGGGGATGAAGTGCACTTTGGAGGAGGCTACTGCAAGGCCGTTCCGGTCGGGACCAACCCGTCCCGGTCGGGATGGTGGGTCCGTCCCGGTCGGGATGACCCGTCCCGGTCGGGACCAAGTGCTGGAGTCCGCATTTCCTTTCTTTCTTCTCCCTTCCATTTGTAACCTTATATATACTCTTCCCTTGTTTTGTAAAGCTTATGCACAACATTAGACATTAAACCCTAGCCTATTTTTAGGTTAGATTAGATTAGTGTAGATTAGTCGGTAATTAGTAGTTAATCTTAGTTTATGCTTGTAATTTGGGAATTCTTCAAGATCTTCACCAAGCTTGACAAACTTGGATGTTTGTTTTGGGTTTTCTTCCATTTATGAAAGATCTCTTCTTTTCATCTTCTCTAGTATGGTATAATCTTCTTTTCTCTTCTTTTCAACTTTGTTTATCAATCAAGTTACAATCTTTAGTTCTTGTTTATTGTTTTGTTCTTCATCCTTGTTAGTTTCATGTTTACACCCTTTTGTTCTTGTGTTGGTTTATCTTGTTCTTGTTAGTTTTAGATTAGATATGTTAGAGTAGTGTTCTTGCTAGGGTTAGTAGGGTGATTAGGGTGTTAATTGGGTGATTAAGGGTTTGTTGGAGATGTTGGTGGAAGATTTGGGTTTCTTCTTGAGTGATGCATATTACATGTTTGTTGGAATGCTTGAATGACTAAGTAGGTTGGAATGCTTGTTTTTCTTGTCTTCCTTTGTCGTGTGTGTCACCGGATGGGTTCCATGAGAAACCTCTAGGTCGGTCTAAGTTAGATTACCTAGATTTCCCTACTACCTCCTTCACTCTACTTCCTCCTTGACCATTCTGTTACCCCTTTGACCCCGACCTAATCCTAGCCCGTTTTCCATGTTTGTTTCTCCGTCTCCTTAGCCATAGTCTAGCCTTCTCTCCCCCTTATCATTCCCTAGCTTAGCTCGTTGACCTAGTCTAGTATTTGGGCCGACCTAGTCTAGACGCCTCTTACCGTCCCCGTGGATTCGACCCGACTTACCCTATCTACCCAGTTAGGATTAGCCGGTTAATTATTTGACGGTTGGGATCCGCGACAAATCCTTACCATCAGACGCGCAAGCTTACTAAAAATTTCATAGGGGAAACGGGCATAATATCGAAGTGTATTTAAACTAAAGCACCTCATCCAAGATCTGATCGAAAGCGGTAAGGATCGCTTTGCTCGGAGACAAGCAGAACAATAAGGACAATCCCTTTAGCTCCCTTGTCGCCTTCTCCAGGGAGGTAATCGATTGTTCCCATCTCATTTGTCCTTTTACTCCGCAAGTAAACGAGATTTGGTTCGCTGATCAAGATGACGTGTACCTCGTGAGAGGGTAAGTTTTCCCCCTCACCAGTTAGGAAATCTGGAGGGCTACGTCGAAGGCCCTAGCCAGTAACCACCTCACCAGATCAGGTCATCCCTACCAATCTACTAGCTCTAGGGACACCCCTACTTCGATAACTGTCACTGACCCGGTCCGGACGGAAACCGTGCCTGAGGAGCGTACTACTGACATAACTCTCGTGAAACAACTAAAGAAAACTCGAGTTGACCTCACTATATGGCAACTCTTGGTTAGCTCACAAGAACATCGAGGGGAACTTACTGAGGATCTCGATCAAATCAAGATCAGTTAGGCCGCCATCCCTGCTGAAATGGTAGCCACCATCATGCCTTACCTTAAGGGAAAATAAAGAAGAAGGTCCCTACCTTCTCTGAGGTAGACTTACCTCCGTTCGGGGCCTCTCGTAACCTAGCTTTGTACATCACGATTATGTCGCGGGAAATACCTTCCCATGACCTTGATAGACGACGAGTCTACTGTTAATGTCTTACCTCTAAGGACCGCCAAAGCCCTCAACATTACCGAAACTGATTACATCCTGACACCCCAAATCATCTAAGCTTTCGACAAAAACGTTAAGTCAGTAGCTGGGGCTGTCAGGTTGACTATCATAACATGCCCAATCGAAAAGGAGTTGGAATTTCAGGTTATCAAGATCACCTTCTCCTTTAATCTGTTTTTAGGGCGCCCTTGGATCCACGCGGTTAACGCAGTGTCCTATACTCTATACTGAAAAATTAGACTGCCTTTGGGTGACGATGTCATTACTTTAAAAGCAACACCAATGACTGTGGTTAGCTGCAATGCCGCGAGTCATCTCGGTACGAATTTCTGGGGCTTCGATTTCGTACGCATAATCGACGAAGACTTTCTCTTTAGGTCTTACTTCACCACCAGCATCGACACAATGCTACAAAACATGGGATACCTTTCCGGGGCAACTTTCAAATACTACTGAAACGTCATACAAGAGTTTACAAAATGATTTAGAAATGTTTTAAACATTTTAAATACTACTAATTAGGGTGTTTCCAAAATTTACAAAGCTAAAATTCCCTAATTATTAGTAGTTTCGACAATACGATTATAAATAGGATTTTACGGCAAATGTCAAATTAAATCTTTTAACGTCTTTTATTTAATTAAACCATTGGACATATTAGAATATGTTAAGGGATGATTTAACTCTTAAAGTTTCAGATTTAAATACTTTAAGTACCAAATGTAATCCCCCTAGAAAATCTAACGCGATACAGTGGCGGAAACACTGTAGAGTCGGGATTAAAACACACCGTAACTATGTCTTAGTAAAATTAAAATGGTAAAGTCAAACAATAGGTCTTAAATAAAATGACCAAAATTTAAAACAATCCACAAAAGAGGTATGAACAATCCATAAGACATAATTATTAAATTAAACAAGCAGGATCCACACTGCTCGCTAGCCCACACCCGGAACATGTATACCTGCCATGTTAAAACATAACTGTAACAACCCGGATTTTTCAGACTTTATAAATAAGTCTATAATAGGAAACAGCGGAAGACATGATACATATCCGAGTCATTACTATTCTCAACTAATTAGATTACTTTTTAATAATTATTAAAGTATTTAAATATTACATTTAATTATAACAATTTATGAAGAAATAGAAATACATTCGAGTCTCATCTTGATCAGCTATCTTCAACCTTGCCCGTCTGAGGAATGGTCAGTCTCCCTTAATCTGACGATTATAATATTTTAAAAGAATTTCATAGAAAAACAAATCGTCAGGTGGGTAAATTATCAAAATTTAATAAAATATTAAAACAAACATAGATCAATTAGCAGTACATAAAAGTACAACCGATAACACATAACTTTTAGAAATCGTAAGAAATATTTTAAGTGCCGTATTATTTTAGAAAAGTTTTATCACGATATACCGGCCAATTATTGTACAAGTTCCGAATAAGTTTTGTATTTGATACTTGTACAATAATAATATACCACCAATCCCACCGATACCAGGGGGCTTACATTATTACCCCTGTTTACCGTGGTGACATAAACACGTTTAAAACAAAATTCGTCCTCTCATCTCCAGGGTCGAATGTCGGATACGTGGGGTTGTTACCCGCACCATGGACTACTCACCACCCGGCTGGTTATCCCCGCAGCCACGCTCCAATCGTCGACTCACGGAAACCCGGGTGCGATCCACCTAACACGTACGGGACTGATCAGGTCCCCACCTAAAGTATGGCCACACTTCCGCCTACTCTCGAGTCAATGTCAGCACAGCCAAAGACCCTTCGTACGCTATGGACGGTTTTATACGGTTAAGCTAAGCGCTATTCTTCCAAGTTATCTTGTACACAATAGAGACAACCTGCTTTCTCGCTCAATGAGATTTCTAATAAAGTCCTAAAAATATCCTATAAAATATACAATCTTTTGAAATATATTTAGAAAACATTATGTGTTATCCAACTCGAATTCCGTAAGAGTTTCCTTTTCTTGAAATCAAATACATATATATAAATATATATTAATAACCACATAACACATAATCAAATAAAAGGTATCCTTACGGGGTTGTCCCTATTTGTAGGGCGGGATTTGGCTAACGAACTTGGTTAATATGTCAAATGATTAGTATGACCATTTAACGGAGTTTAACCAAGTTAATCAATTTAACTAAGGGATAGTTTTCATTCCCTTGAGTAGTTTAGTTGATGAGAATCGAATCTTATCTTAATTTGGTTGACCCTAACTTATAACTCTAAAATATTTTGACTAACTCATAGGAAGTAAAGATTTGTAACAACCATTTTAAAAATCCATGTTTACGAAATTCGTGATATCTAAAGGATAAAGATATCAATGTTTGATCATTTAATTAAAAATCCCGAATACTTTGATAATCTAATCAAAATCCTTAACTTTTTAAATGATAAGTCATTTGAAAAATATGTCATGAATTTGAAAATAATTAACAAAGTTAAACATAATCGACCGTTTTGACAGTCCTTAAAAGTTGACCTTTAGACTTGTTAAGACTCAAATCGTGTCTCATAAATAATGTTTTTTTAGTGTCAAAATATAATAAAATATTCATTTTAGAAATCCCTAAAACTCTTTAGGTAGATCTAGCGATAACGTGAGTCAGGCCTAACCGCTTGCCAGGGTCCTAAGGTTCTAATCTTCTCGCGAGAAAATAAGCTAGGTCTTTTAATATTACATTATTTCGAGGTATCGTTGGTAGGTCTCGCAATCAACAATTAAACTTTCATTACTTATAGAGTCGAAAAATAACAAACGAAGATAAATAATTTATAAGTTATACACAATTATAATGGCAATATTAAGTAAAATAAAATAGGATCAAATAATATATAATTTTTTTTTTTTGAGATGAGAATTGCCAAAAATAGTCTAATAAGTTATTTTTATGAAATTTCTTTAAGACACCAAAAACTGTTTCGAAATAGGTCCCTAGACTTACATCATCACCATATCCGAAATATATTAGTCTATCTTGAAAATACAATTTTGACTCATAAGAGGATTTTAATTATAATTGTCTCAAGGAATGAGTAACCTAGCACAACCTGGAACAACTTTACAGAAACTTTATAAGAGCACCCCCGATCCTTAGTAAGGCTTAATTAATCACTACAACAATATTCTTTCATATAAAAAAATTCAATAAACATTTATGTGATGTGGTTACTTACGTACATCGATTCGTAATCAAGGAAAATAACGTAGTATTTGTGTTGGAGTAAAGGCTTGTAAGCTTAGTGGTGCATAAGTTGTTATCCCACATCGGTTAGATGGGTAGTAACTATCACTTTCTTATATACTCCTTTATTCCTCTTTTTCCATTTGTGTGTTGAATGGACCTTTGTAGAGAATGGTGGACTTGGGCTCGAACACGAACACATGTGTGTTGACTCGACTCGGTTCAGTCTCGTGTTCGGGTAGTACACCTGGAGACCTTTTTCGGGCCTCGGTTAGGTGGGTTGTCCAGGTTCGATTAGCTTGTAATTGTCCAAGTTCATTCGGCTGCCTATCCTCCACATAATGGCAATTTATTATGTTTTAATGCATTGATTTGCATTAAACAGGTGGAGCGTGTTTAGCCATTGTGATGACATTCAGCACTATATATTTTCCCTCTTCCCCTGTCGTATTACACACACCAAAAATCATTCTTCATCCCTCACATCTCCTCCATCTCAATTTCTCTCTTTAATTCTGGGTTTTGTTCGTGTCGTTCCATAGCCATCTGCCTCGAGTGGTCGATTCAGTTGGCTGTTGTGTTAACCTTGGGAAACTACCGGTAGGAGTCGATAACCACCTCGGTCGAGCCGCAATAGTTTTCAAGTCAGTGGCGGATACCACGACACAGCAATATTCAACTCGTTTCTGCTCGATTCATTCGTTGCCTTCCGTTTCTGGCCGTTTCTTGCCTCTCGGTTCTCTGTCCGTTTGTTGCCTGCCCGTTACGGTTTGTCCGTCTGCTGCCTCTATCCGTTTGCTGCCCCTCTCGTGCTGCTCGGTTGCCTCGGTTTCGGTCCCTGTTGTTGGTTTGTCTTTGTCACGTCGGTTTGGTTTCTGTCATTATCTTCTTCATTGTTACTCCTTCGTCCTAACAATTTGAAAACTATTGTTTTTGTCGTAACAATGTCGATTGTGTCGAAAACTTTTCCTGACCTGTCAAAATTGGAGCCCCTTGATGGCAACAATTACAGACGTTGGTCACAATAATTATTAATGTTTTTTGAACAGTTAGAGGTTGATTACGTTTTGTTTAACGATCCTCCTATTCCTATGTCCATTAACAACGCCACCGAGGCTACTCCACCTTTAATTTCGTTCATAAATAAAAATGAGGAGTTAGTCAAGAAATATGAGAAAGATAATAAAACGGCTAGGTGTCATATACTCAATCATATGACCAATACTCTTTTCGACTTATTTATGGTCCATAAGTCAGCTAAGTTTATTTGGGAGTCTTTGGAGAAAAAATATGGGGCTGACGATGCTGGGAAAAAGAAATATGTGGTGGGACAATGGCTAAATTTTCAAATGGTTGACGATAAACCTATTATGGATCAAGTCCATGTCTACGAAAATTTATGTAGTGATGTTGTTAATGAAGGGATGAAGTTAGATGAAGTTTTTCTTGCTAATGTTCTGTTGGAAAAATTCCCCCGTTCTTGGAGCGATTATAGAAATCAGCTGAAACACAAAAAGAAAGATTTGTCACTCCAAGAGTTAGTTATCCATATGAGAACCGAGGAGGCCAATCGTCTAAAAGATAAATCTCTTAGTCAACCCCTTAACCCCGTTAAAGCTAATCTCGTTGAAACTGGTGGGTCTTCTAAGGGAGAGAACAAAAAGGGAAATAAGGGAAACAAGGGGAACAAGGGAAATACTAAGAGTGGTGAAGGCAAGGATCAGGGGAACAAAAACAAACAAAATCAAGGGAAATACACCAAGGCCGTTCCAAAAATTCAGAAACCAAATACTAATCTGGTGTGCTTTGTATGTGGTCAACCAGGACACAAAGCTTATCAATGCCCTCAGAAAAAAGGTGGTCATGTTGGTCAAGCTAACCTTGCTGAAACAGACGACGTCATTGCTGCTGTCGTGGTTGAGGCAAATCTGGTGGCAAATGCTAGTGACTGGATTCTGGATACTGGAGCTTCAAGACATCTCTGTGCTAACAAGGAGCTGTTTGCCGAGTTTGAAGCTGTAGATGATGGTGAATGCGTCTACATGGGTAACTCTTCCTCCGCTGTTATCACAGGAAAAGGCAAGGTGTTTCTAAAACTTACCTCAGGAAAGACTCTTGCCCTTAGTAATGTTTTGTATGTTCCTTCACTGCGTAGAAACCTAGTGTCTGGTGCCTTACTTAACAAAGTTGGGGTGAAACTTGTTTTTGAGGCTGACAAGGTTGTAATGTCTCGCAATGGAGACTTCGTGGGCAAGGGCTATCTTAGTGGGGGTCTGTTTGTTTTGAACACTGATGTTTCTACCATTAATAATAAAGCTTCTTCTTCTGTTTATATTGCTGAGTCTATTGATGTGTGGCATGGTAGACTAGGTCATGTGAATGTTGAGTCTATTAAAAAACTCAAATCAATGTCGCTTATCCCGTCATTATCTTCAGAAGTGTTTACAAAATGTCCTAGTTGTGTAGAGGCTAAATTTGCTAAGAAGCCAAATAAACCTGTTAAAACTAGACATACAGACCTTCTAGAGTTAATTCACACCGACCTAGCAGATTTTAAAAGCACTATGAGCAGAGGAGGCAAACATTACTATGTCACTTTTATAGATGATTGTTCTAGGTACACTAAAGTGTATTTACTTACACATAAAAGTGAAGCTGAGGATATGTTTGTAAAGTTTAAAAACGAGGTAGAAAATCAACTTGATAAGAAGATTAAAAGAGTGAGGTCCGATAGGGGTGGTGAATATGGCTCTAATTATTTAGTAGACTTTTGCGAGAAATATGGTCTAATTCATGAGAAAAGTCCACCCTACACACCCCAATCAAATGGAGTAGCTGAACGTAAAAACAGAACTTTAAAGGAAATGATGAATGCTATGCTTTTAAGTTCTGGCCTTTCCGATGACATGTGGGGGGAAGCGGTTTTGTCTGCCTGTCATATTCTTAATAGGGTACCCCATAAGAAACTAGACAAGACACCCTACGAGTTGTGGAAAGGTTATGCTCCCAACCTTAGTTTCTTGAGAGTGTGGGGGTGTTTGGCTAAAGTGGGTTTACCTAATTTTAGGAGGCCTACTATAGGACCTAAAACCTATGATTGCGTTTTCATTGGATATGCTCAAAATAGTGCTGCATATAGATTTATGTCTTTAAGTGATCGATCTATTTCTGAAGCTAGAGACGCTGAATTTTTTGAGCACGTTTTCCCATTAAAGAAAGATGTTGCATCATTGCCTGAATTGTCTGAATTGCCTGTTAATCCTGCTGATAGTTCCATGCATGCTAGGAGTAGTACCTATGTTGATCTTGATGTTGAACCTAGAAGGAGTAAAAGGCCTAGAATTGAGAAAGATTTCGGCGATGATTTTATTACAACTTTCTTAACTGAAAATGCATGTGATTTTTGCACGAGTGATGAATTTGTTTCTGCCTTTTTAATGGAAGAAGATCCTAAAACCTATAATGAGGCTATGAGGTCTATTGATGCTAACTTTTGGAAAGATGCCATTAAAAGTGAACTGGACTCTATTGTTTCAAATCAGACATGGGAGTTAACTGATTTACCTAAAGGGTGTAAGCCGATTTCCAGTAAATGGTTATTTAAAAAGAAACTTAGACCCGACGGTACAATAGAAAGGTTCAAGGCTAGACTTGTGGTAAGAGGGTTTACACAAAAGAAAGATATTGACTACTTTGATACTTACTCACCTGTGACCAAAATTTCCACCATTAGAACTCTAATCGCTTTAGCTGCTATTCATAATCTTGTGATACATCAGATGGATGTAAAAACAGCTTTTTTGAATGGAGACTTAAAGGAAGAGATCTACATGTCACAACCCGAGGGGTTTGTGGTTAAAGGTCAAGAGAGTAAAGTGTGTAAACTAAGAAAATCACTATACGGTCTGAAACAAGCACCCAAACAGTGGTATGAAAAATTTCACAATACCTTGATTAAAGATGGCTACATTACCAATAATTCTGATTCATGTGTGTATTCAAAGATGTTTGGATCAGATTGTGTGATTATTTGCCTGTATGTTGATGACATGTTAATAATTGGTAAGAATTTATTTGTCGTAAATAAAACCAAACAGTTCTTGTCATCACAGTTTGAGATGAAAGATTTAGGGAAAGCTGACGTTATCCTAGGAGTTAAGATCATCCAAAACTCTAATGGAATCACCCTAAGTCAGTCTCATTATGTGGAAAAGGTGTTGAGAAAATTTGACCACTTTGATGTTGAGCCTGCTAGAACTCCTTATGATCCGAGTGTTCACCTGTGTAAAAACTTGGGCGAAAGTGTCTCCCAACAAGAATATGCTAAAATCATAGGAAGTGTAATGTTTCTCATGAACTGCACTCGGCCTGATATTGCTTATGCTGTGAGTAGGCTCAGTAGATATACTCATAACCCTAGTAGTGAACATTGGACTGCTTTGAGTCGTTTACTACGATATCTGAAAGGTACTAGCGATCTATGCCTGCATTACGGTACGTACCCTGCAGTGTTAGAAGGTTACAGTGATGCTAACTGGATCAACAGTAATCCCGAGATCAGTTCAACTAGTGGTTATGTGTTTACCATAGGTGGAGGTGCTATCTCGTGGAAGTCGTCAAAGCAGACTTGCATAGCAACCTCCACTATGGAATCTGAGTTTATTGCTCTTGAGTTGGCAGGACAAGAGGCAGAGTGGCTGAGAAACTTGCTAGCAGACATGCCGTTGTGGGGGGGACAGGTTGCACCAGTCTCCTTGCACTGTGATTCACAAGCAGCGATTGGTGTTGCTAAGAATAGTGTCTACAATGGCAAGAAAAGACATATTCGAATCAGGCATGGTGTGGTTAAACAATTCCTGAAAATGGAGTAATTGCTGTGGACTATGTGAGGTCCGAAAGCAACCTTGCCGATCTCTTTACAAAAGGATTGCCACGGAGAGTAGTCCGTGAATTGTCGAGGGGAATGGGACTTAGGTTCTTAAGTCAAAGCAGTGTGTGATTTGACATGAACCAAAGAACTATTTCTATAACTTTTAATCCATAGCCTTCATGGTGGTGCTGTTTGAGAAGCACTTGATGGATTTGTCTTACAGGATGGACTCCTACGTCCTTAATGGTTCTAGTGAGAAGTGCTATTGAGAAGCACTTGAACCACCTATACGGGTGAGACGGTTTGGCCGCCGTCTATGTTAGACTTTGAAAAGTCTTACTAAACCACTTGTTATACCAAGGTATACGCATGGCCTTGTAAAAGCGTTGCACATTGAAATCGCGGAACATGCACGATTTGAAGGTATGATATGTGTTGTGAGGGTCTCGACCGAAAATCAGTAAGGAATTCAAATCGAAAGATATTCTCTTACCAGATAGTAAGTTGTTGCCTCATTTTCACTAAAGTGTCAATTCAAGTCGAAAGACATTGATACCTAAGTATCCTAGCCTTCCTTAACCCAGAATTTCCTTTCCCTGTTTCTTCCTTCGCCTTTAGTGGGGGATTGTTGGAGTAAAGGCTTGTAAGCTTAATGGTGCATAAGTTGTTATCCCACATCGGTTAGATGGGTAGTAACTAACACTTTCTTATATACTCCTTTATTCCTCTTTTTCCATTTGTGTGTTGAATGGACCTTTGTAGAGAATGGTGGACTTGGGCTCGAACACGAACACATGTGTGTTGACTCGACTCGGTTCAGTCTCGTGTTCGGGTAGTACACCTGGAGACCTTTTTCGGGCCTCGGTTAGGTGGGTTGTCCAGGTTCGATTAGCTTGTAATTGTCCAAGTTCATTCGGCTGCCTATCCTCCACATAATGGCAATTTATTATGTTTTAATGCATTGATTTGCATTAAACAGGTGGAGCGTGTTTAGCCATTGTGATGACATTCAGCACTATATATTTTCCCTCTTCCCCTGTCGTATTACACACACCAAAAATCATTCTTCATCCCTCACATCTCCTCCATCTCAATTTCTCTCTTTAATTCTGGGTTTTGTTCGTGTCGTTCCATAGCCATCTGCCTCGAGTGGTCGATTCAGTTGGCTGTTGTGTTAACCTTGGGAAACTACTGGTAGGAGTCGATAACCACCTCGGTCGAGCCGCAATAGTTTTCAAGTCAGTGGCGGATACCACGACACAGCAATATTCAACTCGTTTCTGCTCGATTCATTCGTTGCCTTCCGTTTCTGGCCGTTTCTTGCCTCTCGGTTCTCTGTCCGTTTGTTGCCTGCCCGTTACGGTTTGTCCGTCTGCTGCCTCTGTCCGTTTGCTGCCCCTCTCGTGCTGCTCGGTTGCCTCGGTTTCGGTCCCTGTTGTTGGTTTGTCTTTGTCACGTCGGTTTGGTTTCTGTCATTATCTTCTTCATTGTTACTCCTTCGTCCTAACAATTTGTACCATCATATTTTATTTATTAATAAAAATCTCAATGATTAAAACAAAATCAAAAACTAAGTAAAACCAACCTTTTTTCTCCGTCCTACACCGCAGGATATATTCCCCCTCCCAAATGAAATTCCTTTTTTTTTCTTTTTACTTCATGGGATAGAATTTATAAGTTTGATTGATAGTGATATAACAAAATAATCACACATAATTCACATGCAATTCGGTTTATCAACTAAAAACAACACATGGAACAATTTGTATAAAATCATATAATCACAATTAATAAGTAAATAAATTTTCAAAAGAATATCATGTTTTGAAAACGGGTATCTAAAAGTTTGACGATTTACCCACCGTGAAAGGAATTTAATCTTATATAGAGGATTTGGACTTGCGACGGTCCCGGTGGTCAAGCAAACAATCCGCTTGTGAGTTCCTCCGACTCCTCTTCTTCACGACAGAATGTCACTCTGAATTATATTGACTATCTTTCATCAATTACACCATACATGCCAGATAATCAAAGTAATTCATAAATTAATTAATTGTTGTTGTTTTTTTTTAAAATATTGATAAATGTAACATGGAAACTGATTTGAAGACAAAAAATGGAATTTCTAAAATCTAATAATTTAAATGTTTACAAAAAAAAGTGAGAGGCCAATACCTTTGTTTGTGATAAGGAACTTATTAAAATAGGAAAGAAATATGATTTATTCCGTTTGATTGGGGAGAATTTAGGCCTAATTCTCTTCTTTATTTGCTTCTATGGAATGATGAAACAAAAACAATGATCGAGTTGGAATTATAAGGAAGAAGAAGATGGCAAAGAAATAAACAATAAAGAAGAAGGATGGAGGATGGGTGGGTGAGTAATGTTAATTAATAAGGGAAAATGATGATTAAAAGCTTGGAGAGTGACGAGGAAGTTAAGCAAATTGGGGGTTTAGGTGTCAAATGGTGGATTTGGAACAAAAAAAAAAGAAGAAAAAGGAATTTAGATAGGAGCTTAATTTGGGGTTCGATCCTGTATGTTGTCTTATAATTGACTCGGTTAATATATTATATGATTCGATTCTAAGTTATAATTTAAAATACTTGACTAATTTAGTTAAGTAGGTCAGGTCACTCGTTCAGATTAATTGCGTATTAACAATACTACTTATTAGTAGTGTGAATATACATATACATACATATATATATATATACACACATTATTGAAAGATGAGACGTGGTCAAACGAGTTTTGATTTATGGGAGAAATTTAAATAGTTTTAAGACATAAATACTAAGAACGTAATATTAATATATAACTTTCGTCTACTAGCTGACTGAATCGGTTTCTGACTTCTTCTATAAGGTTGTGATACTCACTCTCATCTTTAAAACGTATATTGAGGTGTGCGAGCTAGTAAGAATTAATGAAAGAGTTAGGGTCGACTTAAGTTGTCTTAAGTTGAGCTGGAAAATTTATTATAAATAATAGTAAGATAATATAAATAAATAAATAAAATGACATGTTATAGATTTGAAAGAAGGGTAAAATGAGAAGATTTGTAGAAATCCAATATGAAATTTCTATCCACCTCACGGAAGGGGGTCTAGTAGTTTCTAAAATATGACAAAATATAACGTAAAATAGGACAAATTTATAAAAGATTGTAAGAAATACGGGGTGTTACAGTCTTACCCCCTAACAAAAAGTTTCGTCCTCGAAACTTGTAAGGTACAAAAATTATCAAGGATGATATAGGTTTCCTACTGGATGTCTTACTCCCACGAAATTAACAATCCTACTATACACGAGTCTAATCCATTATCAAACGATATGGTCATATCCTCAAATGTATTATTATTGTTCTTATCATCCTATGTCCTCAAATGCATTATAACTATTTTGAGTTTCTGACTAGATCATTACCCACAAAATCCAAATACTAATTTAGCCTCAATATATCTCCATGTACATCTATCCCATAAATCATTGTCTATCTTATATAATATGTGAATCTAGTTCCTTATAAGATGATGTACAATATCCTCGAGTTTATCAAGTCATTTCAACTGCCAACTAAATCCATAAAATCCGTAGAATTATAAAACATATCTGCCTCGATACATTTTAAATAGTCATCTTAACCGTATAATCGCATGATCTCCTTGGTGTTACATGGACAAGACCATCTCACTCCTAAGTTCCTAAAAGTTATGTTTCCAAGCTTCCATATATTATTCCATAATCTTAAAGAGAATGTCTAATAATCATCAAATTAAAATTATATCTAATAAGCCCAAAATTCTCTATTCTTATAATTCCATTAGTCTATAATGTAATTTGTCTCTAATCATTTTTATTATTTTTCACCTCTATATACCACGATCGTCTGACAAAAACACAAGTATCCTAACAACACCATTCCACATCTCATGCTTCCTATTTTCTCCAATTAATATAACTGTTAATCCCCTAAACATTCTAGAGACCATCATTTCTCTTATCACTGTTCTTTCAAGGTTAGTATTAATCCGTAATGAAGTTATTCTCATTACTTCAATCTTTTCCCTTTCAACTACAAACTTCACTCTTTCAACTTCATATTACTCAAATATGTTCTCGATCATTTCAAGGACTTATATTCAGAAAATCCTAAAATATCCTTAAATAGTGGTTTTACAAATTAATATATCCACAAAACAATACCACATCTTATTACCTATTCACACTACAAGAAAAACAGTCCCTGGCGTCCGCTTGGTTGGCGTCCTGGGCATATGGACGCCTACATGGCGTCTGAAAAAACCTACGGGCGTCCACAGTCAGACGCCAAACTTGGCGTCCGACTGAGTTTGGAAAGGACGAAATTCAGGCCAACAGGCGTCCACAGGCGGACGCCATATACCGCAAATGGCGTCCACTTTCGGACGCCAAAAGGAGTAGTTACGGGCGTCCACACATGGCGTCCGATAGTGGACGCCCGTCGGTTTGTTTTGGCGACAAATACCCGCCCACCCCCCTCTCCCCCTTCACTCTCTTAAAAAAAAATTATCTCTCTACACCCTCTCCACACTCCCTCGCCGATTCCATTCCAAATTCCTCTCCAATTTTCATATTTTTTCATAATTTGTGGTATGTTTTCTTACTATACTTAGTTCTTATTCAATATAATTAGTTCTTATTTTTGATTGTTATCGTTATTTATTGATAGTTTGCTCGTTAATATTGTTTAGGTCTAAATTTCGATTCGGTTGATTAGTTTAGCCTAAATTCGCTTAGGTTGATTAGTTTAGTTGAAATTCGATTAGGTAGATTAGATTTGCCCATCACAATTATGATTAGGGTTTGATGAAATTGGTTGAATTGAGCTAGAATCACCTCTAGGGCCTTCCGTGAGGTTTTGTGTGACTTAGAACGGACCAAGTGGTGTCGTAATAATGCCGGATTTTCCCGAAACCACTTCCATCCTGATTGGGGTTGTAAATAGGTGTTAGCGGCGCTTTTGGAAATTTGATATCAGCATTCGAAAATTTGACCCTTTTTTGACCAGTTTAAGCTATTTATGTCTGACCTGAGCCGTGAATTGTTGTGTTTTGTTCGGTTGAATTGGGATTACATTGATAAATTAGCTAGAGTTTTTGTAAATTGGGATTAAATTGTGATTACATTTGTGATTAAATTCGGTGACTAATTTTTGTAAGGTCAATTAAAAATTAATAAGAGATTTGCAAATTAAAAAATTGGGTTTACTTTGACGTATTAGTGATTAAATTGAGGACACTCAGCTATGGAAATTAAGTTAGAGAAATTAAGTTTAAGTTAAATGGTGATTAAATTTTCGTTTAGTAAGTTCTAAATTAAGTTACGGAAATTAAACTTTTATTTGTTATATATATTTTTTGAACATAGAAATTGAAAAGAGTTGAACGCAAATGGATGTATGAGGGTAGACTTGATAAGAAGAAACGTCCCACCGTAGAATTTTTGAGGGGTGAGGAATCATTTGTCGAGGTCGCTAAAAAGTCAGTAGACTATGCATCGAGGGGGGAGGTTAGGTGTCCGTGCACTAAATGCAAGAACATTAAATTTTTTGATGTCCTTGTAGTTAAGGAACATGTCATCTATAATGGTTTTTCATCAAATTATTATAATTGGATTTGTCATGGTGAGCCACCTCAGTCTGAGGAACCCGAAAACCGTCAAAATGCGGGGGGTTTGAGAGGTATGATAGTTGACGTAGTGGAGTGCAACTTGTTTAACAACGAGAACACATATGGGAATAACTCACCCAACCAACAAGACTCACCTAACCTACAAGAACCTAACCCACGAGCAAAGGCGTTCTTCGACATGTTGAACGCTTCGGAGAAACCGTTATACGGAGGGTGCGATGTGACTTTGTTGGAGGTCGCATCTATGGTAGTCAACCTTAAATGTGAGTTCAACCTACCCTTTGCCTGTGTCGATGGTATTGCTGCCTTACTCGAGAGAGTAATCCCGAAAGACAATATCATGACCCGAACTTTCTACACAACAAAAAAAGTTGTGAAGGGCCTTCAACTCCCGCATCAGAAGATTGATGCTTGTCCAGATGGATGTATGTTATTTTGGAAAGACGATGCGATGCTAGATGAATGTAAGAGATGTGGTAAGGGTAGGTATAAGATGGTTGAGGGGGATATTGTTTTGAGGGGTAGAAAAGGGAAAAGCGGTGTTAGGGGTAAGAAACCGATCCCAATAAGTCAGCTTACGTACTTCCCTATTGCACCAAGGCTTCAAAAATTGTATGCCACAAAAAACATAGCGGAGCAAATGAGGTGGCACAAGGAGGATATTAGGGTACCAGGGAATATGTGTCATCCGAGTGACGGCGAGGAGTGGAAGCGTTTCAATAGACTACATCCCCACTTTGCGTCAGAACCCCGAAATGTAAGGCTAGGGTTGTGTACTGATGGATTTGCACCTTTCGGACAATTTGGTAAGTCGTACTCTTGTTGGCCTGTGATGATCACACCTTATAACCTACCTCCTTGGTTGTGTTTGAAACAGCCTTTCTTCTTTCTATCTCTTATTGTGCCTGGTCCCAAAAAATCATTTGGATGTTTACTTGCAACCTGTTATTGAGGAATTGAAACAAATGTGGGAGGTAGGGGTCGAAACTTATGATGTCTCTCTTAGACAAAACTTTCAGTTGAAAGCAGCTTTGTTGTGGACTATAAATGACTTTCCCGCATACGGTATGCTCTCGGGGTGGTCTACTGCGGGTCAGAAAGCGTGTCCATGTTGTATGGAAGAGAGAAAAGCTTTTTATCTCCCAAATTCTAGTAAAATTAGTTGGTTTGACTGTCATAGACAGTTCCTATCAGAGGGTCACCCGTATAGGAAGAATAAGAAGGCGTTCAAGAAGGGTGGGGTTGTGCTTGATGACGTACCTGATCGACTCCCAGGAGATGAAATATGGGAGTTGATTTCCGAGTACCCGTCCACTGTTGACGGAACCGATCAGGAGTTCAAAGACCTGAAAAAGTTGAAAAATGGTTGGTTTAAACGTAGCATATTCTTTGACCTACCATATTGGAGGACTTTGTTACTTCGTCACAATTTAGATGTGATGCACATAGAGAAAAACTTCTTCGAGCAGTTGATTCACACGGTGATGGATGTGGAGGGGAAGAGTTGTGACACTACCAGCTCCCGGCGAGATGTAAATATTTTTTGTGACCGTCCTCAGCTGCACATAAAACGGGATGGGTCCAAACTGAGAGCCTTGTTCACACTTGACAAGGCCCAGAGAAAGGCGTTGTTGGAGTGGGTAGAGAAGTTGAAGTTTCCTGATGGGTACGCCTCCGACTTCAAACGCTGTGTTGATCTTAAGAACCTAAAACTGCAAGGGTTAAAGAGTCATGACTGCCATGTCTTTATGGAGAGGTTGCTTTCGGTAGCTCTAAAGCAACTTCTGCCACCGATGGTGTGGAATTCTATAACTGAGATATCTCAGTTTTTTCGAGATTTGTGTTCTTCTACAGTATCAAGTGAGGACATGACTCGGCTGGAGGATCAAATTCCACAGATACTATGCAAACTCGAGATGATCTTCCCACCGTCGTTCTTTAATTCCATGGAGCATCTACCGGTCCACTTGCCCTACGAGGCTAAGGTTGGAGGACATGTCCAGTATAGATGGATGTACCCATTTGAAAGGTACATAAATTTTTGTAACTTTATTTATAAATTTAATTTAAACATAGCTAACTTTTATTAATTAAAATACATAACTTGTTTATTTAGGTTCCTCAATCATCTGAAGAAGAAAATTGGTAACAAGGCTAGGGTAGAGGGTTCTATTTGTAATGCTCGCCCTGTGAAGCAGAAGAGGAGAAACATGTCCGTAGAGAAAGACGCGGCGATAAAAGAAGAAATAGACAAACTCCTAAAGGTAGATTTCATCGAAGTCTGTGACTACCCTGAATGGCTGGCAAACGTTGTGATGGTAAAAAAGTCGTCGGGAGCATGGAGAATGTGCGTAGACTTTACAAATCTTAACAAAGCCTACCCAAAGGATTGCTACCCTCTGCCCAGGATAGATCAACTGGTGGATGCCACTAGTGGATACACCACACTAAGTTTTCTGGATGCATTCTCAGGGTACCATCAAGTGTACCTCTGGCAGCCAGACAGGGTGAGGTGCGCCTTCATAACCAGCCATGGCACTTACATGTATAAGATGATGCCATTTGGGCTGAAGAATGCAGGCGCCACCTATCAGCGGTTGGTGGACAAAGTCTTTGAAAATCAAAAGGGGAGAAATTTAGAGGCCTATGTCGATGATGCGATTGTCAAGAGCAAGGGGGACAAGGAGCATCTAACAGACCTTCAGGAAACATTCTCCTCCCTGCGGTCATACAAGATGAAGCTAAATCCGAAGAAATGCACATTCGGGGTCCGATCCGGAAAATTCCTGGGATTCTTAGTAAGCTCCAGGGGGATAGACGCCAATCCCGAAAATGTCCAGGCGGTCCTAGATCTCCCGGAGCTTAAAACCATCAGGTACATTCAGCGACTTACAGGCAGGATGGCCGCCCTGGCCCGATTTATCGCCAGGTCGGTAGACAAGTCCACCCCCTTCTTCAAAGTATTGAAGGGCAACAAGCAATTCAAATGGGAGGATGAACAAAAAAAAGCCTTCGAACAATTGAAGGAACACCTGAAGAAACTCCCTACCTTGGCAAGACCAGTGGCCGGAGAAAAATTGTACCTATACATTGCTGTCACCAACACGACAGTAAGCGCAGTCATCCTAAGGGAGGAAGCAAACTCACAACAACCCATCTACTTTGTGAGTCACGCCCTGGGGACAGCCGAAAGAAATTATCCTTTGATAGAAAAGGCCGCCTATGCAGTCATCATCGCAGCCAGAAAACTCAGACCTTACTTTGACGCACATCCCGTTGTGGTCCTCACCGACCAACCGCTGGAAAAAGTGTTGGAAAAGTTTGAGAAATCAGGAAGGCTGCTGAAATGGGCGATCGAGTTAAGCGGGCTGGGGATATCATATCAGCCAAGAACAGCCATCAAAGCGCAAGCCTTGGCTGATTTTCTGGCTGAATGTTCCCATTCAGGGGAAGAGGAGCCCCCCGCCGAAGAATGGATTGTGCACACTGACGGATCCTCAACAGCCAATGGTGCGGGGGCAGGCGTTGTACTGACCAGCCCAGAAGGAGTTGATTTTGAGCATGCGCTCGGATTCACCTTCCCCGCATCAAACAACGAGGCACAGTACGAAGCTGTACTCGCTGGGATAAATCTGGCTAAAGCCGCAGGGGCAGAGCGAGTTATACTAGCAACTGACTCCCAGCTCATTGCTAATCAAATTAACGGAGAATATGAGGCCAGAGACCAGACCATGGCCACCTACCTTGAAAAAGTAAAACAGGAGTTATCAAGCCTGAAGTCCTATGAAATCCAGCAAATACCCCGATCACAGAATAATCGGGTTGACGCTCTGTCAAAGCTGGCCAGCTCCAGCTTGCAAGACATAAGGAGGTCAGTTTGGGTTGATGTTATGCATGAGAAGTCCACCACTCCCTGTCAGACAGTCAGCACCATCGAGGAGAGACAGGAAAACTGGATGACCCCCCTCATTCAGTTCAAAAGACACGGCATCCTACCACCTGATCCGGTACAGAAGAGGAAAATTCAAGCCAAAGCCGCCTAGTTCATAATCATTGACGAAGAGCTCTACAAGAAATCTTTCACTTACCCCCTGCTCAGATGCCTAGGGGCAGATCAGGCTGCCGAAGTCCAAGAAGACATCCACTCAGGAATCTGTGGACATCACATCGGAGGAAGGTCATTGGCCCACAAGGCCCTCAGGGCAGGGTACTACTGGCCTACCATGCTAGCAGACGCTAGAAGCCTAACCCAAAAGTGCAGAAAATGTCAACTCTTCGCTCCATCAATCCATGTCCCAGCCCAAGAACTCAGGCCGATTCTATCTCCCATTCCTTTCGCCCAATGGGGAATGGACATACTGGGTCCATTCACCACGGCTACAGGGGGCCGAAAATTTCACAAAATGGGTTGAAGCTGAAGCAGTCCCAAACATCACCGAGCCGGCAGTCAGGAAGGTCATTTGGAGGAACATTATAACCAGATTTGGCCTTCCAAAAACATTGGTATTTGACCATGGAAGGCAATTTGATAATGATCCCCTAAGAGTCTGGCTAGAGGGGCATGAGATAGTCGTCGCCTATTCCGCCGTCTGCCACCCCCAGACCAATGGGCAGGTCGAGGCTGCAAACAAACAGATCTTAAACGGACTCAGAAAAATGGTAGATGACCTCAAGGGAAGATGGGCGGACGAGCTACCAAGCATCCTCTCGTCAATAAGGACCACCAGAAAGGAGTCAACAGGTCAGACGCCCTTTGGCCTGGTGTATGGAGCAGAGGCTTTGCTACCCATCGAAGTGCGAGTTCCTACCCTGTGATCTCAGCAATACAACCAGGCTGACAATCACGAAGCAATGGCCGAAGCTCTTGACCTGGTCCAGGAAGTCAGGGAAGAAGCCTGCACCAACATAGCAGCCTACCAGCAAAGGATGAGGAAGGCATACAATAAGAGGGTGCACGAGAGAAGATTCCAGGTAGGAGACCTGGTATTAAGAAAGACACAGGCTGTTGGAAAATCTAGAGAACACGGCAAACTAAGCGCCAACTGGGAAGGCCCATACCAAGTAACCCAGATCTTGGGAACAGGCACGTACAAAATCGCCAACTCAGCAGGCCAGGAGTTAAACGCGCACTGGAACGCCGACACCCTAAAAAGATACTATGTATGACTAAGCCTTAAGGAGATCACACCCATAGGGAAAAATACTGGCGGAGGACGATCAAAAAGAAATGTCGACGACTCCGACCAATCTTATGTTTTAACGAAATTTCTGTAACACTCAAGAATTCATACTCGTTGTCTGTTTAAGCTTGCGCTCTCACACACAAACGAGCAGGGGGCAATAGGGGGAGGCCCCCCTGTTGCCAGAACCCAGAAAAAGAGACACCTCAACAAAAATCTTTGAAACCACTACCTATCCCCAAGCAGGAACGATGCAGGTCACCCACTGCTAACAAGGATTGGGGGCAAATCCCCCAAACTTGTATAAAAAACGCAAAAGCCCTCCCCGCCTGGCTCTGGGCAGACAGGGAGCAAGCCCCCTGGACTCCAAGCAGAAACCAGGGACAGGTCAGGCTACGCACGACTGACAAGGACTGGGGGGCAAATCCCCCAACCTTGTATAAAAAACGCAAAAGCCCTCCCCGCCTGCCTCTGGGCAGACAAGGAGCAAGCCCCCTGGCCTCCAAACGGAAACCAGGGACAGGCCAGGCTACGCACGACTGACAAGGACTGGGGGCAAATCCCCCAACCTTGTATAAAAAACGCAAAAGCCCTCCCCACCTGCCTCCGGGCAGACAGGGAGCAAGCCCCCTAGACTCCAAGCAGAGACCAGGGACGGGCCAGGCTACGCACGACTGACAAGGACTGGGGGCAAACCCCCCAACCTTGTATAAAAACGAAAAAGCCCCCCCTGTCCGCCTCTGGGCAGGCAGGGGGCAGGCTCCCTGAACCTCGAGCAGAGGCCAGGGATAGTCCAGGTTGCACACAGCTGACGAGGACTGGGGGCAAATCCCCCAACCTTGTATGAAAAACGAAAAAGAAGCAGACTGAAACAAAGGAAAGGCATTCCATAGCAAAACCCATGAAGGGTAGAAAGTTTTTTACAAAAATAACTAAGACAAAGATCCGGAAGGACAGATATTACAGACAGCTGGCAATGATAAAGGCTCAGCGCAGAAAGTAAGACTATTACAAGAAAAAGCATCATGGAGCATCCTGGCTGGGGCCGGCGGCTGCCTCAGGTGGTCTGGTCGCCCGTGCCTCATTCTTAGCAGAATAAAGGCTCCGGATAGCCTCCTCATCAAACGCAGGGAACATCTCCCCAATCACCTCCATCACCAACTCCAAGGAAGAGTTGGCACCACTCACGAAGCTTGCATCCACTGCAGCCTCGGTCTCCTCTGCACGAGTCTCTTTTTCCTTCTTCCACTCTCCCTTGGCATGTTCAAAGGTCGAGTCAGCTCTGGACAATTGCTCCTCCAAGTCAGCCACTTTTCCCTTCAGGTGCCCCATCTCAGCCAGAGAGAGGGTAGCCCGCTCCATTGACAAACGGCTCTCCTTTAGATCAGCCTCCAGCTTGGCTACTTCCTTCACAACTCTCTCTCCCTGAAGTTTCCACTGACCAGCCTGGTTCTTTGCCTCCTCCAGCTCACCCTCCTGCCTTGCCAGCTTATCCTTCAAGTTGTTTATCAAGGTAATGTCCCTCTCCACCATAGCCAGGCGGTCAGGAGGAGGAGCCCCTGGTGTGACAGTCAATTCTTCGTCACTCAGGCGGCTGAGAGCCGCCAGCTCGGCAGACGCCAACAGTACCTTAGAGGTACGTTGGATGTATTGAAGCACCTGGTGAGAAGTTGAAGTCACGGACTTTGTGAGGCGATCAGCCAAGACAACGCAGAGTCAGAAAGTAGGCCTGACACGTCCACACTATCACCAGCAGTATAGTGGAACTCCGTGTTTTCCTCCGGAAAAGGAGTACTCGGAAGTTCGCGAGCAGGACGCTTTGCTTCAGGGGTAGTAACATCCGCCTCCAAATCCACCACATCAGCCCCAGAAGGCACTCTGTCCCTCTTTCTCCTCAGCTCCAAAGGGGCACTCTCCCCGGTCCCCTCAGAGTTTACAGGGCGCGCTCCCTGAGAAGTTCGGGGCCCAGCTGGAGAAACACCCTGCTTCTGACCAGGGGAAGGGGTGGCCCCTGAGGTGACCTCAGCCTCCCCCTCATGAATACTGGGAGTTGGGGTCGCCGGCTTTGACGACGACATTCGAGGGGGAAGAGGCAGTCTTCGACCAGCAGCAAAGTCCTTCACAAGCTTCATTAAGCCTTTGCTCCCTTTCCTGAAGTTCGCAGGGCGGGAAGGGCACTTCGAGAGAACGACAAGTTCCTCGCTCAAGCCTAATCTCCTAACCTGCTTCTTTGTCCAGCACCAAGAGGAGGAAGCTGCAGAAAAGGAGGGGCAGTCAGCTAAAAAACAAAGAGAAATAAAGTCTCTGAAAAATCGCGACAGTAAAAACCCCCTAGAACTACCTTCAAGGCCGGGAATCAGGCCCAAGGGGAGCAAATACTCGTCTGTCGCTATAAGCTCCGCGTGAGGAAGCCAGAAAGCAGGGCCAAAAATGCCATGTTTATCCGCGATAATCTCAAACTTTTTGATCAAGATCTCCTCCTTCGGACTTAGCTTAACTTTCAGGGCCTTCCCCCCGACGCCCGGGTAGTATTCCTCGCGAGTTTCCATGCGAGTGTGAACATGGTTCCTAAAATGCCTAGGAATCCTCCACCCTGACGCGCTATGTACGTATAGAAAATTATTTTTCCAGTCCTTCAGGCTGCTCAAAGCCGGCCAGACCAGGGCGTATTTCTTTTGTCTCTGCAGAGACCAATAACCAGGGGAGCCGTCCCCCCTGAAGAAGATACCATTTGGAGACCAACCATGAAACGAAGGGCATCAATGTAAGGCCCCTCGCCATGAAAAGACAGGTCCAAGTGTAAGCTATCAAAGACCTAATACCTGAAGCAGTCAGCTGAGCAATAGCAACATTCATCCTCCTGAAGGTCTCCTCCAGAAAAGGATGAAGAGGGAATCGCAGGCCGAATTCCAAAGCCTTGTGGTAGACAGCCACACAACCCTCCGGGGGACAGCATACCGTGTCCTTTTCCCCCGGGACTACGACTGTATATCCTTCCTCGAAATTATAGAATTGTTCGATTGCCCCGGCGGCGTTGCTTTCCAGAATCAAGTCCCTGTTCTTAGCCTCAGGGTAGGTCTTTAAGGGAACCAAATACTTATTCTTATCCAAGTAATAAGTCTTTCCCCTCTCCCTACGGATGAGAGGGTCGGCGATCCTGGAAGGATCCACCTCCAGGGCCTCATCATCATAATCAATTACATCAAAGGGAGCAGGTTCGGGTGATTCAGCACCCTCCCCCCTGTGATGGTCATCCTCTCCCCTGGGGGCGACCCCAGAAGAAGAGGCTAGGTCACGCCTGTCACTGTCGCCATCCCCAGTCCTCCCAAGCAAAGAATTAAAAGAAAGAGGGCGGACTCGCGACATACTGGCTATGAAGGGAAAAACCAATGAAAGAAGGGGAAAGATTTAAAGAAGAGCTTCTAACCTAGAACGCCGATAGTCGTCGGAAAAAGTGACAGAAGATACTTCTTGTTCCTCACGAAATTTTCAGCAACGAAGGCGGTTTGGGAGTACGAGGAGAGTTATGAATTTCAAAAAGAGTAAAAAGAAAGAATGGAGGGGGAGAAGGGTTTATATAAAGCCCAGGAGGCCTAAAAGGCTACCTCTCTGACAAGACGCCCCCAACAACCTCCCACGTGTCGAGTGATGAACACAAATTGTTGACTCCTTCCCAAGAAGGGCCTCGAAAAATGAAAAATATCAGAGGAATAGTCGACTAGCAACGTCATCCCCGCAAAAAAAAATAAAATAAAATAAAAAAAAAAAAAGCGAGAGAGAATGATCAAGTTGCTCAGATCTTTTCATTAGCCTTAATGGAAAAAGGGCAGGTTACATATCATGCCAGGCAAATAAAAAATAAACATAAGAAAATACATAAGAGCCTAAAATTCCGGCTCGACGCACCTATGCCCGGCAAAGCAGGCCTAATCATCATCTAAATTAGGAGAATGGCCTCCAGGGCTGCTTTGACCCCCGAAGTCCGACCCCCAATCCCAGTCTGAGGAGTCCTTGAAAGGGTCATCAGGGAGTCCATCCTCATCCCTGTCGCTCAAACAGCCAAGACCCTCGCTGTCACCGGACTCTCGGCTACTGTCGTCCCAATCCCTGCCAAAGGGAACAGCCTGGGACTCATCACAGGTACGACAACCTGTTCTCTTCACAGGAGAAGAGGGGCCTGACCCCAGGGAGGAATCTACGTCAGAGCAGTCAGGGTTAAATTGCTCAGGGTGCAACCACGGGAAACATTCATGGCACCCCCGATCAAAGCACCCCCCTCCCTGAGGACAGCGCCTAAATCTGGAGGCAGCAGGGGGCGAAGATCTCTTCAAACGCTTGCTCGCCCTGATGGAAGCTTTCCTACCACTCCGATGAGAGTAAGACCGTGAACGGCGGCAGCGCCGAATGGCCCGGTAAGCAGCTCGAGCGTACCGGAGTCTCCAAAACCCCTTGAAAAGAAAAAGGATAGTGCGAACTCCATGGCGAGTCACGAATTTTTTGATCCAAACCATGATTCAACGAAGAAAGTGGAGAAATTGAGGATGAGTTAAGCAAAAATGACGGGGAAAGCTGGGATTTATACAAGTGAAAATGCAACATTAATGGCATACCAACCACCCTGGAAGAGAAAGCCACCAATCGCAAACTCTTCACGGTTCCCAAAAATCCATCAAACAGAGAAGTATAATCATTTCAAGAAACCCCTCAACTCTTTGCATGTCTGACACAAACTGTGCTTTGTTCATCGGGAAAGTACAAAGCATTAAATGCTGCAGCAAAAGTGAAAATGAGTCAACCTCCCTCCAGGCAAAAGTCGCCAGCCGGAGGGAAGCCTTGCTTCCCCCCAGCTTGCGAGGGCCAATTGATTGGGGTCGGCAGCCTGACACCAACAGCCTGCTAGGCAGGCTCCCAGAGGATTGCCAACTAAGCCCAGAAACCGACCCGACAAACAGTCAAAGTAAAGAACATAGAAGCGGGAAGAACTACCAAGGAGAATGGCCGACCGTCGGGCCAGCAGGGTGACGCGGCCTGCTAGAGCTTAGCTCCACCAGGTCAAAACCCGCCTACCCCCTGGGGACATCTTCGCAGGCAGAGCAGGGATCCCCAGGGGCCCCCTCGTCATTTTGCCTAAGGTAATTGAGAATGGGTGGATGAGAGGACGCCACTTGTCACCTCCTTATCCATCCATTCTCCCTCTACTTCCCTCTCTTGTGGGAAGGTATAAATACTCTTCCATTTCCCACAAGAAAGGGGTTGGATTTTCTCTCTCTAGAACTCTTACTCTAAAATTGCCGCCCAGTTCCTCACGAGCTGGGTTTCTTAAGGCTTTCACGGACTAACTTAGGCATCGGAGAGGGTTTCCTCGGACAACCTCCGAGGCCCTGTGCGTTCTCTGTGCAGGGAGCCTGCCCAATCCGCCGGGAAAGTCCGACTGGAAGAGTGGGAGGAAGGAGAGCGGCAAGGTTGATCAGTGAACATTCAGAGGTAACATCGAACGATTCAAACCCGAATTCCACGTCGGGTTAATTGATTCCAATAACCGGAACAGAAACAATATAAAAAAATGAGTTTTCCGGAGAAAACATAAAACATTTGCCAACCTGCAAACAAAATTATATTAATAATAATAAAAATATTCAAAATGGCGTTATGGATAGAAGTAGTGTAGACGGCTAGACTTTCACTAGGAGAATAATAAAAACTAGCTTCGATTAGTCAGTTAAAACAAATCAAACCTCGATCTCTAACTAGGCTACTCAACCATAATAGGACGGTGACTTAAAAATGCGTGGCCCTAGTTTAAAACAGTGCACACCCCTCCTAGGATTACCTGTCACCCAATTCAACTTATGACGGCAACTTACTGCGAGGCCTAAGCTTAAGGTCAAAATGTACACCACTCCCGGGATACCTGTCACCCGATTCAACAACCAATGTACTGATTCCTGATACACTAGCCTTATAGTTAATGGCAAAAACGTAGACCCTAGATTATATTACTCTAATCTCACACTTACCCTTATTCCATAACTCCAAAACCAAGCCATTATCGATATTTAAAAAGATATAATCATTACAAACAAAATGGAGATAAAAGGAGTAATCATAATATTCTAAAAGAGGAAACTTTCTGTTTTAGGAAACTTCTACTTTTAGAAACTTTACTAAAAATAGCGTCATATCAAAATAGCGAAAATATTAGTTTATACTAACACAACATTTTAGCAAACGATATAGATTTATAAAACTAATACTTTCGGCCTTAACGATATTAATTGTTAAAGTGAGAACATTTGAGTTTATGAAATTATTGAAAAACCACACAAGTGTTTATAAAATAATTAAAAATGTCTTAAACACTTTAGTACTACTAATTAGGGTGTTTCCAAAATTTACAAAGCTAAAATTCCCTAATTATTATTAATTTCGACAATACGATTATAAATAGGATTTTACGGCAAATGTCAATTTAAATCTTTTAACGTCTTTTATTTAATTAAACCATTGAATATATTTAGAATATGTTAAGGGATGATTTAACTATTAAAGTTTCAGATTTAAATACTTTCAAAATTGCTGAAAAAATAATTCTTTTAGGTAAGACGAAGCATTTTAACGATAAATCTCAATTTTTCCAAAAATCAATACTTATTAATTAAAGAGTTTAATAAATAGTACAAAAATTACGTAAAATAGTTAAAATATATTTATGGACATTCTGTCCAGAAAAGAAAATTTTGCAGAATCCTAAAACTCGGTTTTTAAAGGTTTTTCTCATTAATCGGCTAATCTCGACAATAACGATTAACAAAAATAGTAATTACAAAACGATTAAATTATTAATATCCAAAAATTATTATTAAATTAAAAATCATGATTTTCCAGAATCTACCATTTTTCCAGATTTCCAAAAATTCCAGATTTAATAAATCCCGTCAAAACCGTCTTTAAAACTCGTTTTCACAATTAACGATTCCATTAATAAAACTTATCTTTCCTAACATTTTATTAAAGCACTAAAAATCATAAAATTACATTTTATTATGAAATCATCAGAATCATATTTTTTTCCAGATTTAAACCAAAGACCAGAAATCGAGAATTTAAACGACAAACACAGTTTTAACGATAAACGATGATTTAAATTGATTAATTAATTCATCCACTTAACAATTCCGAAAAATTATGAACAAATTCAAAAACTTCTATTTCATCAGAAAGTTTCACCACGTCAAAAATCGGATTAAAATAAAATGTTTAAGTACTAGAACTAAAAATCAGCTTTTAGTCAATTTTGTCCGTAAACGGTAATAATTCAATAATCGATAACTAAAATATCAGAAAAATACTAAATTATTAAAAATTATCAAAAACTTCATTTTTATAGAATATAATCATATATTACAAGTTTAGGCCAAATATTACGATTTTACAAATTAATACAACGATTTAATCGTTAATCTCGTAAAAGCGATAAAAATACCGAAACATGCAAATTATCAACTTTTAAAAATTTCCCAGATTATATGACATACATATATTGTCAAAAATAAAAATATAAAAATATACATGCAATTACACAAATAAAATCTTGCAATACCGAGTAACATCAACGTTACCTATAGTCCAAATCGGAATCGACAATATACTCGTCGGCCTCGGGATTGTCCACAAATCCTTAACACACAAAAATCATGGTAGAAAAAATACCATGAGAAAAACTATGAAAATCAAGGTGAATAACGATCGAAAACAACATCGATTATTACCTTAATGGAAGGATCGAAATAACGATTAATTTGACGATAAAAACGAGATGATTATGACTCGAATTGGAGCAAGAATCAGCCTAGGATTTCTGGAGTATGTCACGGTTTTGGGAAAGATGAAGGACTATTTTTTTGTTGTTTATGAAAAAAATGAATGTAAGAAAATGGATGGTTTCTTAAGAATGAATGGAAATAAATTTTGATGAAAACAAGGTGAAACCATAGCCTAAATGAATCAGCCAAAAGAAGAGGAGAGGGAGTATGAAAAGTTTGATCATAAAGCATCGAATAAATGAAAAGAAAAGAATTACGTAATTATGCTTTAACGTAATAAAATGAAACGTATTATGAAAACGTAATGAGGGTGTGACAAGGAGGTGCGTTGGTCCAAAACATGGGGAAGTGGCCTCAAATAATTTGTAAGTTGATAAAAAAAGAATCGTAAAATCGTTAAAGGTATTTCAAAGCAAATCGAGTAAATCTCGCGTTAGAAAACAATTATTTACGAAACTTCGTAATAAAATCTTTAATGGCTAAATTTCCGTAAATAAAAATAATTATTAGTTGAAAATATTATATAAATATATTTATACATTTGTAGGAAAAGAAATAACTTAAATTCGAGCTTTAAAACGTTAATTCGTAGAGAAGTAGAATTCCTCGCGGAAAAATAATTAGTTTACTAAGAAAATCAATTAAATAGATTTAAAAGAATTAAAATCTTCAAAAATAAAAATAAGTATCATTAGACTCAAAAATGAAAATAAAGCTTGGGAAAAAAATTATGAAACATAGAGCCGAAAAGTGACAGAGTTATGACAAAGTCATAACGGTAAGGATAAAAATGCTAGGAAAAATAGCGGGTGTTACAATCCTCCCCACTAAAAGAAAGTTTCGTCCTCGAAACTAAGAATAAGCAGAAAGGACTCAAGATTACCCCACTCGAAAACATGAGGATACCAATTTCGAATAAAAATTTTGCTCTAAAAGAAAATTTTACAACTTCCAAAGTGACACGAAATTGAATGAAAATATTTATTCCAAGAGGAAATAGGGCTAAGCTACCCGAAGTTTAAAATCTTTTAATTAAAGAAATAGTAAAGTAAAGTTTATTTGATAAAATAACGACGACAAATAACATTTGTAAACAAACTCGAAGGAAATGGGGTAACCAAAACTTTTTAAACTAAAAGTAAAACAATTTGATTAAGGAATTCGATAATGTTTATTTTTCTGAAGAAACAAAATTTAGTTTGGAGAAATCAAATTTTGTAGTTAGTAAATATCGAACCAGTTGTCAAACATTTTCAATAACAGAGCACAACTCTCAATCCTCAAACCGTTGGTAATAAGGAGTTAACTAAACCTCCAAAATATTTAACTTCTATAAAGGGTTCACTAAGACAGAATACGGTCTAAGCAAAGAATCTCAAGAGAAAGATGGTAAAGTAGAATAATAGAAGAAGGACTCACCATAAGAATGAAGATGAGGATATAAGAGAAGAATTGGAAAAATCAGAGGGTGGAAGATGAAAGAAAAGAATCGATGATCCTAGATAATTAAGATCTTAAACTAGAAGAGAATCTTCGGACCTCCGTAGATCACAAAGGAATCTAGCTGGATTTCTTCAACTTCAAGTAGAGGAACAAGCACACTAGTATTGGGTCGCTCCATTTGAATCCAAAGTGATTTCACATCTGAGTCTGCTGCACCGTGATGGAACTGGAATATACTCTTGATCATCTAGCTGTATCTTGAGCAAACTGAATCGGAGCTGAAAAGTCACCATCGACATCTTTCTTGGAGCACCAAGTTGTCCACTTGAGTCAGCAGGTGATGAGAGTATTAAGTAAGTCATGTCTCGATCTGGAGCAGCATCACGTCAGCATCTTGTCCACTTATCATCTTCTTCTTGGACATATAAAACAAATATTCAATGCTAATCATTGAGTTTCAGGAACATGAAAGCTAAACAAATAAGTCCTTACTTGTTTCTACCCATCTCTAATAATATTTTTATTTACTGTTTAAATAATTTACTGGTATTTTCCCAAATTTCAGGTGTAAGCGTTGGGAGCAGTGATACTCTGATACCAACTGTAGTCCCCTAGAAATTCTAACGCAATACAGTGGCGGAAACACTGTAAAAGTGGGATTATAACACACTGTAACTATGTCTTGATAAAATTTAAATGGTAAAGTCAAACATTAGGCCTTAAATAAAATGGCCAAAATTAAAACAATCCACAAAGGGGTTTAACAATCCACAAGACAGAATTGTAAAAAAAAAAAATAGCAGGATCCACAATGCCCGCTAGCCCACATCCGGAAACAAGCATACCTGCCATGTTAAAACATAACAGCCACAATCAGTGGGGAGCAACGCCAACGTTCTCCCAGCCGTATAACAAGATTTTAAAACTGTAATTACTACTATAGAAAAATAGTAAAAAGGAAAAACAGTAAAACGTCATATTAAAATAATTAAGCTTTAGCGTAAAGCAAATTAATCAAAAGGGTTTCCGAAGAAACATAAAAATATTTGCCAACCTGCAAACCAATTTATATCGATAATAAATAAAATAATCAAAATGGCGTTATGGATAGAATTAGTGTCGACGGCTAGACTTTCACTAGGAGAATACTAAAACTAGCTTCGAGAACTTAGTTCAAACAAATCAAACTTCGGTCTCTAACTAGGCTACTCAACCATATTAGGACGGCGACTTATAAATGCGTGGCCTTAGTTTAAGATGACATGTTCACCCCTCCCGAGCACCATAAATACTCAGTTCAACCCGACGGCGTCTTACACTGCGAGGCACGAGCTTAAGAAAATATACACACACTCCCGAACACCATATATGCTCGGTTCAACAACCAGTGTGCCCCATAAAGACACACCAGCCTTATAGTTGATGGTAAAAACGTAAACCCCAGATTATATTACTCTAACCTCACAACTTGTCCTTATTCCATAACTCCAAAACAAAGTCATTATCGATATTCAAAAGATATAATCATTATAAATAATAAGAGAACAAAAGGAAAAGGATCACTTTCCAAAAGAGGAAACTTTTCTATTTTTGGAAACTTCTATTTTTAGAAACTTTACCCAAAATAACATCATATCAAAATAGCAAAAATGTTAGTTCATACTAATAACACATTTTTAGTAAACGATATAGATTTATAAAACTAGTACTTTCGGCCTTAACGATATTAATTCTTAAAACGAGAACATTTGAGTTAATGAAATTATTAAAACTTAATACAAGTGTTTATAAAATGATTTAGAAATATTTTAAACATTTTAAATACTACTAATTAGGGTGTTTCCAAAATTTACAAAGCTGAAATTTCCTAATTATTATTAGTTTCGACAATACGATTATAAATAGGATTTTACGGCAAATGTCAAATTAAATCTTTTAACGTATTTTATTTAATTAAATCATTGGATATATTTAGAATATGTTAAGGGATGATTTAACTCTTAAAATTTCAGATTTAAATACTTTAAGTACCAACTGTAATCCCCTAGAAAATCTAACGCGATACAGTGGCGGAAACACTGTAGAATCGGGATTAAAACACACTGTAACTATGTCTTAGTAAAATTAAAATGGTATAGTCAAACAGTAGGTCTTAAATAAAATGGTCAAAATTTAAAACAATCCACAAAAGGAGTTTGAACAATCCATAAGACATAATTATTAAATTAAACAAGCAGGATCCACACTGCTCGCTAGCCCACACCCGGAACACGTATACCTGCCATGTTAAAATATAACAGCTACAATCAGTGGGGAGCAACGTCAACGTTCTCCCAGCCGTATAATAGGATTTTAAAACTGTAATTACTATTATAGAAAAATAGTAAGAAAACGGAAAACAGTAAAACATTATAATGAAAATAAGTTTTCAGTGAAAAACTTCACGTATCGAAACAATATAAAAAAAATGAGTTTTCCGGAGAAAACATAAAACATTTGCCAACCTACAAACCAAATTATATCGATAATAATAAAAATATTCAAAATGGCGTTATGGATAGGAGTAGTGTAGACGGCTAGACTTTCACTTGGAGAATACTAAAAACTAGCTTCGAGAAGTCAGTTCAAACAAATCAAACCTCGATCTCTAACTAGGCTACTCAACCATAATAGGACGGCGACTTATAAATGCGTGGCCCTAGTTTAAGACAGTGCACACCCCTCCTGGGATTACCTGTCACCCAGTTCAACTTATGACGGCAACTTACTGTGAGGCCAAAGCTTAAGGTCAAAATGTACACCACTCCCGGGATACCTGTCACCCAGTTCAACAACCAATGTACCGATTCCTGATACACTTGCCTTATAGTTGATGGCAAAAACGTAGACCCTAGATTATATTACTCTAACCTCACACTTACCCTTATTCCATAACTCCAAAACCAAGCCATTATCGATATTTAAAAAGATATAATCATTACAAACAATATGGAGATAAAAGGAGTAATCATAATATTCTAAAAGAGGAAACTTTCTATTTTAGGAAACTTCTATTTTTAGAAACTTTACTGAAAATAGCGTCATATCAAAATAGCGAAAATATTAGTTTATACTAACACAACATTTTAGCAAAGGATATAGATTTATAAAACTAATAGTTTCGGCCTTAACGATATTAATTGTTAAAGTGAGAACATTTGAGTTTATGAAATTATTGAAAAACCATACAAGTGTTTATAAAATAATTAAAAATGTCTTAAACACTTTAGTACTACTAATTAGGGTGTTTCCAAAATTTACAAAGCTAAAATTCCCTAATTATTATTAGTTTCGACAATACGATTATAAATAGGATTTTACGGTAAATGTCAAATTAAACTCTTAAAGTTTCAGATTTAAATACTTTCAAAATTGCTGGAAAAATAATTCTTTTAGGTAAGACGAAGCATTTTAACGATAAATCTCAATTTTTCCAAAAATCAATACTTATTAATTAAAGAGTTTAATAAATTGTACAAAAATTACGTAAAATTGTTAAAATATATTTATGGACATTCTGTCCAAAAAAGAAAATTTTCCAAAAATCCTAAAAATCGGTTTTTAAAGGGTTTTCTCATTAATCGTCTAATCTCGACAATAACGATTAACAAAAATAGTAATTACAAAACGATTAAATTATTAATATCCAAAAATTATTATTAAACTTAAAAATCATGATTTTCCAGGATCTACCATTTTTCCAGATTTCCAAAAATTCCAGATTTAACAAATCCCGTCAAAACTGTCTTTAAAACCCGTTTTCACAATTAACGATTTCATTAATAAAACTTATTGATTGGGGTGGGCCGCCTGTCAATCAACTGCCTGCTATGCAGGCCCCGAGACGGTTCCTGTCGGGGAGTCGAAAGACTAGCCCCCAGCAAGGACCTGGAACAAAGCATGAAACGCTAAAGGTTGGCCGTCAGCCGCCGAGAGCACGGGCCAACCCAGCCTGTCAGAGCTTGGCAGCCCCCCTGCCTGGAGACTGTCTGCCCTGGGAAAATCCCTGGCCGGCAGGGTCAGGACCCCCAGGGGCCCTCTCGTCATTTTGCCTAAGGTAATTGGGAATGAATGGATGAGAAGCCGCCACTTGTCACTTCTCCGTCCAACCATTCCTCTTTCTCTTCTCTCTCTTGTGGGAAGGTATAAATACCTCCCCATTTCCCACATGAGAGGGGTTGGATTTTCTCTCTCTAGACTCTTATTCCTAAAAACGCCACCTAGTTCCTCACGAGCTAGGTTCGTAAAGGCATTTCACGGACAGACTTAGGCATCGGAGAGGGTTTCCTCGGACAACCTCCGAGGCCCTGTGCGTTCACTGTGCAGGGAGCAGGCCGTTTCCGCCGGGAAGGTCCGACTCAAGGAGTAAGGGGAAGGGGAGACCAAGAGAATCAGACGATCAGTTGTTTATCATCAATTCAATTGTACTACCCGGATCCTAGGCCGGGTAAATTGTTTCCGTTACCGGAACAATTTGGCGCCGTCTGTGGGGAACTTACGGTTGTGCTCACGAGTTACCCACTAAAATCAACCACTCATAATCACAAAATTAAACACAATCATGCCAAAAATCGTGGATGCCAGTGCAGGAGCGGGTCCGACGGTCCCTCCGGTGACCCCCCTGTACGGTATGCCGCTGTCGGAGAGGGTCCCTCCTGCCACAATCCTGGGGGTAGGGGGAACCAATCCCCTCGGTGGATCTAACACTGCTGTGACACCCGAGCTGGGGGCACGCCCTGGACGTGCTCTCAATCTGAGCCCAGCTCAGATGGCACAGGCAGCCGCGTTCTTCTCTGCGATGCTGGATCAGGAATTCACACCTGAGGACTTGGTGGGCAGGGTCGCATCGGCTCCCAGGCAACCGTCCCCAGTCAGCAGGGACGAGGCCGGGGGCACGAGGCGGACCGCCGCCAGAAATGCTCAGAGAAAAGCAAGAAGAACAGCCCAAATGTATACGCATGTGCAGAGGCGCATTACCACTGGCAAACCAGAACCACCTGTCCAGCAGGCGTTCTCTATTCACACGACAGAATCGGCGTCTGGAGGGCAGGGAGGCTTATCTCAAGGATTACAGGAGCGCATGAGGCCCAGAGAGCCTGTGTCAAAACGCTTAGGGGAGAGGCCAGGCGGAGTTTTCTCCAGACTAACACCTGCGGCCAAGGAACAGTCAGCCCCCGGCTTATCCCAAAGCCTGCAATCCAGACTCAACCGGGGACAACCACTCGAGTCCAGGTACCATCAGGGTGAAAACCTCTGCCACTCCCAGAGGAAGAGGCCCAGGCAGGCCTCCTCGGGAACAGAGGATGAGGCAGCTAGCAGACCGCCACTGAGGCACCGCTCCCCCAGTACGAGGAAACCGACCCATAAACAATGGGAATCTCACGGTAACCAGTCTGGGGAAAGCAGGTCACGACTGGTAGGCAGGCCCACGAAAACCCCGTTGCACCCTGAGGTGCAAGAGTACCCCATTCCAAAAATCAAAATGCCCACCATCAAATTTGACGGGACGACAGACCCTGAAGACCACCTGGCTGCCTTTGAGAGCCACATGGGCATGTATGACGTAGATGATGCCATCTGGTGCAAAGTCTTCCCTACCACCCTTGTGGGACTTGCGCAGGGGTGGTTCAGAGACCTCCGCCAGGGGTCAATCAGTTTCTTCATAGAGTTAGCTGAAATTTTCCTTGAACAGTATGCCGGAAATAAGAGAAGACGCCTTACCCGTTTCGATCTCATGACCCTGAAACAGAAAAAGGGTGAGAGTGTAAGAGAGTACATGAGAAGGTTCGATCTATCCTACCAGCAGGTTAGGGAGATCGACGATTCCACCGCCGCCTACGCCCTGACAATCTCCCTACTTCCAGGGGAAATGAAAAACCAGATGATCAGGGCCCAGCCAGAAACCTTGGCCATGGCCAGAAAAATTGCTGAAGGGTTCATTCTGCAGGAGGAGTTCCACGGCCTGACGGACACCCCTGCAGGCCAAACAAAGCCTCAAGGGGGACCGCAGGGTGGAAGGGGCAGAAGTGAACCAGGTAAGCAAAAAGAAGAGGGAGACACTCCCAAGAAGGAACGCCCAGTCTACCAACCCAGATTCGATAGTTACACCGCTCTGAACAAATCCAGGGCGGAAATCTTCGAACTGGAAAAAGAAACTGCCAAATGGAACCGTCCAAACAAACCTCGCAGCCCAAAAGGCGACCCAAAGAAATTCTGCACTTTCCACGACTGTATAGGCCATACCACCGAAGAATGCCGTCACCTGAAGGATGAAATTGAGAAGTTAATCAGGAACGGATGGTTGGCCAACTACGCAGCCAAAAACAAGTCTCAGAAGGAAGTGTCTGAGAAACCCGAGGGGTCAGTGCAAAACCGGATGATAATCCATGTAATTTCAGGGGGCACTGAGGGCCAGCTCAGTCGAAGAGGCCAAAAAAGGCAAATGCGCGAGCTGAGGAACCAAATCTGCTACGCTGAGAAGGAAGGGAGTCCAAGGGGAGTGACATTAAGTATCACCCCTGATGATGCAGGACGGGTGATATATCCGCACAGTGATCCTCTGGTGCTGTCCCTAGAGATCAGCAACCATATTGTGCGAAGATGTATGGTAGACACGGGCGCATATACAAATCTTTTGTACAAGGATGCTCTCGAAAAAATGGGCCTGGAAAAAAGGCACCTGCGGCCTGCCCCCGGATCGCTGTATGGATTCAGTGGGGCAGGCGTGCTGCCCATGGGCGTCATCGACTTGCCTGTAACCTTCGGGGAAGGTTCCACAGCCAGGAATGTCAGGGCAACCTTTGTTGTTGTGGACGCAAGATCTGCCTATAACGCCCTGATTGGCAGAGCCACGCTGGATGAAATCGAAGCGGCAATTTCCATCAGGGCTCTCACCATCGCGTATGTCACAGACTTCGGGCTGGAAGGAAAGATACGTAGGGACCAGGAGTCAGCCAGACAATGCTACTCCGTGGCCCTACAAGAACACGAGAGGGACAGAAAAGGAAAAAGAAAAGCTGACAGCTCCCCCTGCAGGGAAGGCGAAGTCCCAGTCGAGCACCCGGTGTCCGACCGCCTGGAACCAGGGGGCGAAAGTATGTTGGTGGACCTAGAACCAGGAAGACAGGTCCTGGTAGGAACAGGCCTAGAGGAATCCTACCAGGCCGAACTGGTCAAACTACTGAGGGAGAACAAAGACGTATTTGCCTATTCTGCAGACGAGATGCCCGGCGTTGATCCCTCATGCATCGTTCACAAGCTGAATGTAAGCATGGATGCTCGCCCTGTAAAACAGAAGAAACGAAACATGTCTGCAGAAAAAGACGCAGCAATCAAGGAAGAAATTGACAAACTCTTGAAAGCAGACTTTATTGAAGTCTGCGACTACCCAGAATGGCTGGCAAATGTTGTTATGGTCAAGAAGTCGTCAGGCGCATGGAGAATGTGCGTCGACTTTACAAACCTGAACAAGGCCTGCCCGAAAGACTGCTATCCGCTCCCTCGGATCGATCAATTGGTAGACGCCACCAGTGGCTACACCATGCTAAGCTTCTTAGACGCCTTTTCAGGCTACCACCAAGTGTACTTGTGGCAGCCGGACATGGTGAAGTGCGCGTTCATCACTAGTTCGGGCACTTACATGTATAAGATGATGCCCTTCGGGCTCAAAAATGCAGGGGCTACGTACCAGCGGTTGGTTGATAAAGTGTTTGAGAAACAAAAAGGTAGAAACATCGAGGCTTACGTTGACGATGCCATCGTAAAAAGCAAGGAAGACAGGGAGCACCTGACAGACTTGTAGGAAACCTTCAGTTCTCTGCGCGCTTACAAAATGAAACTAAATCCGAAGAAATGCACGTTTGGAGTCCGCTCCGGAAAATTCCTAGGGTTCTTGGTCAGTTCTCGGGGTATAGATGCCAACCCTGAAAAAATTCAGGCAGTTCTAAACCTCCCTGAGCCCAAGACCATCAGAGACATCCAGCGCCTGACGAGTCGAATGGCCGCCTTGGCCCGATTCATTGCCCGATCAGCAGACAGAGCCACTCCTTTTTTCAAAATACTGAAAGGAAACAAACAGTTCAAATGGGAAAACGAGCAGAAAGAGGCCTTTGAGCAACTGAAGGACCATCTTAAGAGGCTCCCTACCCTGGCAAGACCAGTAGCAGGAGAGAAACTTTTTCTCTACATTGCAGTAACCAATATAACTGTCAGCGCAGTCATCCTACGAGAAGAGGCAGGCACCCAGCAACCTATATACTTTGTGAGTCATGCGCTGGGGGCAGCTGAGAAGAATTATCCGATGGTTGAAAAAGCCGCCTACGCGGTCATAATTGCAGCCAGGAAGCTCAGACCTTACTTTGACGCGCATCCAGTCACAGTCCTCACCGACCAACCCCTGGAAAAGGTGTTGGAAAAATTCGAAAAATCGGGGAGATTATTGAAATGGGCAATTGAGCTAAGTGGGCTAGGTATATCTTACCAGCCAAGAACAGCCATCAAAGCCCAAGCTTTGGCAGACTTTTTAGCTGAGTGCTCCCATTCAGGGGAAGAGGAAGCCCCCGCCCAGGAATGGGTCGTGTATACTGACGGGTCCTCGACGGCCAACGGCGCAGGCGCAGGCGTCGTACTAACCAGCCCAGAGGGGACCGACTTTGAGCATGCTCTCAGATTAGTTTTCCCAGCATCAAACAATGAAGCAGAGTACGAAGCAGTACTCGCAGGCGTCAGGCTAGCTAAAGCCGCAGGGGCAGAACGAATTGTCTTGGCGAAAGATTCCCAACTCATCGCCAACCAGATTAATGGAGAATACGAAGCAAGAGACCAAGCAATGGCCGCATACCTGGAGATGGTAAAGGGAGAATTGTCCGGCCTGAAATCATATGAGGTCAAACAAATTCCCCGATCCCAGAACAACAGAGCAGATGCCCTGTCAAAACTGGCAAGCTCCAGTCTGCAGGACATCCGGAGATCAGTATGGGTTGACGTTTTACACGAGAAGTCTACTGATCCCTGTCAAACGATTAATGCCGTGGAAGAAGAGCTGGAAAGCTGGATGACCCCTTTCGTCCAGTACAAGAGGCACGGTATCTTACCATCAGACTCATTACAAAAGAGGAAAGTACAGGCTAAAGCAGCCTGGTTCATATTCATTAATGGAGAACTCTACAAAAAATCTTTTACTTATCCCCTGCTTAAATGCCTACGGGCGAATCAGGCCGCTGAGGTATTGGATGATATCCACTCAGGGATTTGTGGACATCACATTGGCGGGAGGTCGCTGGCCCACAAGGCCCTTAGGGCAGGCTACTACTGGCCTACCATGCTGGCAGATGCCAAGAGCCTGACCCAGAAATGCAGAAAATGCCAACTCTTTGCCCCATCGATCCATGCCCCGGCCCAGGAGCTCAGGCCAATCCTATCTCCCATCCCCTTTGCTCAATGGGGGATGGACATCCTAGGACCCTTCACAGTGGCCACAGGGGGCAGAAAATTCTTAATTGTCGCCATAGACTACTTCACCAAATGGGTGGAGGCTGAAGCAGTGCCCAACATCACTGAGCCGGCGGTCCGAAAGGTGATCTGGCGAAATGTCATCACCCGGTTCGGTGTACCAAAGATGCTGGTATTTGACCACGGCAGGCAGTTCGATAATGACCCACTAAGAATCTGGCTGGAAAGCCACAACATCTCAGTCGCCTACTCAGCTGTCTGCCATCCTCAAACCAATGGATAGGCGGAAGCAGCCAACAAACAAATTCTGAACGGCCTGAGGAAAATGGTGGATGACTGCAAAGGTAGGTGGGTTGATGAACTCCCCAGTATACTCTGGTCCATCCGAACTACCAGAAAGGAGTCTACAGGCCAGACCCCATTTGGCCTGGTATATGGAGCAGAGGCTTTATTGCCAATTGAGACAAGAATCCCCTCTCTGCGCTCCCTGCAGTACGACCAAGCTGAAAACGAAGCTGCTATGGTTGAAGCCTTAGACCTGGTGAATGAACTAAGGGAGGAAGTAATAACATAATAAACTCATATTAAAAATTCAAATACGCAAAATATTCATTTCATTGAAAACCCCGCAAGGGAAAGATACATCGTGGGACGGGCATGAAAGAAAATTACATAAGGCTCGAAAAGTTCCAGCCTGACAGAAATCAAAGGCCCTGCCACGCAGGCCTAGTCATCCCCCAAATCTGGGGAATAATCTCCAGGACTGCCTGGACTCCCGAGAGCCGAACCCCAGTCCCAACTTGGGGAACCCTGAAAGGGGTCATTTGAAGCCCCGTCTTCGTCCCTGTCGCTCAGGCAGCCAAGACCTTCGCTGTCGTCAGAGTCATGGTTGCTGTCTTCCCAGTCCCTTCCAAAAGGGACAGCTCGGGACTCGTCGCAAGTGCGACAGCCTGTCTTCTTTACAGGCGAAGAAGGACCCGACTCTAGGGAGGAATCGGTGTCAGAGTTGGGGCCGAATTGTTCAGGGTGCAGCCATGGAAAACACTCATGACACCCCCTATCATAACAGCCCCCTCCCTGGGAGCAACGCCTAAACCTAGGCGCAGCAGGAGGAGAGGACCTCCTAGGGCGTTTGCCCATCCTAATAGAGGCCTTCCGACCCCTCCGGCGAAGGCGAAGCCGTGAACAGCGACTCCGGCGAACAGCTAAATAAGCTGTCCGCGCATATCTGAGCCTCCAAAACCCTCTGAAGATGAAGGAAACATGTTTGACTCCGCGGCGAACTACACTTTTCTTGATCCAAGTCATATTTAAAATGAGGAAAATGGAAAGATTGAAGGTGAAATGAAGCACAAATGATCAAGGAAGCTAAAGATTTTATACCAAGGAAAACACCGCATTAATGAGCGCTCCAACCACCCTGGGAGGAGAGCCACCAATCAGGAACTCTTCACGGTTCCCCAAAATCCGCCCAGAAGAAAAGGGCAATCATTACAAAAGTGCTCTCGCCTCTTTGCATTCCTGACAGGAACAGTACAAAGTTCCATTGGGAAGGCGCGAAGCATTAAATGCTACAACAGACATGGAAGTCAACCCCCCTCCAAGCAAGAGTCGCCAGCAGAGAAGAAGTCTCACTTCCCTCCTACTGACGAGGGCCAATTGATTGGGGTGGGCCGCCTGTCAATCAACTGCCTGCTATGCAGGCCCCGAGACGGTTCCTGTCGGGGAGTCGAAAGACTAGCCCCCAGCAAGGACCTGGAACAAAGCATGAAACGCTAAAGGTTGGTCGTCAGCCGCCGAGAGCACGGGCCAACCCAGCCTGTCAGAGCTTGGCAGCCCCCTGCCTGGAGACTGTCTGCCCTGGGAAAATCCCTGGCCGGCAGGGTCAGGACCCCCAGGGGCCCTCTCGTCATTTTGCCTAAGGTAATTGGGAATGAATGGATGAGAAGCCGCCACTTGTCACTTCTCCGTCCAACCATTCCTCTTTCTCTTCTCTCTCTTGTGGGAAGGTATAAATACCTCCCCATTTCCCACATGAGAGGGGTTGGATTTTCTCTCTCTAGACTCTTATTCCTAAAAACGCCACCTAGTTCCTCACGAGCTAGGTTCGTAAAGGCATTTCACGGACTGACTTAGGCATCGGAGAGGGTTTCCTCGGACAACCTCCGAGGCCCTGTGCGTTCACTGTGCAGGGAGCAGGCCGTTTCCGCCGGGAAGGTCCGACTCAAGGAGTAAGGGGAAGGGGAGACCAAGAGAATCAGACGATCAGTTGTTTATCATCAATTCAATTGTACTACCCGGATCCTAGGCCGGGTAAATTGTTTCCGTTACCGGAACACTTATCATTCCTAACATTTTATTAAAGCACTAAAAATCATATAATTACATTTTATTATGATCATCAGAATCATATTTTTTTTCCAGATTTAAACCAAAGACCAGGAATCGAGAATTTAAACGACAAACACGGTTTTAACGATAAACGATGATTTAATGTGATTACACTTAACAATTCCGAAAAAATTATAAAAAAATTCAGAAAGTTCTATTTCATCAGAAAGTTTCACCACGTCAAAAATTGGATTAAAATAAAATGTTTAAGTACTAGAACTAAAAATCGGCTTTTAATCATTTTTGTCCGTAAACGGTAATAATTCAATAATCGATAACTAAAATATCAGAAAAATACTAAATTATTAAAAATTATCAAAAACTTTATTTTTACAGAATATAATCATATATTACAAGTTTAGGCCGAATATTACGATTTTACAAATTAATACAACGATTTAATCGTTAATCTCGTAAAAGCGATAAAAATACGGAAACTTGCAAATTCTCAACTTTTAAAAATTTCCCAGATTATATGACATACATATATTGTCCAAAATAAAAATATAAAAATATACATGCAATTACACAAATAAAATCTTGCAATACCGAGTAACATTGACGTTACCTCTAGTCCAAATCGGAATCGATAATATACTCGTCGGCCTCGGGATTGTCCACAAATCCTTAACACAAAAAAATCATGGCAGAAAAAATATCATGAGAAAAACTATGAAAATCAAGGTGAATAACGATCGAAAACAAATTCGATTATTACCTTAATGGAAGGATCGGAATAACGATTAATTTGACGATAAAAACGAGACGATTATGACTCAAATTGGAGCAAGAATCAGCCTAAGAATTTTGGAGTATGTCACGGTTTTGGGAAAGATGAAGGACTATTTTTTTTTGTTTATGAAAAAAATGAATGTAAGAAAATGAATGGTTTCTTAATAATGAATGGAAATAAATTTTGATGAAAACAAGGTAGAACCATAGCCTAAATGAATCAGCCAAAAGAAGAGGAGAGAGAGTATGAAAAGTATGATCATAAAGCATCGAATAAATGAAAAGAAAAGAATTACGTAATTATGTTTTAACGTAATAAAATGGAACGTATCGTGAAAACGTAGTAAGGGTGTGACAAGGAGGTGCGTCGGTCCAAAACATGGAGAAGTGGCCTCAAATAATTTGTAAGTAGATAAAAAAAGAATCGTAAAATTGTTAAAGGTATTTCAAAGCAAATCGAGTAAATCTCGCGTTAGAAAACAATTATTTACGAAACTTCGTAATAAAATCTTTAATGGCTAAATTTCCGTAAATAAAAATAATTATTAGTTGAAAAAATTATATAAATATATTTATACATTTGTAGGAAAAGAAATAACTTAAATCCGAGCTTTAAAACGTTAATTCGTAGAGAAGTAGAATTCCTCGCGGAAAAATAATTAGTTTACGAAGAAAATCAATTAAATAGATTTAAAAGAATTAAAATTTTCAAAAATAAAAATAAGTATCATTAGACTCAAAAATGAAAATAAAGGTTGGGAAAAAAATGATGAAACATAGGGCCGAAAAGTGACAGAGTTATGACGATGTCATAACGGTAAAGATAAAAATGCTAGGAAAAATAGCGGGTGTTACATCTATCATCGTCCTAGGCTTGTCTGGGAGTTGACTCCTTATTATGACGATGTAGCCACGATGGCTGCCATCTGGGGTAATGGTCTTATCCATCAACTGGCGTGCATTCTACAACATTTAGATGTTTCGCTTATTACTGCTTTCGTTGAGAGGTGACAGCCAGATACGGACACATTTCATATGTCGTTCGGGGAGATGACGATTATGTTGCACAATGTTGCTAAGATCTTAGGACTCCCTATTGAGGATGAGTCGTGTGTGGTCCGTAATGACACCAGCGGACTAGGTGATAAGATGGCCGCTGTGGCGAATTTTTTTGATCGTGATGATGAACAGCTCAAACTCCCCATTCCTGGATCGACTGCACCCATTTACAGGAATGGTGTTGTACTAGCGAGGATTCAATATATCAATCTACATTTTAGAATTTCCATATATGCATTTGACTTAATTATGCATATATGCATTTAACGTGATATGAGGTTATATAATATAGTATGATTACCTGATATAATAATTATTATGTCATAAATTCCATATATAATGCATAAATTTCATATCTATATTATAATCCATATATTATTACATATTACATGTTATAATCCATATATATTCCATCCAATGAGTCTCTTGTGAGACCGTCTCACAATACGATTATTGTCCTCTCACATAGGAGTATTTTATTATTTTAAAATAATCCATATCTACATTATTATACATTATAATCCATATCTACATTATTTCCCATATATTATGCCATAAAATTCATATATAATCCATATATATGTCATATTTATTATATCACATTATATTTTACTCCATATCACGCTATATGCCATAATTGTTATTATTACAATTCAAATAACCCATAAAATTATGCTACATATCAATACACATCCAATTTTCCATATAATTATCCCATAAATTTTGAATTTTATTAAAGTTTACCGACAGTAATAATATTAATTATTTTTTAGAATAATTGTGCATATTTGAGTATATTTGACGATATAATTTTTAAATGTTAATAATATTAGAGTATCTTTGACCGTATAATAGTATAGACAAAAAATATAGCATACCAAATATAGCATACTACTAAGATTAATATTAAAGCATAATTATGCACTTAAAAATATAGCATACCAAGTATAGTATACTACTAAGATTAATTTAATATTAATAATATTAAGATAAAAATATAATTAGGGAGATATCGTGTATGAACGGAGGTAATTACGCACTTGATTGATATATAGCATCCTCTATATACTAAAAGAATAACACTTACTAAAAATTTCCCTCTAAAATGCACCAATTTCAAAATAAAGAAGTAAGAGAAAATTCACAACATATTCAATGTCATTAATGACAAAAATTTATAGAAATAAATTTTGAAATTTTATGATACGATTTTTTTGTGACAAAAAAAAGTGATTTCTATGAAATGCAATTTTATTTTCAAGATGAATTTTTTACTTTTTTTTTTAATTACAAAATACAATAAAAATTTTCCTCCAAAATGCACCAATTTCTAAATAAAGAAGTAAGAGAAAATTCACAACATATTCAATGTCATTAATGACAAAAATTTATAGAAATAAATTTAGAAATTTTATGATATGATTTTTTTAACTTTGTGACAAAAAAAGTGCTTTCTATGAATTACAATTTTATTTTCAAGATGAATTTTTTAATTTTTTTTTAAAATTACAAAATACGAAGTAGTATATCATTAAACTCCTTATGAAAAAGTTTCACAAATTACTCCCTCCGTTTTTTAATTTTTGCCCGTATTCCTTATTTTGCAAGTTTTTTAAATTTTTGCCCCACTTCTTAACTTTCCTTATTTGTCATGTATATATTACCATATTATTCTTATACTTTTCTATTATTTACCCATTATGTCATTGAATTGATTAAACTAACATTATATTCCCTTCACTTTGATGACTAGTTGGTGTCTAGTCACCAAATTTCATCATCATTTATCTCTTTATCAATAATTTATCAAATTTTCTTAATTTATGTGCTAAACACAATGGAGCGAAAATTAAAAACCGGAGGGAGTATAAAGAAAGAAATTTCCATTTTGTAAAAATATCATTTATTTACGACATATTGAAGGAAGTTTCACAACATGCTAATTACTAAAAAAATTCATATCGTTTTGATAAATATTGAGGAGAGAAGTATGACGGACTCGAGAAACATGAATGACATATTAAAAAATAGTGGAGTAGTATTAATGTTATAATACACATTTTATGGTACTACTCTGTATTAGTTAAACTCTCTATTTTGATTAGTTTATTTTCAACTTATTTTCTCAAAACAAAATACTAAAATGAAAAATATGAGAAAATAATGAATTGCTAATCAAAATTTATTTCGTTTAAAAAATCAACTAAAAATTAAACTTCTATATATACCGTGGTAGGCACGGGGTCTATACTAGTTAGAGCATGAATTACTTTTCGAAATTACTTTTTCCTAACGGGGGTTTACTCAATCCTAACGAATTATTCGAGAATTTTCCTATTCTATCCCTTTTGTAAATCCTTGGCTTGTACACCATGTTTTTTTTGGTGAAAGGTAAGTATATATATAAAATGAATGTGTAACCAAGTACAAAAGCACCAAATGATTACATCAATTTATGTAACCAATTAGCGTCTTTGGAAAGAATGAGATATTTTATCTTACACATTACTCGATTTATCACATCCTTTTTGATTAATTTAGTCGTGACCTGAGGTAACGGAACCATTGCATCAAGCATGCAAATATTTCGTTGCCTCCAAATATGATAAATCGCAGCATTGATCATGGCCCGAATTATCTTGCACTGAAGTCTCGAGCCTCTTACCTTCTTCGCCCATAATAGTCCTCCAGTGACCGGAATCTTCCTCAGCACCCAGTCACCCAAAATCGACATAACACACGCACTCCAACAGCAATCAAAGAACAAATGTTCTATGTTCTCCGGATGTGCGTCACATAGATAACATAGGTTCAAATCAGCCACCCCGAACCTCAAGAGCTTCATGCGCGTATTCAGAGCTCCTCGAAACACTAGCCACGCAATGAAGGCATGCTTCGGTTCACTCCAATTACTCCAAACTAGCCTCCACCACGTGACACTCGGCCTATGTACCCTTAATTCCTCATATGCCTTCGAGATTGAATAATGAAAGTCCGATCCATGCCATTTACCATCCACAAACATATGCTTAATTTTATCCTTAGCCTGACAAATTTTCCTCCAAGCCCAGGTGACATCGGAATGGGGTTTAAAATCCACCCAAGATGAGCCTTTCAAATAGACACTATTCACCCATCTAACCCATAACCGGTCCGGTTGATCAAAAACCCACGACGCGAGTTTCGCAACCGCAGCCTCATTCCAAATAATAATATCCCTCAGACCCAAACCTCCCTCGGTCTTAGGACAACAAATCTTCTTCCAACTCACAAGCGCTCGATTAGTCCCTTCCACCCCTCCATCCCAAAGGAAGTTCCGGCAAATAGAAACAATACGAGCCATAATAAACTTCGGGATAATAAACACCATAGCCCAGTAATTGTGCAATTGGGATAACACAGACTGCACCAGAGTTAACCTACCCACATAAGAAAGCTTCCTAGCCCCAATACTCGATATTCTCGACATAATTTAACTCCTTTTCGTCTAATCAACTTACATAATTTATTAATGCTTCCAAATTCAATTGTGGATTCTAATTTAATTATCTAATATCGATTAAATAAGAATTATTTTGTTTATTGCATTATTATTATTTGATTAATTATTTAGACCTAATTGTTTAGGGTTTAGGAATTGGTGGAGTGTGGTATCATTGAATTTAAAAAACTGAATTTAACATAAAAAGGGGGCGGGGGGAAGAAAAATAATTTATTTTATTTATTAGTGACACAAGAATACAATAATTTATTTATTATTTATCATTGAATTTACAATAACTCCCACCCAACACCACCACTGACCCACCCTCACCCACCACCCTCATCACCCACGACCCAGACGGCCATATCCACCACCCCGACCACCCTCGACCCGTCCCTGACCCAAACGCCCTCTCTGGGCTCCGACACCGGTGGCAACCACCCAAACCGTCCTCCAAGGCTAACACGTCACTGTGGATGTTGGTCGACGAGATGACGGAGTTCAATGTTGACGGTTCGATGTTTGTGCTTTGAGTGGTGGTGTCCATTGGAGATTGAATTTTGGATTTTTTAAGAGAAAATCAAAGAATTAATTTTGAGAAGGGTTGAAATGACAAGGGTAAATCGGTAAAGTGTCGTTAGGATTGAGTAAAACCCAGTTAGGAAAAATTGTGACCTTATCTTTTTAGGAAGGAGATTAGTTATCAACGCTATCCAACCATCTAGAGATCTAAGAGATATGTCATTCACACATCTCAATGTAATCCTCGAAGCGACTTGCAGTAAACTTGTACATCAACATCCTCGAACAGTTTAATGTTCCATCAAGCTTGTAATTCCTCAAACATCTTTGATTACATGAACAATGACAAAAAAGACACGTTTTACATTGGTTAATGTTTACATTGATACTAGAACATATCGTACCAAAAAAAATATTAGTACATGTACCGTCGGGTCTCAAGTCTAGACCTCATGCCGATAAAAAAACATTAATTGAGCAAAGTGATTTGAGACAATTTGTTACCGGCTGTGCTCAAGAAGATGGGTCGATAATTGACACGTAAACATTTGAATTAAGATTTATAAAGGGACTCATTTAATAATTTTGAATAGGTTCCCCGAATCTTTAGGACCGCCTCTCATCATTATACCTCATCTTGTACACAATTTCTTGGATGAGACGGTTTCACGATAAGTTTATCGTGAGACCTCTCACATATAAGGGAGTTAATTTTATTATTATTATATTCCTATTAGTAGGTCTCACACGAGACTAGCTGCATCTTGTAATAACTTCCTCCCTCATTAGTTAGTAATTACTAAAGCCTCCTTGATGACACCATTATTCCTTTGACTTGCTAACACTAAGGGGTAATGGAGGTTGAAATGTGAAGAAAATTGAGGAAGGTAGTGGATAATGATGGTGTTTTATAGTGTAAAGGGAAGGTGAGAGAGTAATAATTACCTCCATATAGAGGTAATGCATTACTTAGTGGGAGAGGGAAGTAATGCATTACTGATAGCCGGATTTGTCGTCAATCTTACCATCAAACAAACCAACTAACCTAAACTAGAATAGCAAGGGCAAGTCGGGTCGAATCCTCAGATAGATCGGGAATGAGTACTAGTTCGGTCTCGAATTATGAATTAGCTACGTGAATCAATTATCAAGGGTGAAATTATACTAACTAAGATAACTAATAAAAGCATAAGCTAACTAATAATCAAACAAGTAATAAGAATGGTGATCTAATAATAAAGAAAGGCCTAGGGTCCGACTTAACCACCGACATATCATAACCATGTGCGAGGAATACCGATAATGAATTGCTAAGGATATTAGGATGAGTGGAACGCCTCTAAGGGTCGACTACCTCCCTCCCGGGTTCCTAGTCCGACTAAGTAAAACCCGATCACCTCCCTCCCGGGCTCGTGAATCGGATTCCTAGGTCAATCGAGTGGACCCACTCCTGTGGTACCCAATCCAAGGTCCTAGGTCATTAAGCACGCGTCTAAATCTCGTTCCTTTCTCTCCCCTCTCCCAAGGTGAAGAGTCTAGACCGATAGTTAGGGTACCCTACCTAATTCTCACTCCCGTGTTCAACTAGGCGGGGCAAGGTAAGTCAATGGGCGAGTTTACTACCTAGACCTAACCGACTCCCGTCGGTGGACAAGGGTCAAGGGTTCAAACACAACCCAAAAATAAGTCGATTCCCAAATCCCAAACTATCCTCCTCCGTATATCCCAAACAAACCAAATACAGGACTCAAACACACAATATAGACATGTCCGGGTCAAATCGGCCCCTAGGAAGGACACTACTCACTAGGCATAATTAACCCAACACAAAACACACAAATAATTAATCTAAACATAACATCTAACATAATGAAATGATCAAAAATGAAACTTTAATTAATCATAACATAAACTATATATAAACAAACAAGACAATTATGAAATAACATTACAAAACATAACTAACAATAAAGATTATAACTTTAAACTAATTGTTAACTAAATATATCATTAACATAAAACTAAATATAAATAAAACAATAAAAGATAAGAGATAAGAATTATACCAAAAAGGAATGGAATTACTAAAAAGCTTGAATTTGAAGAAGAACAATCACACAAAAACTAATCTATACTAATATATAATACAGAAATCACACATTTGGTTTTTTGGCGCCAAAAACACTTTCTTAATATATCACATTTTTAATATTAATCTAATACTCCATATCGATGAGATATTTTGGTATATACTTTCTTAAAACAATATAGCCACAAGTTTAAAATATTCTGATAGTAATGTAATTTATTTAAACGAGTTAAAATATCTGAAAATAGGGTAGGTATACACACCTGCGAATAAAACAACTTATCACGTTTATTGCGATTAAAATTATTTCCGTATGATAATCGATTATATATAGATTAAACATTGTCGAAAATATCCCTATTACACAATTTTATAAAATATAAACAAATATACATAAATTTAAACATATTTTTATATCCGTATAACGTAAACTAATCAGTATAATCACTGATAAAATAACATGAAATAAATAAAAAACTTATATCTATAAAATATATAGGTTAAACATTGTCGACAATATCCCTATTACACAATTTTATAAAATATAAACAAATATACATAAATTTAAACATTTTTTATATCCGTATAACGTAAACTAATCAGTATAATCACTGATAAAATAACATGAAATAGATAAAAAAACTTATATCTATAAAATATATTAGTATCAGGTAAGCTTCATCTAATGTAGTACTCCGTATAAACACATCAACTAATAATATTATGAATCAATACCATAACTTCAGATGACTAATAATCACCTAATTAAAATGTTTTAATCCCTAAATATTAGCGATTAACCCTAAATAATAGCAACACTGGTGTTGCATTCCCGTAAAAATAATTCTAGCAAATAAAATATACGGAGTATGTATTTATGGCAAGAATAAAATATGCATTACATATGTATAGCAACATTACTGGAGTATATTAATACTATATACCGATCAAAATTATTTCAACCATATAATGACAACCATATTACGGACTGCGTGTATGGCAAGAATACTACAAATAATAGCAAGAATACTACTCTGTATATAATATTATAGCGAGAATACTATAGAAATAATAGCAAAAAATTATGGTATCCATATATATAAACGTGGTAACCATATATTGTTCTTAGTTCAAAGAAATTGTTGGTCAGCATCTTTATTACATCGTCCACAATGGCTTCAAACAGCACCCAATATGATGGTATTCAATCAACCAGATAAAGAAATGTGGCACATCAAAGGAAGAATTGTCTATGCATAGGAGAAAGTTTTCCCTTCTAATGGAAAAACAACTTGACTTTATACTCATGTCTACATAATCCTTATGCGAAACATAGATCAAGTCGTTGGGTTGTGCAACGACACAAGATTAGTGGTCGATCAACTCGGGGACCACATAATCCAAGCTACCATTATCACAGGTGTAAACACGGGCGACAAAGTTCTTACCCCTCGGATGATTTTGAGTCCATCGGATTCTAATACATTGTCGATTAAGTTCTAATGAAAACAGTTTTCAGTAATGGTGTGCTACGCAATGACTATCAACAAAAGTCAAGGTCAAACCTTTCACAAGTTGGATTGTATATTTGTATCTTCCAAAATCAATTTTCAGTCATGGTCAACTCTACGTCACCTTATCTAGGGTCACTAGCAAAAGAAGATTGAAATTTTTAATATGGCCAAGATTTTCAGATTTTCAAAGGTACTGAAAATATAGTTTACAAAGAAGTGTTTCAGAATTTGTAGAATCAATTCAACACATCTTATTACCAAATGCTTTAATAATAATTCGTACTCATAATTTGTAGAATACTGCCCTCATGTCCGACTTTATTTTATACATGATACTATTATTAGTTTCATTATAATTTTTTTAGTTAAACCCTATTGTATACACCCGTGCATCTGCATATGCACGGGTTCTAAACTAGTTAAACTAAAAATAAGAAAATGAAAAACAAAGAGGAAGGTGGGCTGCTGTTCGACTGCTATACTCCTGCTCTAAAACCCTCCTCTATTCTCTACTACAATTTCTATCTAAAAGCCTGCCTCTCTTCTATTCAGAAATTGGGGTTTTATATGGACTCAATACAAAAGATACGAAAAGACCTTAATAACCCTTACTTAAATGAAATATAGAAGAGTAAATAAAAGAACTCAATTGTCATTCACTCTTCAAATAAAATCCAACTGCCAAATCAACTCAATCGATTGAGGCGGAGAGAACACGGTGGCTGAACTCGGGTCGCCGGAGTAGTTGGTCTGCAATGACGGTGCAAGGGTGGCGAGCTGGTGGCGATGAGGTCGTCGCAGCTGCCGTGGTCGGAGCAGGACGAAGTGGTTCACGGCGGCAGAGTACAGGGTTGTTGGTGGTGGCTGCTGGTGACAGGCGCGGAGGAGGGAAGGAACGGCGGAGGAGTTGTTCGCCGGAGGTGGTGGTGCTCCGGCGAGTTGCTGGTGCAGGTGCTTGTGGAGGCGCGCGAGGACAGTGGCTGCCGGTGGTTGATAAGGCATCGGAATCTGGCCGGAGATGGAGACGCGCGGTGGTCTTGATGGTGGATGGTTGATTGGAAGAAGAAATTGATTGGAGATGGAGTAAGTAGATTTAATTGGTGATGATGGTGAAGATTAATGGAGGATGATGTTTGATTGGTGAAGATGGAGGAAAATGGTGAATTCGAAATGGAGTGATGAAGGATTGAAAGATGGTGAAGCTGATTGATGGAAAGGGGAGTTTGGTGGTTTGAAGGTCTTGGTCAAAGTCAGGTTTGACCCGTATTGATCGTCTCTATTCTTCCCGGATCGGTACCTACAAAATCACAGTACCAAAATCCCGAGAAATATATTAAAAATCACCATAAATCACCACCACTAACCACACCTTACCTTCACATTTGAAGGTCCATTACGGGGCATTACCCTTGATGTATTACCCCATCCCAAGCCAGCCCTAGGTCTCCCTTGTCCTAGATTTCTTATGTTTCAACGCTCCTTCAGCGCTCGTCGCTCCTCATGGTTTCTTAAGCTCTCACGCTCCGGCAACGCTTCTCTTGATTTGTTCAGCTCCCACGCTCCTGTAATGCCGCTCCCGCCCTCCGGATTCCTTCTCCTCCTGCGGCTCCTGCAGAGCTCCTCCTGGTTTCTTCAGCTTCCACGCTCCTCCTGGTTCGCTCAAATGTTCTTGCGTTCATGGATGTGGTTACTTGATCTTATTCTCCTTGACTTGCTATTTCTGTCACACATATATAGAGTGTGTTTTACATGTCCTTCAGTCCTTAATCCTTTTTTTTATCTCCTTGATCCAATCGTCTCTTGCCATGTCGATTGTCGAGTACCAAGAAATTGTAGATTTGGGCTTAAACACAGTTTAAAATCAAACTCTACCAGGCCAAAATTAAAAGTATATCTACAACTTGGAAAAATACTTCGTATATCTTTACAATATCACAACAGAACAAATAGAACATTAGACATATCCAATTAAAATTTACACCAGAGCTGCTGTTAGTGCTGCAGCATCAAAAACTTGGAGTGCTGTTTTTACCGCTTCAACATCAATGTCTTCCAGCTTTCCAGTTTTAGAAGGTATGATTGTGCATCTCTTTCCTTCTGCAACCGGGACAAAACATCTTCCCTTATCTTGCGAACAAAACAAGGCAATACTGGGGGATTCACATTGCCAAAAATAATGATTTGTTAGGATCCATTAATACAACTAGTCAACTATCCTATATTACAGGAACATTATTAAGGTAGATCTAACTGTAGGATTGTAGCAGTTAAGGACATACTCCTTCACTAACCTGGGTTTTTCCCGGGCGAGTGCGAGCTGGATGGCTGCTGTGTTGGTTGCTATCACCCCAGCTGAATCATTAATCAGAGCTGCCAACTGATACAAATTTCACTTCCCTTAGTCAGGCAGAACCATCAATTTTTTTCTATGGAATCTTGTATAAAAGATCGGTTTCAATCATATTGGAAAAGATTATCAGGGCTTCATCATGATCATTACTCATAAATGCGTCAGATATTGGTTCAAAACTTTAACAAAGAGGTTGTGATCAATACAATGTTGTGTCCTATGTTACTTTGACACTTGGGGCCATATCCATAATCCATGGCCGACATGCCTCTCCTAGATACTAATATGAAACACCGATTTTTTGTCACATAGGTCCCTATCGGCATAAATTCCAAGTGGGTCAAGGAAGAAACATACTTGAGCTGGTGTTGTTATGAATACTATGCTTGTATCATCGCCAACAATTTCCTCAACATCTTCCCTTACTTTCTCATGTGGAATCACAAAGACTGGAGTAACTCCCCTGTTTTTTCACAATATTGTTTTATCAATCAGAAACTAGCCAAAACCAGATCAAATCTTTCATCTTCTATTTCACTTCCGTTACCTGATTGCCTTGGATATTTCTGCCCAAATTTCAAGTGGCAATAAGCTATCGGAGTCTCCTCTCGACTGCATTGAAGCCTTTGAGTCGCATTTGATGCCATGAATCACTACATACTTCCCCTTCTCTACTCCTGCATTCTGATACTTGGCTTCCACAACCTCCTTTACTTTCCTAGAAAGTGATACCTTCAGTGGGGGAACTGGTTGCATTGGTACATCACGAACCGGTCTGCCCAACCATTCGGTCATCTGTTGGTACCTAGTCGATTTTTTTTTAATAAAAGAATAAAAAACAAATAAGATTCTTATTTATCCAAAATTACTTGCGATTATCATTAACCGGTGTAAACAGAAGTCTTACATGTTGTATCCACCTTCAGAAAGATTCATACTGTCCGGCGTGAATGATTTGGATAGAAACAAGCCTGCTCCCGCTGAATTAACGTTAGGGTAAATGTAGCTTACTCTATCTCTAGCTGTTGTCATGAACAGGAAAGCAGCATGCCCTATTCCTGCTAGTTTTGTGGACAGTACCATGTCATAATACCTGCTCTGAAAATACGACATGATCCTGAATAAACATTACTTGTTTCTGATCGATGTGCTGTTTCCTGTAATTCATAAAATACTCACGTACCTTAAGAAGTCCAACCATGTCAGTGTACTCCGCAGGGTCAGGGAAGTCATCATCAGGATCATAGGCATTAGTCCACCTCACATTTTTATTCATTTCGTAAGTTTGTTTCCCTCTATCTGCTGTAACTACATCAACCTGTACTCCAGGATACCTGTCTTTGATCAACTGAATGACAGGAAAGAAGAGCAGATTCTCGTACACGCCACCCGAAATAACACAGCAGCATCTTCTGACATCCCCTCTTATCTTCAATCCCAGAGATGCTACTTCCACTGAAAATCCTGCAGGAAACTTCAGGAACCCGTACGGGCTGTTTGGATCATCTGGCAACCGTGGGTCCTCGTCCTGTTTCCCGTCAACAAACATTGACCCGTACTCCATGTCCGGATCCTCTCCATCGTCGAATGGATCAAGCCACGTGTTTTTCTTCGCCTGTGGCACGAGTACGGATCTTCTTAAGCAGGGTGAGTGATCAAATGGGTTTGGAAAGGAGCATTTGGTGAGGGATTTGAGAGTGGTGAGGTGAGGAGAACTGGAGGGAAACGGAGTTGGATAGTTAGGCAATGGAAGGGCAGCCATGTTTTGGAGTTGGCTGATCACATTCTTTTGGTTTCTTTTCGTTGGATAAGTGAACTGAAGATGACACACTTCCTCTTCATTCGCTGCCTCACATTTGTTCCTATTGTTTAGGCAAATACGTGTATTTAATTTCTGCCCAATTATCTTTTCCGCTGCATTTGGCCTATTGAATTACAGTTGCTAATTTGTTCCTTATCCCAATACTTGTAAACTTTTTGTTGCTTTTATGCACAGAGACTTGTAACTAGGGATGGCAACGGATCCGGGATCCGATCCGGATCCGCAAGATCCGGTCCGCACGGATCGGATATGGATCCTAAATTTTGAGATCCGTTGGATATGGATCCGGATCCGGATCCGCAATCTTTAAACGGATTCGGATCTGGATCTTAATAAATAAATCCGGATCCGGATCCGCAAATCCGTTTTATTAAAAAATTAACAATAATAAAAAACTTAGAACTTTAATTTGTGTTTTTTTGGTTATTTCTCAGACTCTTTTCTTTTAGTTTATTAATCTTTGATTATGAATCTTTATATTCAATTTTATTTATAAAATTATGAAAATTAATATGGTTGCAAATACGTATTAATTAATTTTTTTTTAGAATTTAAGTAAGATATTGGATCCGCGGATCCGATCCGGATCCGGTCCAGATCCGGCGGATCCGGATCTGGATCTACATTTTTGGGATCCGTCAGATCCGGATCGGATCCGGATCCGCTACTAGGAGTGCGGATCTGGATCTGGATCCATGCGGATCCGGTCCGGATCCGGTCCGTTGCCATCCCTACTTGTAACCCATCGTTGTGAGAAAATGTAATGATTATAAAAGCATTTTAAATACACTCTATTAGGTTAAAACCGTACAAATAAAAAAATGTGTGAGGAAGTCAATGACAAAATAACGAATAATTTAGATCAATCCAAATCACAATCGTCGGGATCAAAATAAGTAATTCAAGAGTGAACAAGGGCACCTGTATTGGTCCGTCGACCGCCTCTTAACAGCACCGAAGCTCTGCCGAAATCGTCGTAGGACAAACAGGTCGAATTATCCAGATCCACTCGATCTAAATTAATTCAAGTGTTCCTACGCTCACCGAGTTCATCTGTCCAAGTCGATATCGTCACTAGGTTGTCACTTAACCAAACTTTACATCACCTTAACCCAACTTTACATACCGGTTTTCAATTATGTATTTTGATATTGTCAAATCCGACCAATGACGCGTGCACCATCCGCACTCTGATTGGTGTACAAGCCTTACTCCTGTTTGGCTCAGTCTCTAGACCAACTCTTCTCAAATACGTAACGTCCAAAACTTCAACCCTAATTACTAAAACACGTAAATCAAATCTGAGTAGTCGCTATTATATCCGTTCTTTATCGTCTGCACATCATATTTTGTTTAGCGTACATTCTGAGGGGCAATTCCTCATACAACATGATTTACTTATGTTTCGCACTTTACCGCTTTCGTATAATTTATCGCTTTTACGACCATAATCGCATGCTAAATCGCCTAATCGGAAGCTAAAACGTAAACAACTAACACTAATCAAAACGAGAAGTGGTCAAGTCCTGTATTAATCCAGGCGCTCACCTCACGCATGGCTTAACGCGTCTCTATTAATACTGTACAGACGCACTTTAAGCAGAATAACAGGTAAGGTATATCACGAGAACGACAAATTTCCGTATTATCACGTTAAAACTGATTTGCAAATACGTACACTACAAGAATAGATGCCCCTGGCGTACATCCAGTGGCCTCCGCCAGTGGACGCTATACGGGGACGGGCGTCCGCAAACAGACGCCAAAAAGTGGAACCCACGACCAGTCGCCCATTTTTAAAGCAGGCGTCCACTGTTGGACGCCATGGAAACGGGCGTCCAACAGTGGACGCCCCAGCTGGTGTAATCCCCTAGAAATTCTAACGCAATACAGTGGCGGAAACACTGTAGAGTTGGGATTAAAACACACTGAGAAACTATATCTTATTAAAAGAAATGGTAAGTCAATACAAAGGCCTCTTTTTACAAAAGGACTAAAAAGAAAATTCTTCAAACGGGTTATACAAAAATCCATAAATTACAAGAATGAAGAAAGAGTAAGATCCACGCTACTCGCTAGCTCACACCCAAAACCCAGCAGCAAATACCTGTCATGTTATAAACATAACAGCCACGTCAGTGGGGAGTAACTCGGACGTTCTCCCAGCCATATTATACCATATGGAAAAATAATAGTATTACTATATCAAAATAATTAAAATGAGAAAACATTAAAACGATATAATAAAAATAAGTTTTCAGCGAAACTTAACGCATTTGTAAACCTGCAAGTCAATATCAATCGATAATAATAATCATATTCAAAAATTGGCGTTATGGAAATCAATTAGCGTAACAGATTAGACTTTCACTATGATAATACTCAAACTAGCTTCGAGAACTTAGTCAAAACAAATTAGACTTCGGTCTCTAACTAGGCAACTCAACTATAACAGGACTGCGTGCAGCGAGGTCCTGGCTTAAGTAATGTACACCCCTCCTGGACACCAACCGTAATCCAGTTCAACCCGACGACGACTTACACGATGCGATATCTAAGTTTAAGGTCAAAATATACACACTCCTGAACACAAACCATGCTCAGTTCAACGAACAATGCGTCTCAACATAGACACACCAGCTTTATAGTTGATGGCAAAAACGTATACCCTAGACTGTATTACTCTACCCGTACACTTGTCCTCATTGCATAACTCCAAAACCAAGTCATTATCGATATTCAAAATAGAATGTTCAAGGTGAATAATACGAAGGTAAAAGAGATAAACATTTTATGTTAAAAGGAAACTTTCTATTTATAGAAATTTACTAATTTTAGAAACTTACTTAATTTAGAAATATGCTCGTAGAAATACATAAAGTGTTCAAAATAAGTTAAATGTACCAAAATAGCATTTATGGCAAATAAACATTTTATTAATATCGTTGTTATCGTAACTTTCTAAGTTCGTTACTCAGAATATAAATAAAATATAATAAGTCAATATATAGTATTTTATAAATAATTAGAAAATCGATTTAAAACTATAATTTTTAGAAAAGAGATGTTTTAAGAAAAACGATATCAAGATTTACTGAGTCGACGAGTTTTATAAATGAAATGAATTTTACAAAGATTTCAAATTATTTTTAACAAATAGCTTTTATTAATAAATAAAACGAGTTTTAATAAAAATAGTCAATCGGAAACAAATAGGAAATTATTAGTGAAAATAGTCTCGACTAAAAATATATTTAAAACTAAATCGACTATTTCTCATTTATTAGTATAAATCGTAAAACAAAAATTAATTTATTAAACAAGTATACAAATCTCGATTATTGTATTAAAATACGATTTTAAGTTAAAAATTAGAAATTAACGAAGTATGACGAAAATATGAAATCAATATTATTTAGTTACTAATGTCACGATAACCAACAAAATATTATAACGATTGTAAATAATTAAATTACTAATGATTTATAAAATGATATCGAAACTTGTAAAATATTTATAAGGTACACAATTTAATAATAATATTTTTAGCAAATAATAAATAGCTAAAATTAGAAAATCGAAGTTAAAATATTTACTACATACTACTACTCAAACATACGATATAAGATCGAGTAACGTCCTAAAGTTACCTCAAGTCGATATCCAAAACGAACTCGTACTCGTCCTTCTTGATCAATCCAGTAGAAATGACGTCTTTTGCAGAATCATTAGTCTTCTATACATGATCCACCCCGGAAATCGGGAGAACAAAACAAAAGAATGAGACGAGCGAAATTGACATAAGACGGAAACGAAATAAATTGGATTTACGGTCGAATTATCAGGGCTAGAGGTAAAAGAAAGATACGGACCGAAAAGAACCGATCAAGGAGATGGAAATAAAGAACATCCGTAGGACAACAACGAGCACCAGAAGAAATAATAAGTAGCAGCAACCATAAGAAGAAGAAGAATAATAAAAACGAGTATGGTCACAACAGCAGCGGCAACAGTACATGAAAACAGCAGCAACAGATCCGAATCGTCAAAGAAAGAACGACAAGACAGAAGTATAAGACAGAACAAAGAAGAAGAAAAGGATCGAAAAGAAGCAGCGGAACAGCAGTAGAAGCATCAGGACAGCAGCAGAATTAACGTCATACATAGAAGAAGAAGAAGACCGAAAAGGGGCAGCAGGAACATTACACACAGGCAGTAATAGCGCAATAAACAGCAGCAACGACATCAACGGGAATGACAAAATATAAGGCAGGAAGAGCAGGAGAGACGGAAAAGAATTCGATGACAAAGACGAGAAAATACAGGGGCAACGAGCAGCAAACAATACAAGGACGGACAGCAGCGATAAACACAGCAGTAATCGAACCCGAATCAACGAAGACAGTAGCAGCAACGAACAGATGACGAAACCGAAACAGGACAGAAAGGATGGAACGGAAATTGACATAGAACGGCAGCAACACAACGCAGAAGAAAGAAAACAGAAGAAAAAGAAAACGAGATGAGACAGAGGGGAAAAAAAATAACGACACAAATGGCAGCAGCCACACACGAGCATCAAGGAACGAAGAGAAAGAAAAGGAAGGAGGAGGACTACCTTTCGACTCAGATGACGCCTAAAATAGAGGTGATCAGAGAGGCAAACACAGCAGCAGCAGTAACGCGGGTACGGAACGGGTACGGAACAGCAGCAGTAACAAAACACAACGCAGCAGCAAAACGAACACAGCAGCGGCATAGCAGCGGAACAGCAACATCGACAAAACGCAGGCCGAGGACGAAGAAAGGGAGCGCTGATGGAAAGTAGAGAAGAAGAAGATGAAAGGGGGTGACGGTTAGCAAAGGGGGTTGAGTTTGTGACAAAAAAATAAAATAAATAAATAGATAAAGAAGGTGAGGGGAGTTACGTTGAATATGTGGAAGACAAATGCAGAGAAGGAGACACGTAGAAAGGGAAAAGAAACAGTTAGAGGGGCAATGAAACTGCTCAATTAAAATGGGTAAGAGAATACGGATAGATTAAATGAATCGGGTTAGGAACATGAATTCCGTAACAACAAGTTGACTGACCCACGAGTTGAATCAAAACGAGGTAATAAAATTAAATAAATAATCGGACCGTTAAATAAAAATGAATAAATAAAGTACTCGAGACGAAAATGAAGCTGATAGAAATAAATAATTAGACGATCAGATAGTATTTCCCGAAAAATATTAAATTTTCGCTAAAGTAAATTAAATTGATTTCTCGAGGAAATGTAATAAATATTTTGACGAAACATAATATAAATGAACTTCGAGTCGAAAAATAGAAATTCGAAATTAAACATAAATAAATAGAAATTTAGAATTTAAATCGTCGAAATAGATTTACGATAAGAATTAAATTAGATATATATAAAATGGATCGAAACATAAATAAAAATATGTTTTAATAAGAAAAGTTTCCGAGTCAAATAAAATTTTAGGAGTTTGAAACGATTAAACGATAAATTCGTCTTATAATAATTTTAAGAATTACGAGTTAAATTGTAAAAATATAAATACGAACTTAATTTTAGTTTAATTTAATTTATAAAAAATCAGGGGTGTTACAATCTTCCCCACTAAAAAGAAGTTTCGTCCTCGAAACTTATAAAAACATAATCGAAATCGAAGACAAATTTATTTTTTTCAAGATAAGTTGGGCTCAGAACCCAAAGTTTAAAATCATTTAAATCAATAAAATCGTAAGTTAAAAATTATTCGATAAAATAATGACGATAAATAATATTTGTAAACGAACTCGAGGGTGAGAGTACTCAAATATTTTCAAAACATAGTAAAACGTTTTGATTAAGAATTTAGACAATATTTTGTTTTAAGATCAAACAAAAATTTGAGAAATCAAGTTTTGTGGTTAGTAAATAAGAATCGACTAAGTCGACCAACATTTTCAATAACAGATTTAAAGTCCAGCGACAATAAAACAAAAATTTAGACGCACGAAGTTTTTTTTTTTTGGAAATTATTAAATCGTTTACTTAATAATCTTATAAAAATCCAAAATATTTGCAATCACGAAAGTTTTCATAAAATCTCGATCACGTGAAAATCAAATTGAAATTTTAAATAATTTCGAAATACTTTAAAATAAATTATTAAGACTCTTTTGAAATATGACCAAAATAAAATAAAAACGAAATAAAAAGTTTTGAAATTTATAACTCAAAATGCTAAAATTTCATGAAAATCAAAATTTGTAGATTAGTCAAACTTTTCATAACACAAGTTTGGGGAAAATAATAAATGGATAAATAGACTCAAAGTCAACGACAAATTGCAACAGAAATTTTCAAACCCGATAAAGAGGTCGAAAGAGATTGGCCGAAGAAGAAGTAGCAGGATTTAAGGAAAGCTAAAGGAAGGAACAAAATTGAGAGTCAACAGAGTTCTCAAGGAATTACAGAAGAAGTTAACCATCTCGAGATTCCCGGTACGACTCCCACAACACGAGTTCCTTATTCCCATCAAATACGTTAAGTCCAATATGAGGCGCCAGGTGGTACTACTCAGTCACACTCTCCAAAAATGTCTTACGTGATTATCCAATCATTCAATCGACACAATACTAATCCACATTTGTTTTACAATCTAACCTCATCAATTAAAATTTCAACGGTCATCAGCCAAACCCAAACTCGCAACCGTTAAGGCTCAAACATTCAAAGTTCATAAGGTATGAACTCGAGGTGTGCTCCAAATTGCTCGAGTAAGGAACACTAAACAAAATGCACCATTTAATAATGTTTGGGTACAAAATCCTCCAAAACGATCACCAACATATTTATAATGCCACAAGTACAGAAGCAGGGAAAGTACAGTAAATCCTCAACACGCTCAAACCTATAGGTAATGGTGTAAACACTCACATCCTCAAACACGTCTTTCGACTAAGGTTTCTGAGAATTCCACCAAATTTCATATCGTAACAGCGAAATCACCAAAATATTAACTCAATGAAGCCACAATCTCGTTGGTCTAAGGGTTCTGAACTATAAAAATCCATCAAGATGATTCGCATTAAGTATTCCTCAAACAACGTGATAAATCCAACCTTTAATTGTGCAACATGTTTCTCTTCTCCAAGGTTAACCACAATTTATCCAAGTTTAAATAATTCAACTCAAAAGTTCATAGGTTACAACCTTAAACAACGATCAACGATCTAATCCTTAAGAACAACAGGAATCTATGTCCACCAAAATTTCTAACGACATGAACGAAAATCTTTAAGGGTACCACAACACTTCGGCTAACAGTTTAAACAGTACACTATGATCCCCAAACATTCACGATGCATCCATCAAATAAGCATTAGGTAAGAATCCCAAATTATATTATCAGTTACACTTAGTTCGGTTCTAGTTTAGGTACTAGGTATTCATCAAATATGACATACTCTTAAATATATTCAACTCTAAGTACTCCAAAATAATAAGGATAACCGATAACCCAAGGTTCAGTGTCTAAAGTATCATCCTAATTCCATCAAGCAACATTTTGCTATTCAAATTAATCCTCAAGAATTTCTTACTTGCTTAGAAAGTAGGGCAGACTCAAAATCCTCAAACCAGGTAACAAGGGTTTACTAAACCTCAAACATCTATAACACGGGTTCACTAAGACAGAATCCGGTCTAACCAAAAAATCTCAAGAGAAAGATGGTAGAATAGAAGAATTAATCGAAGATTTATCTCTAGAATGAAGACGAGAAATAATACAAGAAGAATTGGAAAAGGCAGAAGCAGGAAGAAAAGAGTCCATGATTCTGGACAATAAAGACCTAAAACGAGAAGGGAAAGTTTGGACCTCTAAGGTTCACGAAGGAACCAAAAGGATTACTTTATCTTCTTGCAGAGGAACGAGAACGCAAGTCTTGGGTCACTCAGTCTGGATCTACTGCAACATCATGGAACAGGAATCTGCTCTTGATCATCTAACCTGTAGCTTGAGCAAACTAAACCGGAGCTGAAAAGCCACAATCGACATCTTTCTTGGAGCGCTAAGTTGTCCATTCGAGTCAGCAGGCGTTGAGGGTTCTGAGCAGGTCTCATTCCGAACTGGAGCAGCATCCTATCAATATCTTGTCCATTCATCTTCTCCAGACAGAAGCAACAAATATTCAATGCTAATCATTGAGTTACAAGAACATTTAAACCTAACAGTTAAATCCTTAATTTGGTTTCTACCCATCTCTCACTAATATTTCTTTAATATTCAAATTATTTACTGGTATTTTTCCTAGAATCAGGTGTAAGCGTCGGGAGCAACAATGCTCTGATACCAACTGTATCCCCTAGAAATTCTAACGCAATACAGTGGCGGAAACACTGTAGAGTTGGGATTAAAACACACTGAGAAACTATATCTTATTAAAAGAAATGGTAAGTCAATACAAAGGCCTCTTTTTACAAAAGGACTAAAAAGAAAATTCTTCAAATGGGTTATACAAAAATCCATAAATTACAAGAATGAAGAAAGAGTAAGATCCACGCTACTCGCTAGCTCACACCCAAAACCCAGCAGCAAATACCTGTCATGTTATAAACATAACAGCCACGTCAGTGGGGAGTAACTCGGACGTTCTCCCAGCCATATTATACCATATGGAAAAATAATAGTATTACTATATCAAAATAATTAAAATGAGAAAACATTAAAACGATATAATAAAAATAAGTTTTCAGCGAAACTTAACGCATTTGTAAACCTGCAAGTCAATATCAATCGATAATAATAATCATATTCAAAAATTGGCGTTATGGAAATCAATTAGCGTAACAGAATAGACTTTCACTAGGATAATACTCAAACTAGCTTCGAGAACTTAGTCAAAACAAATTAGACTTCGGTCTCTAACTAGGCAACTCAACTATAACAGGACTGCGTGCAGCGCGGTCCTGGCTTAAGTAATGTACACCCCTCCTGGACACCAACCGTAATCCAGTTCAACCCGACGGCGACTTACACGGTGCGATATCTAAGTTTAAGGTCAAAATATACACACTCCTGAACACAAACCATGCTCAGTTCAACGACCAATGCGTCTCAACATAGACACACCAGCTTTATAGTTGATGGCAAAAACGTATACCCTAGACTGTATTACTCTACCCGTACACTTGTCCTCATTCCATAACTCCAAAACCAAGTCATTATCGATATTCAAAATAGAATGTTCAAGGTGAATAATACGAAGGTAAAAGAGATGAACATTTTATGTTAAAAGGAAACTTTCTATTTATAGAAATTTACTAATTTTAGAAACTTACTTAATTTAGAAATATGCTCGTAGAAATACATAAAGTGTTCAAAATAAGTTAAATGTACCAAAATAGCATTTATGGCAAATAAACATTTTATTAATATCGTTGTTATCGTAACTTTCTAAGTTCGTTACTCAGAATATAAATAAAATATAATAAGTCAATATATAGTATTTTATAAATAATTAGAAAATCGATTTAAAACTATAATTTTTAGAAAAGAGATGTTTTAAGAAAAACGATATCAAGATTTACTGAGTCGACGAGTTTTATAAATGAAATGAATTTTACAAAGATTTCAAATTATTTTTAACAAATAGCTTTTATTAATAAATAAAACGAGTTTTAATAAAAATAGTCAATCGGAAACAAATAGGAAATTATTAGTGAAAATAGTCTCGACTAAAAATATATTTAAAACTAAATCGACTATTTCTCATTTATTAGTATAAATCGTAAAACAAAAATTAATTTATTAAACAAGTATACAAATCTCGATTATTGTATTAAAATACGATTTTAAGTTAAAAATTAGAAATTAACGAAGTATGACGAAAATATGAAATCAATATTATTTAGTTACTAATGTCACGATAACCAACAAAATATTATAACGATTGTAAATAATTAAATTACTAATGATTTATAAAATGATATCGAAACTTGTAAAATATTTATAAGGTACACAATTTAATAATAATATTTTTAGCAAATAATAAATAGCTAAAATTAGAAAATCGAAGTTAAAATATTTACTACATACTACTACTCAAACATACGATATAAGATCGAGTAACGTCCTAAAGTTACCTCAAGTCGATATCCAAAACGAACTCGTACTCGTCCTTCTTGATCAATCCAGTAGAAATGACGTCTTTTGCAGAATCATTAGTCTTCTATACATGATCCACCCCGGAAATCGGGAGAACAAAACAAAAGAATGAGACGAGCGAAATTGACATAAGACGGAAACGAAATAAATTGGATTTACGGTCGAATTATCAGGGCTAGAGGTAAAAGAAAGATACGGACCGAAAAGAACCGATCAAGGAGATGGAAATAAAGAACATCCGTAGGACAACAACGAGCACCAGAAGAAATAATAAGTAGCAGCAACCATAAGAAGAAGAAGAATAATAAAAACGAGTATGGTCACAACAGCAGCGGCAACAGTACATGAAAACAGCAGCAACAGATCCGAATCGTCAAAGAAAGAACGACAAGACAGAAGTATAAGACAGAACAAAGAAGAAGAAAAGGATCGAAAAGAAGCAGCGGAACAGCAGTAGAAGCATCAGGACAGCAGCAGAATTAACGTCATACATAGAAGAAGAAGAAGACCGAAAAGGGGCAGCAGGAACATTACACACAGGCAGTAATAGCGCAATAAACAGCAGCAACGACATCAACGGGAATGACAAAATATAAGGCAGGAAGAGCAGGAGAGACGGAAAAGAATTCGATGACAAAGACGAGAAAATACAGGGGCAACGAGCAGCAAACAATACAAGGACGGACAGCAGCGATAAACACAGCAGTAATCGAACCCGAATCAACGAAGACAGTAGCAGCAACGAACAGATGACGAAACCGAAACAGGACAGAAAGGATGGAACGGAAATTGACATAGAACGGCAGCAACACAACGCAGAAGAAAGAAAACAGAAGAAAAAGAAAACGAGATGAGACAGAGGGGAAAAAAAATAACGACACAAATGGCAGCAGCCACACACGAGCATCAAGGAACGAAGAGAAAGAAAAGGAAGGAGGAGGACTACCTTTCGACTCAGATGACGCCTAAAATAGAGGTGATCAGAGAGGCAAACACAGCAGCAGCAGTAACGCGGGTACGGAACGGGTACGGAACAGCAGCAGTAACAAAACACAACGCAGCAGCAAAACGAACACAGCAGCGGCATAGCAGCGGAACAGCAACATCGACAAAACGCAGGCCGAGGACGAAGAAAGGGAGCGCTGATGGAAAGTAGAGAAGAAGGAGATGAAAGGGGGTGACGGTTAGCAAAGGGGGTTGAGTTTGTGACAAAAAAATAAAATAAATAAATAGATAAAGAAGGTGAGGGGAGTTACGTTGAATATGTGGAAGACAAATGCAGAGAAGGAGACACGTAGAAAGGGAAAAGAAACAGTTAGAGGGGCAATGAAACTGCTCAATTAAAATGGGTAAGAGAATACGGATAGATTAAATGAATCGGGTTAGGAACATGAATTCCGTAACAACAAGTTGACTGACCCACGAGTTGAATCAAAACGAGGTAATAAAATTAAATAAATAATCGGACCGTTAAATAAAAATGAATAAATAAAGTACTCGAGACGAAAATGAAGCTGATAGAAATAAATAATTAGACGATCAGATAGTATTTCCCGAAAAATATTAAATTTTCGCTAAAGTAAATTAAATTGATTTCTCGAGGAAATGTAATAAATATTTTGACGAAACATAATATAAATGAACTTCGAGTCGAAAAATAGAAATTCGAAATTAAACATAAATAAATAGAAATTTAGAATTTAAATCGTCGAAATAGATTTACGATAAGAATTAAATTAGATATATATAAAATGGATCGAAACATAAATAAAAATATGTTTTAATAAGAAAAGTTTCCGAGTCAAATAAAATTTTAGGAGTTTGAAACGATTAAACGATAAATTCGTCTTATAATAATTTTAAGAATTACGAGTTAAATTGTAAAAATATAAATACGAACTTAATTTTAGTTTAATTTAATTTATAAAAAATCAGGGGTGTTACAGCTGGCGTCCGACAGTGGACGCAAGGTGTTCCTGGATGGCGTCCACTGTCGGACGCCATATGTTTAACGTTGGCGTCTGACTGTGGACGCCATCCAGGGACACCTGGCGTCCACAGTCAGACGCCATGTCCTCGGAATGCTGTCAATCTTGATCGCGTTTAGTTTCCTCCGGCGTCTGGCTTGGCGTCCGTTATTGGACGCCATATATGCTGATGCATGGCCGTAAACAAGCGTTCGATGTCTAGCCAAAACCTGCAAAATAAACCACATCCCCAACTCTCATCCAACCACAATTGTTGACCATCCACAAGACATCAATCTCATTCACTCTCAATCAACCAAAACACTAGATCTCCCGCCACATTTATGCTCAAAAAACATTCATATAAAAAAGTTTTAACATACGGTTTAAAGGTACATAAATCTAAACTAGTTCGAAGATACATAATCCATAAATCTAGTTACAACACCAATAACAAAAAACAATCAGCTAACTGTGAAGCTAGCTGAAGCACCAGAGTTACCGCCATCCCCGCTAAAGGGGTCTCTGTCGTCTGGAGGGGAAGGGGGACGACCTTGGTTGCATTTGTTGAACATGGCCTGAAACATGGCCATCTGTTCCTGCATCTTCTTTATCTGCTCCGCCTGCTCCTTCAGTTGCTCCTTCATGGCCTCCTTTTCTGGGTCGGGCTGCTGAGATCCGGCTGGCGTATACTCCATCTGTGTGGAGGTGTCGAGACGCGCTGGGGGAGGTGTGAAGTAGATCCCGTGTGCATTCCCAACACCATACACACTTCCTTTCTTGTACCCTTTCACGACCTTGAAGTAGGTCTGATTCGGGTCTACTTCGGCAGCATCAGGAGCAGTCTCGTGGTTTGCTAGCTCCTCTTGGTATGCATCCTGCGTACACAACAGTGATTTCAATTCAAGTTATTAGTAGTTTAAATCAATAAAGATACTTATCTACCACCTAAAGTATTAATATAGACACAGTTGATTTATTTGAAATAGTAAGTACTCACCCAGATTGCCTGATCTTTACTCGTCATAAAAGAAGTCCCTTCCGAGTCGGTCTTCCCGTGCATGTCCAGGAATACCTCAGGGGCGGTTGGCGTCCTCCCGAGTTCAGGTTGTAGCTGTTAAATGAGTACGACTGTTAGGCGAACGTATATTACGTGAACATAGTTTATGATTAATCAAGTACGAGTACGATATTATTAGAAATCATACCCTGTTGAGACGAAGAAACGTAGACTGTGAACCCCGATGATGTGTCGGGTCGGCCTTCCCCTCCTTCTCGCAGTTCTTCATTTTGTTTCGGGATGCCCTCTCCGATCTGACCTTGAAGTCGTTGTGGTCGTGGTACTTAACCCACCTCTCCAAAGCTTCACCTGAAGTATGACAACACTAATATATTATTAGTTAATATAGTAAAAGATTGAAGTTAGATTGTTCTTTAAAATTGAGTAATATAAAAAACTACACCTTTCAGGTCTTTTAGCGCAGTCCCCCGGGTGTGGCGTTTGTTCATTACGTCAGCGAAGCGGCGTGTGCAAGTCTCGTTGTACCGCTCCCATACCCTTCCTTCGAGCTCCGGCTTCCAAAAGAACTTCAACTACAAAAATCAAGGCGGATTGGTAATTACTAAAAAAATTATTACAAAGTCTACATTATGAATGCAGAACTCGGTAGCAAAAATAGTCAACGAACCCTGAAGTTGTTGAACCACTGCTCCCATTGATCCATCGGCACCTGAGTCCAACAAGCATACCCTAGACCTTTGTCGACCATGCATGTAGCTGTTAGTACAGCCAGTGGTCACCAGCCCATGGAGGAACCTGCACCAAGTCGAGAAACACAGACATGTACGAAATATTACAAGTTGTATGTAGTCCAAAAATTCATATGTTACAAAAGAGTGGGCATGTTAGATTATATTACCATACGCGACCGGGGTCGATAATCACCCGACCGTTCTCGTCCTTCTCTAGCTCCTCCGTGTCCCCCTGCCGCTGCTGCTCCTCATCGTTCTGCTCTAGGGCCGTTTCGGGGACCTGTTCCTCCTCTTCCTGCTGCGAGGTGGATGCGTGCACAGACCTACTTCCTACGCCACGTCTCCTCGCTGATCTACCGCCTGCCATTATCTTAAGCTTGCAACAAATTAGCAACAATTAGCAATTACAATCTAACTTGATTAAAATAACGTACAAAATAAGTAACACAATGATCAATATGGTTAACCTACTACAACAAGTCTAGCAGTCATCTTCGCTGTCGTTATTGTCTTCAGCCTCATCGTCCTCACTCTGATCCTCCTCCTCCGTTTCCTCGCCCTCCTCTTGATCGTCCTCCAAAGTCTCTTCATCGTGTCCGTCATCCTCCTCAAGGATCTCCGGAACATCCCTAACCATGTAATCTCCTTGTCCATCGTCATTATCATCCTCAGAATATTCATCTGCCCCTTCATTCTGATCTTCTTCGGAGAGTATGGTCTCGTCAATAGGAGACAAGCGTGTACCGCTTGAAGCCGCATCTTCCTGGAACAAAGAACTGTCTATTTGCCCCCGTGGTTTTGTCGTAAAGACTGCCCACCATTGACTTTGATTTCTGTCATTTCTCGTGTACGGAGAAGGAGCAAAGTAGACTTGCTTGGCCTGATGCGCGAGTATGAACGGATCGTACGTAGGATATTTTCGGGTGTGGTTAACTTCCACGATCTTGTAACGTTCATGCACTCGGGTTCCGTTCACGGAGCTGTCTTTCCACTCACATTTGAACACCACAGCTCCATACCCCCGTTCTTTGCCGGCATAACACAACTCAAAAATATCCTCCAAAATGCCATAGTACTCATCACCATCAAGAGATGTCACACTGACACCGAAATTACATCTAGCCTTGTTCTTACCGTAGTTGAATGTGTGAAAATTGAACCCATTCACTGTGTACCGGTTCCAGGTTTTAACCACTCGCACTGGTCCGTAAGCCAAACTTCTAACCAAATCATCTCGTATGTCTAAGGCAACTACGTGATCCTTTATCCACTTAGGAAAATGTTCATCGTGCTTACTCCAAACGTCATCAAGGTTCACGTCAGGGTTCACAGCGACATATTCAGTTACAAATTGCTTCTCATAAGGCTCTAAGATCTCACAATTAGAGAGTAGGTAAATGTGCGCTCGGTTATACTCTTTCTCATCTAGTACTCTAGAACCCTCGACGGATGAAGTTCATTCATCGTCCTTCTTTTGAAAAAACTCGGGTATTGTAGGATCAATGGAAACCGAATGTTCTAGGTTCAGGTTCTTGGTTTTTGTTTGGACATCTTTCTCGAAGTATAGGGTGCAGAAGTTCGCAATCTCTTCTGTCAAATATGCATTACAAATAGAACCCTCTACCCTAGCCTTGTTACCAATTTTCTTCTTCAGATGATTGAGGAACCTAAATAAACAAGTTATGTATTTTAATTAATAAAAGTTAGCTATGTTTAAATTAAATTTATAAATAAAATTACAAAAATTTATGTACCTTTCAAATGGGTACATCCATCTATACTGGACAGGTCCTCCAACCTTAGCCTCGTAGGGCAAGTGGACAGGTAGATGCTCCATGGAATTAAAGAACGACGGTGGGAAGATCATCTCAAGTTTGCATAGTATCTGTGGAATCTTATCCTCCAGCCGAGTCATGTCCTCACTTGTTACTGTAGAAGAACACAAATCTCGAAAAAACTGAGATCTCAGTTATAGAATTCCACATCGTCGATGGCAAAAGTTGCTTTAGTGCTAGCGGAAGTAACCTCTCCATAAAGACGTGCCAGTCGTGACTCTTTAACCCTTGCAGTTTTAGGTTCTTAAGATCAACACAGCGTTTGAAGTCGGAGGCGTACCCATCAGGAAACTTCAACTTCTCTACCCACTCCAACAACGCCTTTCTCTGAGCCTTGTCAAGTGTGAACAAGGCTCTCGGTTTGGACCTATCCCGTTTTATGTGCAGCTGAGGACGGTCACAAAAAATCTTTACATCTCGCCGGGAGCCGGTAGTGTCACAACTCTTCCCCTCCACATCCATCACAGTGTGAATCAACTGCTCGAAGAAGTTTTTCTCTATGTGCATCATATCTAAATTGTGAGGAAGTAACAAAGTCCTCCAATATGGTAGGTCAAAGAATATGCTACGTTTAAACCAACCATTTTTCAACTTTTTGAGATCTTTGAACTCCTGCTCGGTTCTGTCAATAGTGGACGGGTAATCGGAAATCAACTCCTATATTTCATCTCCGGGGAGTCGATCCGGTGCGTCGTCAAGCACAACCTCACCCTTCTTGAATGCCTTCTTATTCTTTCTATACGGGTGACCTTATGGTAGGAACTGCCTATGACAGTCAAACTAATTTACTTTACTAGAATTTGGAAGATAAAAAGCTTTGCTCTCATCCATACAACACGGACATGCTTTCTGACCCGCAGCAGACCACCCCGAGACCATACCGTACGCGGGAAAGTCGTTTATAGTCCACAACAGAGCTGATTTCAACTGAAAATTTTGTCTCAGAGAGACATCATAAGTTTCGATCCCTACCTCCCACATTTGTTTCAATTCCTCAATAACAGGTTGCAAGTAAACATCCAAATGATTTTTCGGATTTTTGGGACCAGACACAATAAGAGATAGAAAGATGAAAGGCTGCTTCAAACACAACCAAGGAGGTAGGTTATAAGGTGTGATCATCACAGGCCAGCAAGAGTACGACTTACCAAATTGGTCGAAAGGTGCAAACCCATCACTACACAACCCTAGCCTTACATTTCGGGGTTCTAACGCAAAGTGGGGATGTAGTCTATCGAAACGCTTCCACTCCTCACCGTCACTCGGATGACACATCTTCCCTGGTACCCTATTATCCTCTTTGTGCCACCTCATTTGCTTCGCTATGGTTTTTGTGGCATACAATTTTTGAAGCCTTGGTGCAATAGGAAAGTACGTAAGCTGACTTATTGGGATCGGTTTCTTACCCCTAACACCGCTTTTCCCTTTTCTACCCCTCAAAACAATATCCCCCTCAACCGTCTTATACCTACCCTTACCACATCTCTTACATTCATCTAGCATCGCACCATCCTTCCAAAATAACATACATCCATCTGGACAAGCATCAATCTTCTGATGCGGGAGTTGAAGGCCCTTCACAACTTTTTTGGTTGTGTAGATAGTTCGGGTCATGATATTGTCTTTCGGGATTACTCTCTCGAGCAAGGCAACAATACCATCGACCCAGGCAAAGGGTAGGTTGAACTCACATTTAAGGCTGACTACCATAGATGCGACTTCTAACAAAGTCACATCGCACCCTCCGTATAACGGTTTCTCCGAAGCGTTCAACATGTCGAAAAAAGCCTTCGCTCGTGGGTTAGGCTCTTGTGGGTTAGGTGAGTCATGTGGGTTGGGTGAGTCATTCCCATATGTGTTCTCGTTGTTAAACAAGTTGCACTCCACTACGTCAACTATCATACCTCTCAAAACCCCCTCATTTTGACGGTTTTCGGGTTCCTCAGACTGAGGTGGTTCACCATGACAAATCCAATTATAATAATTGGATGAAAAACCATTATAGATTACATGTGCCTTAACTACAAGGACATAAAAAAATTTAATGTTCTTGCATTTAGTGCACGGACACCTAACCTCCCCCCTCGATGCATAGTCTACTGACTTTTTAGCGACCTCGACAAATGATTCCACACCCCTCAAAAATTCTGCGGTGGGACGTCTCTTTTTATCAAGTCTTCCCTCATACATCCATTTCCGTTGAATTCTCTTCATTTTCTATGTTAAAAAAATATATATAACAAATTAAAGTTTAATTTCTCTAACTTAATTTAGAACTTACTAACCAAAAATTTAATCACCATTTAACTTAAACTTAATTTCTCCAGCTTAACTTCCATAACTGAGTTTCCTCAAATTAATCACTAATACGTCAAAGTGGACCCGAATGGCTTCTTAATTTAAAATTGATCTTACAAAGATTAGTCACCGAATTTAATAAAAAATGTAACCACAATTTAATCCCAATTTACGAAAACCCAAGCTAATTTATCAATTAAATCCCAATTTAACTAAACAGAACAGAAAAATTCATGGCTTAGGTCAGACAGAAACAACTTAATCAGGTCAAATTTTAGGATACAGATATGGGAACTCCGAAAGCACCGCTAACACCTATTTAGACCCCCGATCACGATGGAAGTGGTTTCGAAAAAATCCGGCATTATTACGACACCTTTGGTCCGTCCTAAGTCACACAAAACCTCAAGGAAGGCCCTAGAGGTCATTCTAGCTCAATTCAACCAGATTCATCACACCTTAATCAAATTTGGGCTAGCAAACCACTCAATTTATTAGCCCTACACAATATTAACTAATCTACCACATCTAATTTGGGCTAAACTAATCAACCTAATCAAAATTTATTAGCCCTAAACAATATTAACTAGCAAACTACCAATAAATAACAATAACAATCAAACACAAGAACTAATTATAATGAATAAGAATTAAGTTGAGTAAGAAAACATACCAAAATATAGAGTAGTAGAATGAAAAATGGAGGAGAGGATTGGAGAGGGGCTCGACGAGTGAAGGAGGATGAATGTAGATGTAGACACCCACATTTTGACCGCCAGGTGTCTATAGTAGTTTCCGACAAACACCCGATGATGATCGGACGCTAACGTGCTTTAACATACTCGGAAATGGGCTCGAAATGATGGATATTGGGCCTAGGCATTTTAAGGAGTACAAATCTCACAAAACCAACCTCAAAATCAGGCCCAGTGGGTCGTTTCGAGTCAAATAACACTAATTTGGGTCGAATCCGTCACCAGGGGTAAAACCGTCTTTTAGCGACCGAGTCAAAACCCGGTCAAAGATATTTCTCGAAACCCGTGAGTCCACCGTGACATCTCACACGGTTGGTTCACACTCCAACTCTACAAAAATCAGGCATTCACAAAATAATAAACAATTCCGTTTAAGGTAGAATTCGATCCCGAGTAGGAATCCTATCCGAGAACCGACTCAGACACTCAACCGAGTGCAACCACTCGGCCAAGTACACAAGTCAGCCGGTATTTCCTCTTTTATTCCCTCACAAGAAAACGGAATTCTCGTTCTCCTCAGCTTCTTACTCAAGCGGTAATTCTAGCTCAAACAGGAGTCCTATTCAAAAATCGATTCGAGCATCCGACCGAGTGTAAAACACTCGGCCGAAACAGCCCAAAACAGTAGCAAACCAGCCGGTTTGCCTTCCTTCCTCCACAAGAAAGCGGAATCCTTATTTCCCTCAAGTTCCCTCGTTTCCTATCCTAAGCGGTAGTCAAACTCTCCCAAGCCAAGGTCGGGAATTTCCTATAAATAGCCCCTTGCATCCAACACAAAAGACACGATTAATCAATACGATTTTTACCAACAATTCTTCCTACACAATTCATACACACACATAGTTATTTTAGCATCGAGAAACCGATAATACGTTCAAAACCCGAAGGAAACCGGTCCCGATATCCGAGACCCTTCACCCGTCAAAACCGTACCACCCTAACCCAATCGACGTTGCCTCGACACTCCCGTGCCTAGCCACATTCCGATGAGTCTCGATCCGAGTCAACAAGAGCATGTAGGTTGAGGGTGTAATCAAACCCGATTTCTTCCTTTCTCTCCTTTTCTCCTCTTCGTCCGTTTCGTTTTTTACGGGTCTAGAGTCGATTTTTTTTCTAATATCGTTATTAACGAAAAACTATTTTCATAACGAATATTCTTAAACATACGATATCAATTTTTCTATAATCGAATATCGTATCAAAAAGAATTATATTAAGATTTCGACGATTTCAGAAATCGTTACATCTTTTTCGTCAAAATTCTTTTCTTTTACTTTTCGTTCAAAATAGCAATTTTCGAACAAAAATATAAAAACGGACAGACCCGCACGCGAGTCGCGCCGTGCCCAGGCGACTCGCGCGCAGGCCTGAAATCCGAGTCCTTTTTTTTCAACTTTTTCGTTCGTTTTATTATTTATTCTTCGATCGATTTCTAAAATTTATATTCTTTTCTAAAACTATTCCAAGTATTTGATATTAATTTCGTAGTTAACTGTCGAATATAAAGGATATCGAAAATATTAAGTCGATTATGAATCATGCAATATTCATACGTGATTTAATACGAACTTCGAGTTTTCGAAAACCGGCACCGAGACGGGCTACCACGCGACCCGCCGGCATCCCGGGCGGGTCGCGCGGCCGGCTGTTATGCCGCGGCCTTTTCCGTTCTTTTTTATTTCTTTTCGAGCTTCGTTTTTTATACAAAACAACGTTCTTTTCAACGATATTTTTCAGATTTCGATTAATATTTATTTTTTCGATTTCGCATATTTTATTTGCTATTATTATTCACAAATCGATACTAACTCGTTTGTTTGTTTTGTAGCAAATTCATCCTTTTTATTTCATTTGTTTTATTATACTAAAACGAATTTCACATGCTAAATACAACTTTGACGTTAATTAATTTTGCATGCATTAAATTGACTTAGCAACCCATTCAATTCCTCACATGTTTAGGAAAACAATGTTTGCATATCATTCATCGTATTACTAACGCGCGCATTAAAACGTCATTCGATATCCTAGTAGAGGCCGCTAATGTGCGGGCAGGGTTGGGTGTTCTTAGTGAACTTCCCAACACGTACCCTCACCCCTTACTCAGAACCGTGGTTTCCGGATGTCCGAAACCATTGGCAACGAGAGTCATTCAATATACGATTAACCGCTCCAGTCGGCATCTATATCGATATGCAAAAGGGACGAGCCCAATAAACTCTGACATCGAAAATGGGCCGTATTTTGTACACGGCCCACTACGACATAGAGTGGGCTCGAACGGTTCCGAATAACCATAAAATTCGGTGGCGACTCCGACTTCGATTTAAATTTCCATTTGACCATCTCATGGAGATTCATTCGCCTCCCCAAAACCCGCGCGTGGCCGCGTCGGGGTGGACCTATGTCATGTCCACAATTTGGCGACTCCGCTGGGGATTTTCTGATGAGTTAATAACCTTCGGTGTCCTCAGGGTGAGACTCGAATAGAAATCGTTTGACTAGTACAATGCGCGTTTTAGTTTTACGGTTCATGCATAACCCTACTTTCCCGGGCCGGTACTCGCGACCGACGTCCCACTATACCGTTGATATAGTCCAATTTGGTTATGTCAAAGGTGTCCATTAGCCGATTCATATGGGTTTTACGGCATGTCCTAATCTCAACTCGAGTTAGGGAGTCCGCCCCGATTCTTGATAGGCTATGTACACTGGTATAGACCCTTACAGACTGACCGAGACTTAGATTAAGAGCATACATGGCGTCGTTATACTGTTTCCATGACTACGTGCTACTTGATCCACATCTTTTTTCAAAACCGTCATTTTCAAAATTTGCATCCTTTTTTCAAAATATCCAATTTTCAAAACCCGGGTCATATACCGAACTTAGGACTTATGATTTTACTCAAAATAGTCTTTTTCTAGCCGGTATTATGCCCAATTCAAAACTCGAAAATGTTTTCGAAACTTTCAAAACCCGTCATTCGGCCCACTCCCTTTTCTTTTTCGAAAAAGGGCCGAATTTCTCCACCCGATTCATTTCGGGCTTTTCAAAAATTCATATTTTAAAACTTCCTCTTCTTAGGACTTCCCGTATTTAGCAGTGTCGGGTCGTGTCATAAGTCGTTGGAGTCTTTAGCGTCGAAACTCCGTTGATCCTACATCACGGGTTTCCCCCCATCCTAGTCCGCCTTACCTTACTAAGGCAAGGCCCACCTACGTAGGACATACTCCTACAAAGGTTGGCCCATTTACACAATCGAGTCTAAAAGTCTGGGAATGTCTCACGTGAACCTTCCTTCGGACAGGGCCCAACCCACAGCGTTGGATCCTGAGGAAGGCCCACCTCTTCACAAGTCACCCGTCTAGGTGTCTTTTCCGAGTCAACCTTTTACAAGGCATAGCCCTATAACAAAAGGTTCACGATCCTTACGTCTAAGGGTCACTCACTCGAGTCTTAACAAAGTCTTCAGTCCCACTCGGGGGCTACCCTTTAGCGGAGCGATCAACCGTGTTTGCTCTAAGGATCAAGTCTTACACGTGTTGGCTCACTTACCCCACTTTCGAGTCACTTAGATGCCACACCATCTGGGTCCTATCAAAGTCCTTAGTCTCACTTGGGGGCTATTCTCCGACGGAGCGATTAATCACAGTCACTCTGAGAATCGTACCCTACACATCTGTCTTAGAGAGTCTAACCCGAGTCAAACTGAAGTTGTCTCTCCTCTCGCGCTATTTCCTATGCCTTGGTGAAATTGAGTTCCAAAGCAACTTCTCTGATTACGTGGTATTCTTACAGACAAGCCACCGGTAACCAGACGCCAGAAAATGCAAGAAACTTTGGACCAATTGACAACCTCTCTAGCTGATCTTGAAGCCCAATTGACGGTTATCAGGGCCGAACAAACGACCATTTCCACCCGTTTGAGTGCCGTGGAGCAAAGGACTCTTAAGGTCAGGAATGAAACTACTGGGCCCATAGCTGAACTGGTCAGCGTCGTTCGCAAACTTGAAGAACAGGTCCACTCGACCACCAGAAACACCATCCTCACGGAAAATGCTCGTACCTACTCGCCCTTGACCGATGAACTGCCCGCTAACCTCAACTTAACGGGCTTACCAATGTTTGACGGGACGGAAGACCCGGTACTCCATATTCGGGCTTTCAAGGACTTTATGGCTGTTAAGGGGGTCAAATCGACCATGTTCAAGCATCTCTTCGCTTCCTCTCTGGAAAAGCACCCGAGAGCCTGATACTACAGGCTAGACCCCAAGAAATACAAAACTTGGGACGATGTTGCAATGGAATTCGTGCGAAACTACGCGGATAATGCTGAAATCCAGACCACCATGCGCACCCTGGAAGTCATGGCCCAAGAGCCCAAGGAAGGTTTCACCAAGTACCTTCAAAGGTGGAGGGCCGAAAGTGTGAAGTTGGTAGACAAGCCCAACGAGAAGACACTAGTGGAGGCGTTCGTCAACAACCTCCTCCCTTCCTACCGCGTCCATCTTAGGTATGCCGACATTTCAAACTTTACGGTGCTTACCGAAATGGGCATTAGGATTGAAGACGATCTTCGACATAATGAAGATCTGGGTGAAGCCTCTACCGAAGGCAATACTAGACATCCACTTGAGTCCTTGGAAGCCAAAGACTACTGACAGCCTCATCCAAGAGTCTAGATTTGGTTTAAGTCCGAGTCCGAGTCCGAGTCCGAGTCTGAGTCTGAGTCTAGGATGTACTATTTCTTCCTCATTTCCAAATCAAAGTCAGAGTCAGCGATATTCTGTCCTCTTTTCACATTTCAATAAAATCAGCTTTTCTATTTATCATACATACTCTCCTTATGTGTTTTCGAGAACATGATGAACACCATCATACACTGTGAGCACACGCACGTGACTATTATAGGCACATCTATAATGACTGCAGGAAACCGAGCCCGTGTTTTCCTTTTACCTGTTCCATGTCTGGTATAGAAAGCCACATAACTACCCTTAGCAGGAGCGGTATCGAATCCTATGACAAATCTAGGTAGTCTCCTAGTTTGGGTTCAAGACGGGAGGCAAGCCCATTTCCCACAATAAACACCCATCCAATAATACTGACCAATCCCTACCTTAGGTGTTAGTCTGGCCAACAAAAAAAAACTGGACAAAAAAGAAAAAAAAAGTCCAATACAAGAAAAAGCAAAAGGCCAAAACAAAAAAGCAGGCCATTATAAAAAAAAAAGAGGCACCCATGACCGAGGTTAAGCGGTCAATCCAAATGAAGAATCCCGAGACCGGGGCTAAGAGGTCAACCAAAAAATATTCAAACAAACCATGACCGTAATAAAAACGGTCAATTCAAAATTATCAAAACTCATACCATCAAATAGGGAAGAAACAATCAAGTTGGTCAGCTAACACCACATTTAGCCTTCCCACATTACAACCCTCAAGACCTTCCCGAGACCCAGGCCAGAGACAGCCCAGAATTTTGAGGATTCAAGCTCCATAGGATACACCCTAACCTTTAGGGCCAGACATGGAAATCAGATCTTGCATTATCAAAACTTATCCCGATCAAAGTTCGAGCCATTTTACTCGACTTCCCCTTTACATAACAAAATTCACAATCACCATACAAAGACCTGAGAGCAAAACTCGTTAAAATCCCCGAGAGCAAAACTCGTCAAATCCCCCGAGAGCAAAACTCGTTAAAATGCCCGAGAGCAAAACTCGTTAAAATCCCCGAGAGCAGAACTCGTTAAAGTTCCTGAGAACAGAACTCGTTAAAATCCCCGAGAGCATAACTCGTTAAAATCCCATCTCAATTCTTCTCATTCAAACCGGTTACCAACCCCAAACACGGGAACTCAACTTGCGGTCGGCATAGAACATGCCCAAATAGTGCACACCACCTCTGGGGGCTATCCCGGAGAACGCTCACAGTCACAGGATCAATATCCTAACCATTCTAGCCCTTTGATCAAGACATCACTGGGAATGCACCTAGCCTACACCATTGCTATGGCTAGTTACACACAAAGCCCTAATAAACTAGGCACGATAATCCACTGAACTACGGCTTGGTTTGATTTCACCACACGTGAATACGTAGGCAGCCTTTCAACAGAGGCACAACCACCCACATTGACACACATTCAAAAAGCACCATCATTCCGGTCACGACACTGTCATGTTCTCGACAGTTAGCTTTGTCATTCTGGGGGCTTCTCCTAGGCAGAAGTTCTCCATCCACTCACATAATCCAAATACTTTCAAAAAAATCTAGCCTCCTTTCTGTAGTGTGTCCTAGTACTCGGCTCAGTCGAAGACAAGAATCTGTCAGGACTCGAGGCAATACCCACCTTGGAAATGTACCCAAAACACCAAAAATCCAGAAGAGCACTAGACTATGGCATTGCTACTGCTAAAAGTCCTGTCATGCCAAAACGGTCTCATTACAGACTATTGCAATCCCCCCATAGCACATCCTTCCTATTCCGAGGATTCGACCGTGTTGTCACTCGCCTAGGCTACGGAATAACGCAACTTAAGAGTCTTGTCATCTTAGGTGGCCCACCTCCTTACCAAGTCACAGTCCAACCCTTAGAGAGTCCAAGTCGTGTCTGTCAACTCGTCCTGTCGCGTCCAGAGTCGAGTCTGTCGGTAGGCCTCTCTTTTCAAAGTCTCATTTTAAAATTTGCAAAAACTTAGCCATTTGAAAAAATCCTTTTCGACAGGGTCAAATTTCAGTCTATTTAAACGGCAAGCTTCTTTTTCACCTCTTTTAAATTTTGGAAACCTATCTCCTAGCACGTGATTTGCTTTCAGGACTTCGATTTCAAAATGTAGCAAAAATTTTTTATTCCCCAGCACGAGTCATTTTTCCTACAAATGTTACATGCAAAATTTTGCAGCTTTGCATAAATATGTACAGGACGACTCAAGCAGGAACATGCGATTTGCATAACTCCCCAACGATATTTAACAGGATGAGCCCACATACAGGCCCATTTTAAAGTCTCATATGACGAGTTCAATTCCCCACGGATTTATCATCATCAATTCAGGTACATTTCTAGCCCATGGCCGGCGGGCCCTCCACGCAGGTCTAATGGACCTTAAACGACCCGACCGGAAGCTGCCAGGTTTTAATCCTTGATTGACCTGGTGGCTACTCTGACTTTCGCCCTGTCCAAGCCTCAGTCAGAGTGGGGGCTCTGTAGACACCCACATTTTGACCGCCAGGTGTCTATAGTAGTTTCCGACAAACACCCGATGATGATCGGACGCTAACGTGCTTTAACATACTCGGAAATGGGCTCGAAATGATGGATATTGGGCCTAGGCATTTTAAGGAGTACAAATCTCACAAAACCAACCTCAAAATCAGGCCCAGTGGGTCGTTTCGAGTCAAATAACACTAATTTGGGTCGAATCCGTCACCAGGGGTAAAACCGTCTTTTAGCGACCGAGTCAAAACCCGGTCAAAGATATTTCTCGAAACCCGTGAGTCCACCGTGACATCTCACACGGTTGGTTCACACTCCAACTCTACAAAAATCAGGCATTCACAAAATAATAAACAATTCCGTTTAAGGTAGAATTCGATCCCGAGTAGGAATCCTATCCGAGAACCGACTCAGACACTCAACCGAGTGCAACCACTCGGCCAAGTACACAAGTCAGCCGGTATTTCCTCTTTTCTTCCCTCACAAGAAAACGGAATTCTCGTTCTCCTCAGCTTCTTACTCAAGCGGTAATTCTAGCTCAAACAGGAGTCCTATTCAAAAATCGATTCGAGCATCCGACCGAGTGTAAAACACTCGGCCGAAACAGCCCAAAACAGTAGCAAACCAGCCGGTTTGCCTTCCTTCCTCCACAAGAAAGCGGGATCCTTATTTCCCTCAAGTTCTCTCGTTTCCTATCCTAAGCGGTAGTCAAACTCTCCCAAGCCACGGTCGGGAATTTCCTATAAATAGCCCCTTGCATCCAACACAAAAGACACGATTAATCAATACGATTTTTACCAACAATTCTTCCTACACAATTCATACACACACATAGTTATTTTAGCATCGAGAAACCGATAATACGTTCAAAACCCGAAGGAAACCGGTCCCGATATCCGAGACCCTTCACCCGTCAAAACCGTACCACCCTAACCCAATCGACGTTGCCTCGACACTCCCGTGCCTAGCCACATTCCGATGAGTCTCGATCCGAGTCAACAAGAGCAAGTAGGTTGAGGGTGTAATCAAACCCGATTTCTTCCTTTCTCTCCTTTTCTCCTCTTCGTCCGTTTCGTTTTTTACGGGTCTAGAGTCGATTTTTTTTTCTAATATCGTTATTAACGAAAAACTATTTTCATAACGAATATTCTTAAACATACGATATCAATTTTTCTATAATCGAATATCGTATCAAAAAGAATTATATTAAGATTTCGACGATTTCAGAAATCGTTACATCTTTTTCGTCAAAATTCTTTTCTTTTACTTTTCGTTCAAAATAGCAATTTTCGAACAAAAATATAAAAACGGACAGACCCGCACGCGAGTCGCGCCGTGCCCAGGCGACTCGCGCGCAGGCCTGAAATCCGAGTCCTTTTTTTTTTTCAACTTTTTCGTTCGTTTTATTATTTATTCTTCGATCGATTTCTAAAATTTATATTCTTTTCTAAAACTATTCCAAGTATTCGATATTAATTTCGTAGTTAACTGTCGAATATAAAGGATATCGAAAATATTAAGTCGATTATGAATCATGCAATATTCATACGTGATTTAATACGAACTTCGAGTTTTCGAAAACCGGCACCGAGACAGGCTACCACGCGACCCGCCGGCATCCCGGGCGAGTCACGCGGCCGGCTGTTATGCCGCGGCCTTTTCCGTTCTTTTTTATTTCTTTTCGAGCTTCGTTTTTTATACAAAACAACGTTCTTTTCAACGATATTTTTCAGATTTCGATTAATATTTATTTTTTCGATTTCGCATATTTTATTTGCTATTATTATTCACAAATCGATACTAACTCGTTTGTTTGTTTTGTAGCAAATTCATCCTTTTTATTTCATTTGTTTTATTATACTAAAACGAATTTCACATGCTAAATACAACTTTGACGTTAATTAATTTTGCATGCATTAAATTGACTTAGCAACCCATTCAATTCCTCACATGTTTAGGAAAACAATGTTTGCATATCATTCATCGTATTACTAACGCGCGCATTAAAACGTCATTCGATATCCTAGTAGAGGCCGCTAATGTGCGGGCGGGGTTGGGTGTTCTTAGGGAACTTCCCAACACGTACCCTCACCCCTTACTCAGAACCGTGGTTTCCGGATGTCCGAAACCATTGGCAACGAGAGTCATTCAATATACGATTAACCGCTCCAGTCGGCATCTATATCGATATGCAAAAGGGACGAGCCCAATAAACTCTGACATCGGAAATGGGCCGTATTTTGTACACGGCCCACTACGACATAGAGTGGGCTCGAACGGTTCTGAATAACCATAAAATTCGGTGGCGACCCCGACTTCGATTTAAATTTCCATTTGACCATCTCATGGAGATTCATTCGCCTCCCCAAAACCCGCGCGTGGCCGCGTCGGGGTGGATCTATGTCATGTCCACAGTAGAGAGTGTTTTTTTTAGAGAGTGAAGGGGGAGAGGGGGGTTGGCGATTATTTGACGAGGAAATGAGGCTGACGGGCGTCCACTATCGGACGCCACAGGTGGACGCCATATACACTAAATGGCGTCTGACAGTGGACGCCATTTAGTGTATATGGCGTCCGCTAGTGGACGCCCGTTAGTCCCAATTTCTTCCTCCCCCAACTCAGTCGGACGCCAAATTTGGCGTCCGACAGTGGACGCCTGGAAGTATTTTCAGACGCCATTTAGGCGTCCATATGCCCAGGACGCCAACCAGGCGGACGCCCGGAGCTGGTTTTCTTGTAGTGGTATACTATCTAGTACTTTCTACTCTCCCATGTGCATCTTAACATGACCTGCTTGTCACGTGAAATCGCATGCAAAGAATTTAAAACACTTACTTCGACATTGACTTACTTGTCCTTAAATCAATCGACTAGCTAAGACACTAGGCTTAAAACAATGGTTGTCACTGCATTTTCACTACATTAGAACGAAGTTATCTGCCCATCGATTGATTAGTAGAGGCCGCTATGTGCGGGCGGGATTGGGTGTTGACGTCTATTCGATGTTAGCTTCCCAATACGTACTCTCACCCCTTACTCAAAATCTACAATTTTCAGACGTCCAAAACCATTGGTAATGAGAGTCATTCTAGACATGAAATGCTTAAAGGTACAAGTCTCTATCTTCAGGTCCCCATTTCACTCAACTTTGAGCCGACTAAGGATTAAAGTTGACTTGAACGGTTCCTGAGCTTCCCATAATTGCTCGGTGGCGACTCCACAAATCGGCAAAAAATTTGGTTCACTAAAACGGTTGCCATACCAAATGATCCGACCTTTAAACATTTACAACCACATCTAGATCGATTCCAACGGAAACACAGATGCGCCCATACATCTATCTAGTACAATTCAAATCATCAACCATATCAAAATCCAACACATCGCCCCAAACGCGGGATCGGACCGGTCCAAGCGGAAGACGGACTGTGTGGGTGGCCGCCACAGGGTCCGCGGGGGTGCGTGCGGCAGCGGATGTCAGCGTCCACAATATCGAATGTCGAATGACTCTTGTGACCAATGGTTTCGGGCATCCAGAAATCGTAAATTCTGAGTAACGGGTGAAGGTACGTGTTGGGAAGCCAACAAAGGACACCCAACGTCGCCCGCACATAGCGGCCTCTAGTAAGAAATTGATTGATGTTCTTGTACGCACGTTAGCAAGATGATGAAATGTTATGACAACATTGTTTTATGCTAGACATGCAAATTGTATGTTCACTACGACGTTTACAACCTACAATGTTCGGGACCGAAGCGTGATTCTAGCTAGATTCGAAGGCCTTGGGAGGTCCCATCCCAACTCATCCTGGCTAGACCCTATATTCGACAACGACGTTTCCGACTAGGAAGTTGTTAGTGTTAACATCTCAAGGTAATTAGCTCAAAGTTACGAAATGGAAGAAAATAATAAAATGTGATTAAGAATAGTTATTTAATGGAACGTCGCATAAAGAATATGTCATGACATAAACGTATCGACTTGCATCGCGAGCATGATTCCTAAGCAAAACATATCGTTATTCGACCATTTTCATAGTCTACGATGTTTTGTTTTAGCCTCAACGGGTACTCCTATTTTAGACCGTCTTGCTTTATGATTTGGATCGGCGTGTTGACCTAATATGAATATCGGGACCTTCCGCATCGCGACATCTTTCATGGGCTATATGAGTGACGTGCCCCTCGATTGGATCGGTCGTTAACGAAGGTTGGGGAGGTCAAACAATACTTATAAACTCAGAATAACACAAAAACTACTAGAGTATTCGTGGTAAGTCGAGGCCGGTCCACAGGGAACTGAACAGAATTGAGTAAGGAGTAACGTGTTTGGGATCTAGTGGGAGTTTCTAAAGGTCGAGTCTATACTATAAATGCGGTAAATGACGAAAGCTAATTAACTAGAGAAATAACTAGAGGTGAACAATTAAGGAAAAGGTGTTGAGGGGAAGTCAGGATTCGGAAATTGGGGTTTAAGAATATCGGAATCGGGTTTTAGTCACAACATTGATAAAGGGAGAATGCCACCTTTCGATTTCTTCGCCCAACCCACCTAAAAACCCGCTTTCGCGGAGAAGAAGGGTAAGTCTCAAGTTACGGTAATTTCTACCCCGAGTTTTCCCAGATTGATAGAAAAGAGTTAAGGTCGATCTAGTTGGCCGGACTAAAACAACAATGACACAACAACCATAAACAAGATAAACCAACAAGCAAGCAACCCACCAACATCCCTTAATTCAAATATTCCAAGTCCTCATCCCTAAACCCCCCAACAAGAAATCTACCCATTACCCATAATAGAAATCAACAAAACATTAACTAAGGCGGAAATAACTAGAACAAGCATAATGACTAGATCTAAGGAGAATAACAATAAAACGGTAGAGAAATTACGATCTACTAAAATAACCACAAAACTATGAAGGAAACTATGATCAACAAAATAAACTAGGGGATGATCTAAGACAACATAAATGAAGATGATGAAAATAAGACAATAATGAGAGAACAATAATAAATCTAACTAGAGATTAGGGAGTGGAAGAGAATTATACCTACTATGAAGATCAATAAAAAAAAGATTGCGTAAAAAAATTGAAGCTTGATGAAGAGTGTAGACATCCACATTTGACTGCTAGGTGTCTATAGCAGTTTCCAAAAAACACCCGATGATGATCGAACGTAAACGTGCTTCTACGCGCTCGGATATGGGCTCAAAATTGTTAATTTCTGGCTTGGGCTTTTTACGAAGTATAAATCTCACAAAACCAACCTCAAATTCAGGTCCAGCGGGTCGTTTCCAATCAAATAAGACTAATTTGGGTCAAAACCGACACCGGAAATAAAACCGACTTTTAGCGATCGGGTCAAACCCCGGTCAAAACCGTTTACGAAAACAGAAAACAGCCATGTAAATATCACGAATCCAACCCAAACACAAAATCTTCAAAATATCCCGTCCGCCTCATCCACTCGATCGAGTGTCAGCTCACTCGATCGAGTGGGCCTCCAACAGGCCCGCTGTCTTCTTTCAGTTGGGCCACTCGATCGAGTCCATCAGGGCACTCGATCGAGTAACCCTAGACGAGGATGGGGAGAATTCCTATATATACCTTCCTTTTGCAACACAATTCGACAACTTTACACAACTTTTCCTCTCCACAACTTTTTCAACCCCAGAATTTTACACTTTTACGTACAACTTACAACCCTAGCATCTAGCAAGCCGACGACCAAAAAACCACCATAACTCCATCTACATAATCTCGAACTCCCGTGCCTAATCCACAACTAGATGAGTACTGTCCAAGAATACGAAGCATGTAGGTTGAGGGTGCAATTAATCCCGATTTCTTCCCTTTCTTTCCTCACCTCTCTCGCGTCATCTTCCTCTTCTCTTCTCGTTTTCTTTTCGTTTTTTTATCTTTCTTTCGTCTCTAATATCGTTAATATTTCTAGTATCAAAATACTAAAATATTTGCCTATTCGTGTCGAATATAAGGGATGACGGAATAAGGAAATCCGAATACAAGGGTCTCGCACCCAACGTGGCCGATCGCTTATCCCGACACCCTAGGTATTTGATTGTTGAAGCGAATCAACATCAACAAGATCCTTTTGTTATTCTTCGCTTCGCTAGTCTCGTCGTAATATTTACGTCATAATCGTCATCAAAATCACACATTCATTAATTTCTAAAATTATTTCGAATAGAACACGTTTAAAGGCGATATTCGTATAAGACCCGTCTAATCCTTTTACGAGTTGTAACAGTGGTGGAGCCCTCTCGAGGAGCTACACCCTAAACACTCAAAGGCATGATGGGATCGCGAACATTCCTCTTTAAACGCGTCCGATTCCTTTTTTAGGTTAGACCGAAACCTTTTGATGCAGATCTGACATCACATAATCCGCGAGGATTAATTACGGTGTCGAGATGCAGAGGGAATCTATTTTCGGATCTAATCAAACAAGAAAAACATCTTTCTTTAGATGCGATATCGACTCTATAGTCGAATATCATGTCTAAAAGAAGTAGTCAATAAATTTAACTAATACTAATTCGTTGATGCTAAATATAATTGTCACAAAGTTCGAAAGAACTAATCACGACATTATAACGCGGAGATAATTAATTTCGTTTTAGTTTGATTTAAACGACTTATAACGTCTTTTCTAAATTTCACTCTAAGAATTCGATATTGATTCCATAATCAAGTATCGAATATGACGAGTAACGAGAATCTAAGTCGAGTATGAATCGTATCATATTTTTACGCGACCTAGCAAAATTATCGATTTTCAAAAATTAAAAGCAATTTCGAAATTCAGGCAAAATTGTGAAACGAACCATAGTTCGTACAGGGGGCACTCGATCGAGTGCCTAGCCCACTCGATCGAGTGGCACCCCAAAAACTGGGCAGGAGGGTTTTCCGAAGACCACTCGGTCGAGTCCCTCTATGACTCGATCGAGTGGCCTCCTTCACGCACCCAACGTGAGCCCTTCAACATATTTCGAGCCCTATCAAATATTTTTATGACTTTGGTCAACACGTGTCAAGTCAATCACGTGTCATAATCCTTTCAAAACCATGCATCATGTCACTTTCATCATTCTAGATTATTTGCAAACCGTTATTTACCGTTACTAACTCGTTTGTTTACGTCTTTTAATTTTATTTTTGTTGTTTGTTTTATTGTACTGAAACGAACCTCGCATGCTAAATACAACTTTGACGTTAATTTAATTGCATTAAATCGACATAGCAACTCATTCAAATCTTCGCATGTTTAGTCAAAATATTGTTTGCACATCATTCAATGGAATTACTAACGCGCGTATTTTAAAATCAAACGATATCTTAGTAGAGGTCGCTAAGTACGGGCGAGGTTGGGTGTTCTTTGTGAACTTCCCAACACGTACCCTTACCTCTTACTCAGAACCTCGGTTTCTGGATGCCCGAAACCGTTGGCGCACGAGAGTCATTCAATACACGATATCCGATAATGTCGGTATCGGTATCGCAATGCAAACGGGCGAACCCAATAAACTCTGAAATCCAAATGGGCCGTACTTTGTGCACGGCCCACTAAGACATAGAGTGGGTTCTAAAGGGCCCAAACTCCCACAAAGTTCGGTGGCGACTCCAACTTCAATTTAAATTTCAATTCGAGATCCATCTCACATGAGATTCATTCGCCTCCCCAAACCCGCGCGTGGCCGCGTCGGGGTGGACCTATGTCATGTCCACTAAGAGAATAAGAGATTTGTCACTAATCTCTTAATAAACCCCAAAAATATTCAAATAAAACTTGGAATAATCTTCTACAAACTTGAAATCTAGAGAATTGTTGATGAAAACTAAGAAAATCTACTACTAGATTACTATGTGAACTACTAGAATTATGGAGAATTACTAAAATTACTACTAGAATTGTTTTCTAATGGATGCCTTCATGTCATCCCTCTTAAAATTAATGGAGGGATAATAGGCAACTAACTAGGTTAAGCATATACTACCTCCGTCCCAAAAAGATTGTCCCATTTTCTCAATATATGTGAGGGGTATTTTAATGAAACGTGACAATCTTAGTGGGACAGAGGGAGTATATAGTAATGCCTTAATGAGTTTCTTAACTAAAGCCCAAATCCAACATTTTAATCCATTAGTGAGACAATCACCCTTTAATCTTCGTGAGGTGGAACTTCGCCCCGTCGTACATAGATCAATACCGTCGGGTGAAATTTCACCTGGTGGACTTCTTCCAGTTCTAAATTTTCGGATCCTTTCACCGTCGGGCAAAATTTCACCGGGTGGGTAAAAATTTCGCCCGGTGGGGAAGCTTATGAAAATCTTCGGGGAGGCAATTTTACTGTCTGGCAAAATTTTGCCCGGTGGTTTCTCACCGGGTGAAATTTCACACGGTCATTTTTCTGGCCTCTTTTCTTTTCTCATTATTCGCCGTATGAATGGATGACTTTGAACTTTAAGCTGTGTGCTTTATTTTTCGGACGACATTCCCCTCTCTTGTGCTCATAGAAGCTCGATCATGCTTTTGGAGCCAAAACCTATCAAAATTGATAGAAAAACTACCAAAAACACGTTAAATGCACAAGAGGGACGCTAATGCGAGATTTACTCAAAATAAGGCGATAATCGCACACAAATCTCGCAAAACGAGGGAAAAACGGGTCTAAATGGGAGGAAAAATGGTCTGAATTTAGCACACAACAATGAGCCATACGATGCTCAGATTGACATCATAAAGTTTCGTATTCGGTCAACCCTCGATGGTCCTTTGTATTTGATGTCCGGTTATAAAACCAGCATCAAATAATCAAAAGGAGCGTGCATGATTATCGAAAATAGGCAGCGAACAAATCTACGATCACGTCACAGCCATGAGATCAGGCGCACGCCATGAGGCGCCTTGATACTCGAGCGGAGGGGGTCGCGCGCCTTTATTTTGAGGTGCCATAGCCCTCGCGCTCCGGTTGGCTGTTAAGTAGACTTTTGGCATATTCGATTATCGAATGCACACGATTGAAAAGTTCGATTCATCATGGTGAAATTTAGATCCTTTCCACTATCGACATCGTTGTTTGACCGTTAGGCCTACGATGTTCAAATGGCATCATCGGATAATCGCTCAAAATCGACAATGACTAGTCATCACGAACATTATGTCCTTTGCATTTTGGCATAGTTGTTTAGCATGTAAGGCCTACGATGCTCGATTTTGCGTCATCAGACATTCATTTGAGTCACGTTTTAGAAAATAGTTTGAATGTTATACATACACGGTAGTAATAATAGAAATGCGAGAATTAAGAGTTAGATGTTAGCGTACCGAAATGTAAAAGTTAGTGCACGAGAAATTAGATGTTAGTAGTTGGATGCGATAAATAAAAGTTAGTAATGTTAGATGCGAAATAGCAAAGAGAAGCAGAGATTAGAATAGGAGTTTGAACACCCTCAACCTACATGTTAAATGTCTCGAAGTAGGCTCAACGGAGTATCGGTATGGACATGGGGAGCCTCTCGGATGTGGGAAGAGTTGGGGCATTTTTTTGTGAAGCGTAGTATGTAATGGTACAAATGGCTGAAAAAAGATTCTTTAAATGATGTTCGGGGTCATGTATTTATAGGAGATGTCGAGTTTTGAAATACGTTTAAGCTCCAAAACCTAATTTTTATTTCGAAAAAAGAGGCGCAGGAAGGTTGACGCCTTAATCCTGAAGCGCGACAACTGGGGCGCCTCAATTCTGATGCGCAGAACTCCGTGCGATTCAATTCGTAAGGATCAGAAGTTGCACGAAATACGGGATCGACATCCGTGTTATCCGAGGTAAGATTTTATTCCGTTTTGACTTTGATTTTGAGTGTATATTTGCTCTTTTTTTAATTTGATTTGTTTCGAGTTTTCGACTTTGACCAGGTTTGACTGTGTCAAGAAAAGATGGTTTTGCCCATGATGGCGGTTTTGGCTAGTAGCTTTATTTGATTGGAAACGACTCACTAAGCCTGAATTTGAGGTCGATTTTGAGATATTTGTACTCCGCTATGTGTTTGAGCTGTATACTATTGATTCTGAGCCCATACTTGAGCGTATTGATGCATGTTGACATCCGATCTCAAGTGATTTGTTGGAGATTGCTACAGATACGAGCAGGTAATATGCGGGTGTCTACAGTTGGAATCATGCGTACACAAATCGAATTCTCCATTTCGGCAACATTACTACCTCTATCGCCGAGTCCGCAGATGCAGCCTTGAAGAAGGTTCTTGGCACGGCTACGACTACCTTAGATCGCTTGTTCAAAAGGATTGACAAACTAATTTGTCATCAACATTCAAAACTAAGGAATAAACTTGAGAACTCCCGTACAAAGCGATTAACTGGTTTGTCTCCGATTTTCAGCAGCTTGAGACAACAGGTGAGTCGTAAGACGCTGAAGAAGCTAGAGGGGGAACTGAAGAGGATGAACGAGTTGGGTGATCAGGTGCTGAATGAATGCTACTGTGTTCTGAGAACATCGTGGGGATTGCCTTTCGCATGTGAACTTTCTAGAATACTGACTCAGGGTTATCAGGTGCAGTTGATCGATGTGCATGTATTTTTGAGGAAGCTTTTCTACACTGGGGAAGAAGCTATGCCTGTCAGCAATACTTTCAAATTGGATGGGTTGACTGATGAGATTCATCAGAGCAATCCTAGTATGTGGGAGCATTACATTAAGGTGCTAAATTTTGCGTTAAATCCCAAAGAATCAGGGTTAGTAGATCCTTCCCCGAATCCTACACCAATGAAGTCATTAGGAGCTAGTCTGTTGCTTATCGGAGTTGAACATGCAAGAAGGAAGTTTGGTTCTACTGATAAGTCAAGCACTCATGTATAAGTCGCCCAGGACTACCCATAACTCAACACCTGCGAACAGTAAGTCGTCTAAGAGTACCACACCATCGATGCCTACCAACACTGAGTTAACCACCGACACATGGGACGGTGTGCCAAACGCATTTCTTGAGCTTAACTACATGGTAGGCAGGTTCCCTTTTCCCCGTTAACTTGTTGGTTTCGTGTAGCCTTATCTCATTAACTGGACCGATGTTACTGGAGACGGTCACTATGGATTCCTTGTGATGTCTCATGCGGTTTATGGAGACCAATCCAGTTTCACTAGACAGAGGATGGCATTGTTTGATCATATTCAGTGTCCTTTATATGATAATGTGTACAGGTGCTCCCAAGACGGAGTTATTCAAGCGACCCTTCTTCGTATAGGTACAATGAGCTCCGGTCTAGTGCCCCCAACATACTACCTCCACGACAATGATTTATTCGGTTTCGCAACAATCATCAACTAGGTAATATGTCGACTATCGTCTAACATGGAGTGTGTTACGTACTGTTCGTTGAGGGCAATGCCAGGTAACCATGTACTGTTTGGCGTAATGTGGATAATGGACCTTGACCATTATCATTGGATCAGGGTGAGAATAAGCGATTACTCGATACCTCAAGAACATTTTCTATGGAAAAACTGGCATGATGGTAGCACTAGACATCATCCTTCAATTTATCAGGCGCATATCAACGGTTGGGACTTGTTGTGGACGTCTTATTTCCTACTCCCCCAAGTTTCGGTTACCGTGGGGCTCGGGACAACCCTATAAACATCGGGGAGGAGCAGAACCCGGGTGCCGGGGACAACACTGGTTACATGACAGGGGACCAACACTACGATTTCAACCCCTTTGACTATTAGCAATGTAGACTATTTTCTATATAATTGTGAATATAAATCTTGTACCAATTTTAGGTCATAAGTTCCTAAATTTCGATGTTTGTAAATATATTTTAGTTTCGTTGTTAAGTTGTGATTCATAAAGGACTAAATTTAATACCGAACATTCAAGTGTACTGCAAAATAATACAAATTGTCTAAATAACATCAAAGGTAAACTTTACAAGAAATTTTTTAAAAAGTCCAATATTTAACAAGTAATATAACAACTGGTCCAATGAAATCAGCGGCGTCCACATTTCCCATCACGTCTGGGTGGTCGCTCACTAGGGGGTGGAAGAACGTGTGTGTATGACTGCATGAGACTGTCTAAGTACGCTAGCCAGGCTTCTGGTTCATCCTCGAAAGTGTTGTGCGTCGGCGAAATGATGCATGAACGAAACTGCGGCCTGAAACAAAGTGAACAAAATTAATATATATATATATATATATATATATATATATATAGAGAGAGAGAGAGAGAGAGAGAGAGAGAGAGGAGGGTTCTTATGAGTCTTTCTATATATTTGAGTCCCTAAGTCCTTCTATCATCCATTGGATGGTAATACAATGGATGGATGAGATGGATTGAGATTTTGTATTAAAAAAGAAGATATTGTTTCCTAATGTGAAGGAGCATAACAATCCAACAAAATAGGAAACACAATCAGTATTTCAATAATCATATGTAAGGCGTATTTACTAGAGTAACACGTTTGTAACATTGGAGTAACACAAAGTATCTATTAGAGTAACACATTTGTAACGTAGTAACACAAAGTATCTATTAAAGTAACACATTTCTAACGTTGAAGTAACAGAAAATATCTATTAGAGTAACACGTCTGTAACGTAGTAACACAAAGTATCTATTAGAGTAACACGTCGTTTTTAATGTTGGAGTAACATAAAGTATCTATTGGAGTAACACGTTAGTAACGTTGGAGTAACATTATTATTCATATGTTGAGCTAATAATTATGTTCAGTGTTGGGGGCATATAACTCTGAAATCAATGTAAGCATATTTGCATGATGTTCGTTAGAGTAACACCAAACTTTAGCCAGAGTAACAGTTCTATACAATAAAAGTAACACAAAATAAATTAAGGAGAGGAGAAAATATGCGGTAACTTATTATTTTTAGTTCTATATAATAACAATTTAATTTATTTTTTTAAATGAAAATTTTAATTGTGAAGAAATTTGTGTGTAAGAAGAGAGATGATAATTATTTTTTATAGAAGAGATATTAAATGATGAGTAAATTAAGGAGAGATAGATATTTACCAAATAAATTACTTACTTGCTTTAATTACTCAAACAAATCACAACCATTAGATTAAAAATAACCTACGGACAATATTAGATCACAACCAACCCTCCTCCCTTTTAATCAAGTTGATTCTCTCTTCTTACCTAAAACAATGGACCATACATCAAAATAACTGTTTTATGCTTTTATACACTAAAAAACTCATTATATATACACCATTAAACTCACTACATATATATACATTTAAGAACTCAATATATACAGTGAAATAATTGTTATATACACTCAAACGGTTACTATGTACACCAATTAATCAACATTGATGTTGTGTACACCCAAACAGTTGATATAAACTGAAATAATTGGCATATGTATGTAATCAAGTTGATTTTATCCTCTTACCTAAAATAATTGAACATACATCGAAATAACTATTATATCAATCCGGATCACCCGTCCCATTTGTTTGTCCCACTCCATGTCCCACACACTAAAAAAATAACACGTAGCAAAACATATGGCAGAAGGAAAAAAATGGAGACCTAACAATGGCTTCCTCAACTTCTAAGGCTCTAACCCAACATTTAGAACCCAGAGATTTAGACAAAACAACAAAGTTAACATTTTTTGAGCATTTGATCCACTTCCTCTGTCAGATTCTTCACCCCCTCATCTTCCTTTTCTCTCCTAATCTCCTCCAATGATTCTAGATTTTCCATCATCTCCAACAATCCACTTTCTCATTCTGATTACCAGAAACATATTCTAGTGGTCCGTAAATATACTCGTGTTCTAAAGCAAAGAACATGACGAAGACATCTACTACCATTTAGTACATTCTTATTATGATTTTTTTGAAAGAATTTACTCAACTCTTGGTAAGAATATTGGTATTCCAAATTCGAAGAAGACGAGGAAGGAATTTACAATCCATGTTTTTATTCCGATTTTCAAAAGTGATTCACCCAGCGGCGGTAGAATTGTAGAAATACTTGTTTTCTTAAACCGGGAAACACGAAAAAATGGTTAAGAGAGATGATGATGAAGGTCATAACTCATAATAGAAACAGGATGGCATTGTAAAACCGAAGAAGAGATGCCAGGTTATTATGTTAAGTGTTGCGAAGTATTTTGATGAGTGTGTAGACTCAAATAGTTCATGTTTTCTTTTGCCATATGTTTTGCAATGTGTCATTTTTTTAGTGGGTGGGACATGGAGTGGGACAAGCAAATGGGACGGGTGATCCAGACTGATGTTCTCGAATCAATTACTACTCCACGAAACTCCTCCTCTTCAGTTATTCATTTATGATTTTCCCTTCAATCTCCGTCAAAGCAGACCCATTTCTTCATCTCCATTACACTTCTTCATTTCAGGTAAATCGTACTTCATCTCCTTTAATCGTACTGTTAATTTTAGGTAAATTCGAGTAACCCTAATTTCGCATAGGGTTTAGGGTTTATGATTCTTTATTCAACGATTAGTCATGTTTTAGTCGTTTTCAACATTTTGCCTACCGACTTACTAGTGAATTAACGATTATTAGTTTACAATAAAAAAAAATTAGGGTTTTTTAGGTTTCACATTCGAAATTCGTTTAAAATCAAAAAAATTAGAGGTTTTTAGGTTTACAATCAAAATTCATTTAAAATCAGGGGTTTTTAGGTTTACAATCGAAATTCGTTTAAAATAAAAAAATCAGGGGTTTTTAGTCCCAAAACTACTGTTTCTTACACAAACCTGGATTTCATATTGCATATTTGTGTGTATTGTTGTGGGTTTTGTTTATCGTTGCAGATTTGTTGGTTGATATGTCTTCCGGAGAACGTCAACTTGTTGAAGCTGCGAGCAATGAGCCTTAGACGAGGAGGAGGAGGAGGACGGAAGTGTCCCTGTCAGATATAGGGGACAAAGGCTCGCGAAGTTAAGTTCCAATCTAAATGAGAAACAGAAAGAGTCCGTACGCTCAATCAGGTTTGGTGGGCTGCTAGATTTCAGGATCAGTAAGTACCCTTTGTAGTACGTTCCACTGTTTATGAAAGTGTTTGATGACGGCTCCCATGTATTCGGGCGTCGGAGGTCAAGGAGTTCAGTGTGACGAAACACGACGTCCATGCTTGTTTTCTACTGCCACGCGGTCCAAATGAAGTAGAGTTGGCACCGAACGGACGTAAGAAACACTCGTCCGACGAGGAGTTCAAGGCATTGAAGGATTTTTGGAGGCGTCGTTACCATGTCGCTAACAGCAACAACCAAGGAAAACTAGGTGATCTATTTAAAGAACTTATGGCCGATGAACAGGGGGATGAATTATTCTGTAAGATGTTCGTCCTATTTGCAATGTCGTCGTTTCTATGCCCAACGTCAAACAACGGAATAGACCTGAAGCTGGTAAAAGCAATGGACGAAGTCTCAGGTATTAGCAAGTATGACTGGTGTTCTTACATTCTGAAAAACCTGGTTGATGCAGCTGCTGAGTCGAAGAAAAGTCCGAAGCATTTGGGAGGTTGTGTTCCGTTCCTCATGATCACATACCTCCACAGGTTCGATTTCCGTGGACAATCTTGCCCACATGATCTACCCTTAATTAAGCACTGGAACAACGAGAATCTTGCAGCACGACTACACGGTGAGATGATGGCTGGTTCGCTGGGTAGGCAAGTGTGGTCGAAAACGACCTATCCACGGTCTTATTCCGACGGAGTCGAACTCAATACGGTGCTGCTACTCACCGGTAACGATGAGCCGGGACGTACACCTACGTGTTTCACTCACCAAAAGAACGGGAAGAAATTCATCCAGATAGAGCTCCCACCTAGGCTCGAGGACGATAACGAACTGGCCGCTCGGGCTGACGACGTAAGTAAATTTATACAATCTTCAATCTGTCATTACTATTGAGACTTCAGTACATATAGACTGGAGTGTTTAAAATAAATCTGCTTAAAATGAAATTTACTAGTTATACATCTGTTCTCGAATCTGGTTTCACTATTGATACATTAGTTCATAGGCGTAGAGTCACGCTTGAAAAGAAGTTTTAAAAATATCTTCACTAAAGGAAGTTCGAAGTTCAGATTTTACTTACTGCGATGGTTGTAGTTTCACTCGGTAATATATCGGTAGTCTGATATTTAACTACCTATTCTATTGTAATGACCTATTCTATTAATTGTACGCTAATTATTTACTCATCGACTACGGGGAACAATAACGTTGCAGAACGTTCATCTGCTGCTTCTCAAAATGCAAAGAAATAAGGTTGCTTTTCCTGCTTGGTTTAGCGAAGCAGCGGGTGAAATTAAGGATCGGACCATGTCGTCTTCTCTCGGGACCGAAACAGATCACTGCCAATCATCCCAGGCGTTCTGGACTAGCGACGAACTCCATCGATATGTTGATCAGGTGTGCGAGTCAGCCTTCTGTTTCCAAGATTCAGCTGCTAATGCACCAGTGTACGCTGCAGCGGCTGGAAAGACTACAACCGACATCACACCCCGTGTTGAAGACCATATAGATGTGCAGGTAAGAGAGCAGCCTGGAGTTCCATTGGAGCAGCCTACTGGAACTGTGCAGGTGGGCGCCGATGTAGGTTCGGACCAAGTGGATGTGGGCGGTGAGGAACAGCGACCTGAGGCATCATTGGTAGACGCAGTAATGCAATCTAAGAAATGAGTTCAGCACAACGTACGAGGGTCGTCATCTAAGCGGCAGTGCTCCACAGAACATCAACCAGTAAATACTCCAGTGCAAGGTACCGTTGCAGATTCAACTCCGCGGGGAGCCATGTCATCATTGAGGAGCCGCATCCGTGGTGGGGGGGATTGTCTCGGGTGCACTTTGGATTTCAGGGACATTGACACTAAAGCGCTGACCGTGTCAAAAATATTCCGCAGAAACCAACAACTGTTAAGCAATCTCCCAAATTTACGGAAGCATGTAGCGGACTATAGCCTGCTCGATGATTACATTTATCCCAACGAGTAATCTTCCTTTTCAACCTTCTGGTTTCTTATTTGGTGTGACCTACCTAACTACTGATAACCATTTTATACCACCCATTTAACCGAATTCAGTGAGCTGCTAGCATACTATGGGAAGAACGCAAAAATAACTCGCTCGGACGTACTGACCATGCTCCCTGACACGGACATGTCGTCTTCCGTCCTAGAATGCTGGTCGTTGCTTCTCAATCGTATTTCCGCTGCAAACCCAGGGGACGCCACTCTTCCAACAATGACGTTCACGGGGTTACACCACTTGGTATGCACTAACCCACCCTCTGACTATTTGTACTTTACATTTTCTTCGAAATTAGTCTGCATTACGCTTGAAACTTTAATTCAATTATTTTAGAACTTCAAATCTCAATTTCCCGAGCTTTTGAACTCATCCCCCCACATACAGTCAGCCTCCATTTATAACGTTGAATATTCAAAATTTCAACAGAATTAATTTAAAACTTCAGCTAAGTCATTTCACAACTTCATAGCACAACATTGAAAACTTCATCAGCAGACAGTGTGAAGTTGTTCATTATTTTGTTCTAAAACATACATTGGGTTTTCAACATTAACTCAAATAGTAAGAAACTTTAGTTTTTGAGACTTTAACTCAACAGTGGTACAACTTCAGCACATAGAGTTTGCAACTTCAGTACACTTTAACTCAAATTCTTTGAAACTTCAACTCTCAATTGATGAAACTTCAGAACTGTATAGTTGCATCTTTAGTGCCTCACTCCGTATTTAAATAATTTACTCTTAGACACTTTAACTCAACTGTGACACAACTTCAACACATAGAGTTTGCAACTTCAGCAGACGCCATTTAAATTTTTGGATTAAAAACAAGATGCTGCACAATTGACACTTTAACTCAAATACATTACAACTTTAATTCAATAACTTCGCAATTCCAACTTTCAACTTACGAAATTTCTGAGTGTATTTTCATAGACTAGCTCAGTATTTAATCAATAGTGTTTACGAAACTTTAATTCAATTGTAATATAAATTCATCACATAACTTTTACAACTTTAAAAATTAACTACTACAATTTACTTGTCACTAAAAAAAACCTACTGCACACTTTAATTCAATTGTAAATTAGGTGTTCAGCATATTAATTATGTTACGTGCATTTTACATGTTCATTACATTTCTCATTTATATTTTCTAAATTCCACAGGACGTTATTACAAATCTTATAGAGACTTTCGACCAAGCAACCTCTTTAGGTGCCCTGCAGGAAAAGTTTTACAGATTTTGGGACGTGTTCATCAAAGATTGCCGTCTAGCAGTCAATTTGCAGTCCGACCTTATTTTTCTTCCAGTCAACATCAACCAATACTTTGTCTACATTTTCTCAACTTCAAAAAGACACAGTTGACGTGCTGGACCACTACCTACACCCTGACTTCCCGAACTCCGACGTCTACAAGGCCGCATACATTGTTGTAAGTACTACTTATGCACAACTTACTACATCGTACTAGAAAATATAACAATCTGTTATGACCTGACGCAGCTTACTCCAATTTCCCGCAGGCAGCTGGAATGAGTAACTACTTAGAAGTGAAGGGGGTTACCAAAGCCATCCAGCTCCCTTTCTTCAAAATAAGACAGATCAAAACGGAGTGGCAGACTAATGTCATCAATCAAAAGGAGTCTGGACTGTTTACAATGATGCACATGCTCCTGCATGAGGGTGAGGAAGAGGTGCCACCCCACGAAGACCTACAGCATAAGGTCTGTAGGAAATTCCTCATAGTCTAGCTCACTGCCACACTCATTCTCTCCGACTACAACAAAGAACGGAAAACAATCCGCAAACAGATCGACAAGTTCAATGCGGAAAAAGAAAACATTTGGGATATTTTGAAGGAGAAACGTAAGGCTCCCAAGGTGTACACTAGTCGTAGGAGAAACATGGTTACTTAACTTTCTGTTTTCGGCAAGCAAAACTTTGATCCGCCTCTATGTATTTTGCCCGAAACTCAAATTTTCTCATTGTCTTTTGTAATCAAACGAACGGGCTACGAAGCAACCGTTTTTCCCCAAACATGACGAACGCTATATGTCTATTCAAATAACCATGTGCCCTTTTCCTTCAGAATAACCATGTGCCATGTATACAATTTTCCTTCAGAATAACCGCTGAAATTACGATTTCAATAATTTAATCTTTCACACTTTAATTCAACTGTAATACAACTTCAGCACATAAAGTTCGCAACTTCAGTAAATCACATTTCCAATTTCGGACTCAAATCAACCAACTGCACACTTTGAACTTTAACTCAAATACATTACAACTTCAGCTCCCACATTCTGAAACTTCGAAATCGTGCCCCAATGATTTGCACAGCGTAAGTCTCAAACTGTAACTCAATCACTTTGAAACTTGAACTTTCAATTTATGAAATTTCTGATGAGTGCATTTTAATCTTCATAGCCTTGTTCAATATTTAAGTAGTATTGTTTTTGAAACTTTAATTCGACTTTAACATAACTTCAGCACATAACTTTCAAAACATCAATAATTAACTGGTTCACATCATCTGCCACTAAAATCAAACTACTCCACGCTTGAAACTTTACATCAAAAACATTACAACTTCAACTCCAACAATGCGACACATCAGAATTGTGTCCCATTAACTTGCGTAGCATACCACCATTTCACACTTGAATTCGTTCTAATAACATTGAAATTGCGATTAAGTAGCGTTAAAGTTCCGCGACATGACGCTGAAGTTTCAACTCCATTGAACTAAAGTTGCATGCTCAAACAAATCTAAGAATTCTTCTACTGTTAGACTACCACTAGTAGAAAAAAGTGGAATTGCGGCTCCAAAAACTCCTTTATGTGAGGCATTTTTTTAGATGGCTCATATGAAGGGGCCGCACATAGGAAATTATGGTGCGGCGTTTTTTAGACGCCTCACATAATAGACTATTTGCGGCGTTTTATCTCAAAAACGCCTCTAATAGGTACTCTATATGCGGCGTCTTTTCTCATAAACGCCTCAAATAGTCCCCTTATTAGAGGCTTCATCCCATGTTTGACGCCGCAAATTATGTTTTTTTTAATAAAAAAAATAATTCTGGATTTTTAAAAAATATTTTCATTTCAATAAAACCAAATACGATTCTTACATTATTCATCCAAATCTATATCCATGGATACAACACCAAGAATCGACATGGATACATTTACAAGGTACCTAAAATCTCACCAAATAATTCAAATCCTCTCAACTCTTCGCTTCCAACACTCAAATCCCTTGACACATGCCAATATGCCATAATATGGAAGCTCCACTTATCCCGTCCTTCAATATAATACTCGAATCACCACCTGAAACATGTATGGCGAAACACCCTTCGGTTGTCATTGGAACGGTATACTCAATTCCATAGTAAACCGCAGCTCGATTTGCCGTCATTATTTCTCGTAATTTGAACACTTTTTATGGATTTGAACAATGCTGATAAAAGAATTTTAGGTTACATCGACATCAGAGATCCACTAGAAACTTCATCACATCATCATCATCGTCATTTGGGTAGACAGTTACATCGCTGGAAGAATGAATCATCCAAAAATCGACGCTTGTTAGTCTGTGACAAAAGGTGAAGGCAAGACTGAAATATGGCATTATGACAAACTGAAGAGCAGCATCATTAGTTGATCCAATAAATATAATGCGACAAATTTTACAATGTAGCTTTCTTTCCATGAATGTGTCGTGAAAGTTGACAGCTTTTGACAAGCAAAATCATATGAGATCATGAACGGGATGAACTCATTATCATTTTCATCGAGTTACTAAAGAAAAAGCATGACGAGAGACATTAGATAAATAAAAGTCTAACCTATAGTACAAGGATATGCACATACAAAATAAAAATCCGAAAGGTCAGTCAGATCTTGCCAAGTTCGGAAGAAGGGAGAGTTATAAATTAAGTTGAAGAAAAACGAAGAAGTGAAAAGATAGATAGATAGATAGATAGATAAATGGAAGGATAGATGGATGGATGACAGAAAAGAAAGGAATTGAAGACTTACTTTTTAAGAACTAAGATATATCCACAAGGTGAGGTGCCTTAATTACCCTGTACATGTGCCTGTGCTTTTGCGAGCTAATCAAAGAAATCAATTCAACCAAAGTCATTTATAAATATTGAAGGTCAAGTCGTTTAAATAATTAATCGCTAATCAACCTCATCTACGGTTTTATAATGCATGCTAAACTAAAAGTCCAACATATAAATTCAGCTAATTAATTAAGAAGCAAAAACAATATAATGTTATAATACTACTACTATCAATTGAAGTAATTGCTTAATCATCTTAAAACTTGTGTTAATATACTCCCTCCGTCCCGTTCATTTGTTTGCCTTTTATATTCATTGTGAGAAGTATTTTAATCAAAGGCAAACAAATGAATGGAACGGAGAGAGTATTATATATATGAAGTTGTTCATAATAGCATTCACAGTTTCACATACATCCATTCTTACGGTACAATATGCTGGTCGGGTCGGTGCAGTTTGTGAATATCAGTACATGCCTGAAAATTTAGTGACTATTCTGATCTACGTTACAAGGATTGAAGGACTATATATAATACGGAGTATATTATATGCTATGGAGTACAACTCTACAATAGTAGAGGATGAATCATACATCGAACTAGTGATTCGCAAGAAAGAGTGAATAAGATAGAGCAAGGGATTCACTAGGCTCATTAAGACACACCAAGTTGATTCTCATAAAAAAAATCAAGTGGACTTATATCATCACTTGAAAATCTCGCTAAGTGGTTAACGGATACTCAATCTCTCAGATCATAAGCATAAAAGTTCAAGTAGACCATTAAGGGAAAATATATGAAGTCGTCACTATCCAAACCAAGATAAGTATACATCTAAATTGCAATAGACAGCCATATAAATATAAGTTGACTAAAGATCAACAACTAGAAAATCTAGCTTTCATGAAGTAACATGAACTTTAGATAGCTTAGTAACCTAGAATACTAAATTACTGTACTAGAATAACATAAATATATGAAACTGAAAGATGAAATCATATACAACCGAACATCAAATACTGAGACAGAATAAAATGAGGGGTTGAAATGAGAGATGGAATAAAAAGCACACAAAATAGAATGATAATAATGATTAGATGAGTTAGTGTAGGTAGGGACCCAAAGGTAGCGGACCAAGATTTCAAAAACAATACTGATATGCGATAGCCAAAATGAGAAAATGGAGCACATGAATGCAAAATAATGACCAGTGGACTAAATCGACTAAATTATTGCCTCTATCCATATCTAACTTTAGATAATGTCTAATGAACATGGAGAAATAAGCGTCTAAGGTTAATGCCGATTAAAAACTAGCTATAAAGAAGTAGGTCAATCCAATCCTTTGGAATTAGAATGAAGCAACAACCAAATTTTTTACAAAATAAAACATTAGAAAATATCACAAGAACGCAAACAGATGGCTGTTTGTCGCCATCGAGTAATCTTTCTGACTAGACATATGCATTCCAAACAAGAGTTAACGTGTGAATATTGGTCGATAATTTCATACAATATGATTTACTTATCTTTTTTGCTTCATCGATATATCTTTTATCAAAAATCAAAGAATGGTTGAAAATTAGAACCTGCTGGCCCAAGAACGGATTACTACCATCACCACCAATTGCAATTTGGCCGATTTTCTTGCTGAATCCGAGTCTCTCAACCATCTGCCTTGCCACTCGTGAAACTTGCACGAAGTCATTTGATGCCACTGTTGTTACATTGTCTTCACCAAATATGACCTCTTCAGCGACCTGTGATATTAAAGCGAGAGTTAAATATAGAATGACATTACTGAATACTGATTACATCCGCTAAACAGCTCACTAGTCAGTCATTCTATACAATTCTGGACTAGAATCACAAATCAGCCACATAAATTCTTAAAGCACGTCCTCAAAAGACAAAATCCCAGCTGTGAACTAGACGCCATTTATCTAAAAACTAAAACATAAACACAGTATTTTCAAATTACATGTTCTTCAACCAAATTTAATCCCAATCAATGAACTTCGTAAGTGAGAACGTCATTTTGACCACGTTTTTCACCTTCGTATATGAATTTTTTTGTGCTGAACTTGTAATTTTACGAAACCATCTTTTTTATGAGAAACGTATATATGTTAATTTTATGTTCTAAAATTTGTAGAAGTTATTAATTTAGAAGCTTGACTTTAATAAGTGGATGAGTAGTTTGGAATGGATTGGAGGTAGTACATGTTATAAGAATTAAGAAATAAATGCTATAATCAATGAAGAAGGGGCCAGCGACGTCATATTCGTAACAATACCTTTGCAAGGATATAATGAGGCTTGGTTGATATGCGCCTGACGATTTCTACCAAAGCAGAGCTCACTTTGAAGTTAATTTCCAAACTTTCAGTAGATGCTGTTGAGCGAAAATGAAGAAGAAAGACATCATATTAAAAGAGGACTAACACACTAGCAAGTTTTGCCTGGAATTTGTTATATGCATGGCAAATCAAAAAAATTATTCATCTATGGATGCAATAAGAACACATTTTTTAAACTGACTATGTTTGCCCAACAAGGTCCAATGGAAGCAATAAAAACGTGATGGGGGAGGTAATAAGAAAGTACTCCGTATGAAATATTACATTGAAGGTGTAACATTTAATAGGAGTATATGATTCAGTTGAAAAGAACTAAACCTGGACAGTAATGGTACTACTAATTATAGCCTGGTAATCACAAATCATACTATCTGTTGAAATATTAATTAAGAAAAATTTAAAAACAAGTACATTACATATCTAGCAAACAAACAAAATAATCTAGCTTTAGAATGATCTAGAGTTAGAAGAAAAATCTGGGAAGCCAAGGATGATGGAATTGATCTAGAAACATCATTGTACTCTAGAATACTTCTAAGCTCTACCATAAATTCTAAACATAGCCATTGTAGGAGTTAGGCATTTTAGGCATCATATACTCGAACAATAGAGCTACCAATTCTCACCAACTCTCTCATACTTATATGGTAATACTCTTTTTTTTTTGTGAAAGTGTAAGTATTATATATAAGAAGAATCAAATATACATTTAATTGCCCATCAATCTAGAGATGAAATTCTCGTCTCTAGCATTGAGTTTGCCTTTCTGAACCGTATTGAAATAACAATTAAGCTCCTTAATTATGTTCCTACAAACTATATGTGGCTGAATCAGCACACCATCCACTCTACATTTGTTTCTCTGTTCCCATATGTTGTATATGGTTGCATTGATCGCACTATTGGTCATAGCTCGCTGCATTTTGCTTCCTTTCAATCTGTCTCGCCATTCATTAGTGTTCCTCCTGTTAAGGTCCTGCCCAATCCATGTTGCTATACTCATCAGGATTCTCCTACTGTACTCACATTCCCAAAATAGATGATCGATTCTCTCTTCCTGCATACTACAGATAACGCATAAATCAGTTTGAGTCACGTTCAGCCTTTGTAGCCTGGTCATCGTGTTCAGCGAATTATGCTGAACCATCCACGCTATCATTCTATGCTTCGGAATTGTCCACTTATTCCATATGAGTCCATATGCTTCGGAATCGTGTTCAGCGAAATATATGGTAATACTCCGTATCACCCAATTTTAGTTTATAACATATCGTGTTTGGGGACTCGGTACTTTATGTTGCAAATATTAGAGCATTATACTATTGCACAGTGACCAATCATTTCAGCTTATCACAGCTTATTTTGGTATCGTTCATGTCAGGCAAATTGGTCTGGTATTGGCTGCATGATCGGTTGTATTGGTCAAATATGGGTCATATATCAGCTATTTCTGGCAGCCCTTGATAAACGTAGTTCAATTTTGGCTCAGTAAGAAGAAATCCTTTACATAATAGATGATATTTTTTAAAACAATGGGAAACACAATACATTGGGTTCACAATTCACAAGGATGAGCATTTTGGTATGCAAGGTGAAAAGGTACATCTCCAAGTGCCAAATCTTCAAGACTTGAATTTTGAAACCGTCGTTTTAAAATGTGCACCCACCTAGTTACAAAATGCACACCATATAGATAGACAAGAGGCGCATTTTATTTGCTAAAATATTTGTATTTACAAGGTCCATAGAGCAGTAATAGGTAGTACCTCATTTAATCTTGGCCTTGGAATGTTCTTGAAATTGAGTAGGCTGGAGTGCATAATTGAGTTTCATGGAATCTATAATCTATATTTAGTGACGCAAGATTGCAAATGACGAAATAAAAGAGAGGCAAAAGTTGACTAACTTCTCCCAACAATAAGCGCATGATGCAACATTCACTTGGGAATACTATATACGGAACTCCCGGGTGCCTACTTTCGTGGCCAAGCATCTCACAAAGGAACACCAGCCAAAGCTTGTCCAACAACTCTGGCACGTTTAGCTTCAGAACTTTGGTAGCAATATCAGATGAAGTAATTCCTCCCTGCAATTAATGATCAGACCTTCATTGTCGGCTCTACCTAACGACTTAAGTTAGCAATAAAACCCAAGATTTTGTGGATACGCAGGGACAAAGTATCTAACAAGTGATCAATAATGAGGACATGCCATTTCTCACTGTCCAAACATTGAACTCAACTTGGTGAGCTTTTTTATTCAACACTTCTTAAAATTTATGCACATGAATGGACATAGGATTAGCTGTTATCAATATTAAAACACAATACAGAAACATAGAACACAGTACAGAAACATAGAACACAAATTTATGCAACACAATACAAAAACATAGAACACAGTACACAGTACCCTAACACTACAATAAACTCCGTGTTTTACTGTCGCTTTTTTAAGTGTTTATCGACGGAAAAAAGCGCCGCAAAAATCTTTCTCGACGCTTGGATAAAGCGTCAGTTTCTCGCCGTCAGTATTTAGTGACGCTTTTTTATGTCACAAACTTCGTCGCTTTTTTGCGTCGAGCTTTCTTTATTGACGATTTGTTCTGTTGAAAATCCTTCGCGAAAAAGGTTTCATCCTTAGTGCTGGCGACGGTTTTATGTGTCATATGTAAATGTTCTCGACGGTTTTATGCGTCACATATTTTTTTGGGCGCCATAATCTCTTATGGTTGTGTTAATTCGCGACATTTTAGAGCGTCAATAACATAACATCTTGTCAGTTATTGACGCTTATTGGTGTCAATAATATAACACATTGCAAAGCTCTTGACACTAAGAAACGTCAATAATATAACATATAGTCAGTCATGACACTTAAAAGCGTCAATATATATATATATAACTTATTGCCTGTTCAAGACATTTTAAAGCGTCAATAGTATAATATAACAAAGTGGATAGTGACACTCAGAAGCGTCAAGAGATAGCTACTGAACTAAATAACCTGACCCGGGTCATCGATCGCGTCTATAAGAATTTTAAATGTCGCGTGTTGACGATGCAATGTAAATATACGAATTGATTAAACCACAACCCAAGTAACACGACCTAATAATCACGAATCTATAACCAAAAATCGAATCCAAAATGTATATTCTCAAATTAAACTCATCGTCTTGTTAACTACAACAGAAAAAATACAAATCAAGTTCGTATAAAGGAAAAGAAACATCTATAATAATATAATAGTATGTCTACTAATTGCTGAATGAAGCTAAACAATTAGCTATGTTCTTTCACAAGCATATTTTTCCAAAAATAGACGCCTGATACTGCAAGAATTTTGTCGTCTAAAGCTATGTTTGAAGCTAATTCCACCTAAGATAGTCTTCCAGTAGTCTGATCTTCCAGATGCTCTACATTATAAAAGAAAGTGGCTCATAATTAGAAACACCTGATACCTAGTCTGTCTAGAAAACTATCAAAGCTTGACTTGCGTATTTCGGGTTTGGTTCTCTTCGTCGCCCAAAAACGTTGCAACGCCAACTGCTAATGCACCTGTAAATGTTGCATCAGAAAGAGAAACCATGATAAGAAACAGACTACTATGATGATTGGATCCAAAAGAAATGTTACCAAAGCCATGACATTGAAATAAACAATTGAGAAATGAGTATGGATTATGAACTAATAAGGTCATAGTCAGCCCTGTTGTGTAAGCAAATGCACAAGGTAAGATGTTATATGCCTTCCGGTTACATATATATCACAACCTGAAGAGAGTTAAAAAAATTATAACTTCAGTATACATATTTTTCCAAACACATACAGAGTATCAATTAGCTGCGCTTGCAGTAGTATATATACAACTACAAACACAAAAGTGGAAGGTCATTCTGTGAATACTACTTTAAACAAGTGAAGTGGAGTATCAACATGCAATATTTACTAACCTCCCTATCTGTAAACATCACTATTAAAACATTAGTTTGCGTACCTAAAAGTTATAGACCTAGCTAAAATCCTTACACCTAACATGATGGTGCCTTTTAAAAAAAATTGAATGACCGCATCTGTGAAGTAAAATGCAAATAGCTAATTTGCAGGCCTGTGAAAACCTACCAATGACCTGTCCTTCTATTACTATGCTATTCAATGAAGAGCATAGTAAAAAAATCATAATAAGATAAGTTCACCAAAGTATAATGGAAATCATAATAAAGATAACAACAAAAGTAAAAACCTATTTAATTTTTTGTAGTAAACTATTACGGAGTATAAGATAATATTCGATTTCTATGCATCTTATTTTGAGCACAAACAGTATCATAGTTTTGTAATTTCCAAATAGTACCCTGACTCGTTTTCCTCATTGCTGTAATTAATTCCTAATGATGTACCTGATATCCGCAGTTCTATACAGAATGTGCACCCAACCAATTCTATCTTAGCATTTGATTCCCGAAATCAACTGACATTCTCAAATATAGTCTGCATATGCCAGTCTTAAATACAGTCTGCATATAATCTGGTTAATTTAGCAATCTATACCAATTGGCTTAAGAAAAATAAAATTTCATAGAGCAACCCATGTATTATGTACCTTGTTTGGAAAGCTGAACGCCTTCTAACAGGCAAGGCGGTAGCATATTTGACACAAATAACTTCAAGTCACAGCAGCTATTGAAAAACAACATTAAAACAAATGCATTCTTATCTAAAAGTTGGCCTTAAAAGTACAAGAGGACCTAAGGTCACAGCTTACATGATAGAATTTGGTTCCTTAACAACATTTTGAAATTCACCCTTCACTGAACACTGAGCTATGTAGTCTACGTAGCTACAAAAAACACTAGACAGTTAGTTAATGTCTTATATGTCATTTCAACAGCTACATAGTCTGAAGATTATACACGTTTATATCTAGGATCAGTCTTAACCACGTTAAACCTCTCCAGAATACACGATCGGTCCTTTCGACATTTCTTTTGGCTTCATTAATCTGTAATTATCAACTTTTTCATTATATTAGAACACAAAAAAAATTTAAAGAGTGGAGAGGCTAAGATAAACCTCAAGTTTAACTTCCAGTTGGCGGGTTGCATTAAGAAGATTTTCCAGATCTATAAAAGGAGGCTTGCTAATTCCCTGCTCGACATTTAGATGTAGATAATACTCAGATTTCTACTTATAGACACTCACACATAAATAGAAGCGATTAAAGGATATTGGGAAATACCTGCCACGAAAACCTTTTGCCATATGTATCAACTTCGAAGTCTTGAGCAAGTTAAGTGTTAGTTAGTATACGAACATCCACACATTGATATTTCAATTAACATCCTGAAATTTTGGACTCATAGATAAGAATTGCGCTACGAAAACAACATAAAAATTGACATGCTGAAGAGGTAATTACCATCAGTTCTGCTGGATGTTGCAGTTGATGAATTTGGTAGTAGGCCACAAATAACAGCTTCGGCAGTTTCTCTGTAACTCCCAAGCCCAGAACTTGTTGTGCTTGAACCATCCTTTGATCCGAACATACTAACCCTAGAAACCAGTACCTTTATAACAACAAATTACTTGTCAAAATTAAAAACACCAGTGACCGACCTCAATTGTCGCAAGGTAAAGATTTTGAATCTCATCAAATTAAATGAGCAGTTCGAAACCATGAGAGGATGATAATAATTCGTAAGAAATATTGAATTTGTCAGGTATAAGTAAAACAAAATCCGAAGGAAAGGAACTAAATGTCACAAAATCAAAGAACGCGAAAGGGGAAATCAAAGAGAAAGGATGCGAAAGGGGAAATCAAAGAGAAAGGATGATGGAGGATGTAGAGAAGGAGATCAGAGAGAAACAAACCAGTATGTGAATCAAAATTTTAATAGTCCAGTAATTTAGTAAATTAATGAGTGAAATAATACTTCCTCCGGTTTTAATTTTTCGCCCCATTGTGTTTTGCACAGAAATTAAGAAATATTGATAAAGAGAGAAATGATAATGAAAATGTGATGACTAATCATTATGACTCATCAAAATCAAATGAGTAATGCTTAATATAAGGGCAAAATAGGTAGATAATAGAAAAGTATAAGGGTAATGTGGTAATATACATAGGACAAATAAGGAAAGTAGAGAAATGAGGCAAAAAATTAAAACTTGCCAAATAAGGGATACGGGGCAAAAATTAAAAAACGGAGGGAGTAATAAAATATTTGTGTAAATTTTGACACACAAAGGTGCCAAGAGTAGATATAAGGTATAATAGAGGGTCGACACTTATGAAAGCGTCAATATTGAAGTGTCTAGAAAGTGAGGGATTTGTTGTAGTGTAAGTTTCAATCCGTTCTTCAGATTGTAAGAATTGTAACAATTTTAAAACACAAATTAATAAGAAAAACCCTAAATTAGTGATTAAAACTGGTAAACCTTGAAGTCTAGCAATTAATTAATAAGAAAAGGAAGAAATTGAATTGCAACAACTAAAGTTTCAATCTTTCTCAAATCTCAAGTACTCTAACCATAACAAACCCTAACATAGTGTCCTGAGGAATTGAAATGATATTGAGGTGAAATGAGAGGAAGGAGCAACAACCTGATCAAGGACCAACAAGGCAACAATCTGAGCAACGACCGACGAGATTTCGTGGGGAATACGAAGAATTAGCGAGAACAGGCAAAAGGCGGAGGAGAAAACACAGACGGAAGGAGGAGCGTCCACGGGCGGATAGAAAATAGGCGAAGGAGGAGGAAGGAGGAGCGATGGATGAAGCTAGGGTTTTGGAAATGGATATGGAAGGAGGGTGTCTGTGTATCGCGCAAATAAGAAGACGGAGGCTCAGTTTCCTATGTCAAATAGGATGGAGTTTTGTCTTTCATTATATTGATTTAATTGAATTGATTATTATGGTGAGGCGTCACTTTTGAAAGATGGACGCCGCGCCTTCCATATTTCTTAAGTAAGTGAGGCGTCGTATTTGTATGGACGCCGCACCATCTATTCTTATCAAAAAAAATTATTAAAAATGACTCACTTCACCATTTTTATCAAAAAAAAAAGAAATTATTTGCTGCTATTTACCTAAAACGCCTCAAATAAGGAGCAGCAATTTGACCTTTTTCTACTAGTGTGCCTACACACAGATCTGCAGTTACTAAATTTGTAAAGGAATTTAACTGAAGTTCGAGGCAACCCAATACGACATTACAATTCCTGATCACTGAACTCACAAACCCGTCGCGCCATCCTCTACGTCGTCAATATCGACGAAGTCTGAAACTTTGTCCTCGGACGGTGGGTGCTCCGCATATGAGTTAGGACAATTTCTCTTATCATGGTGAGCCATTCGTTTGCAGTTCTTGCACAGCCGCTTCGGTTTTCTCGCAAGGGCAGCTGCTTTCGTCTTCGTTGACAACATCCTCTTCCCACTACCTTTAGTCTTCGACTTTCTTGGAGGCAGAATAGTATTTCACTAGTAGACGTACAACCAAGCAATTTCTCAAACTCCTGATCCTTCGTCAGTGGCTCGGCGGGCTTACCGATGCTATCGACAAAAACCCTAATCACTTCCCTCAACTTCTAAACATCTTCCTTACCCAATTCACGAACCACGCCTACCGCTTCATGAAATTCAGACCACAGCTTCGTCATCTCCAACTGTTTCTCATCTATCCTGTCAACGGAATTTGTTCTTGAAGCGTAAACCGATCATCTTCTGCACACGTAAGCCGCTGGTATCATCTTCTGTCTGTGTGACGTCAAAATCCATATCACATGTCTGCATAGAATCCCTTTTCTTTCAAACAGCGTACAGGTACATGTCGCCTCCTTCACCTCTGACACAACAAACGAAATTTCAAGTCAATAAGAACGTAACTTTTTCAAACCGCAATGAAACTTCAACATCCTCAAATACACAAACAACAGAAAAGCACCAGGAACCTTCATATTGAGGCACAAATCTGGGTTATAGCGCACAGCGTAAAAGCGATTCCTAGACTGATCCTTCACCGTAGTAACCTCCACCCCTTCATTAACCTCAAAGCCACGTACCGTACAAGTGTCAACAGAGTACTTCACCTCGGTCTGGAATTCTATAAATAAACACTTCATGATTAGTATACAGCTTCACAGCATCATCTTCAATAGCTAAATGAGTCTCCAACTTAGGCCACGAGTGCTTGTTCTCATTGTCAAGTTTCTTCTACGTATGCCTTTGCTACTCCATCGCGCTCTCGTAGCGCATCCAGAACTCCACCAAAGTACCAGACTTGCCTTCAAACCTCTTAAAGAAGCTATTTGCACTCTCCGACCTTTGCGTTGTTCTCACAACGCTGCTCATGAGTATGTCTCGACAATGAGCCATGACCCACCATTTTCTATCGACAAATGGACTGTTAAACCAATCAACTTCAGCCACTCCATGTTCCTCCATAATTTCTTTCCACCTAGAGTCAAACTCAGCGGGTTCAATGGCGTCGTCCCACACAATACCATTTAGCTTATGTATGAACTCGATGTAATCGCTGCTAGTCAAACCATACTTCACAGGAACCTTATTCATTATGTGCCACACATAGTACCAATGCCTCGCTTTCTTAAAGACAAACGCCACAGAGCTAATAATACTGGGATCTTGGTCCGTTATTATGTATTCCGGTTATTTCCCTCCCACCGCGTCCAAAAAACGGGTGAACACCCAATTGAAGGACTCAGTGTTCTCGCGAGCAATGAGGGCACCTCCAAATGTCACCGACCTTTTGTAATTGTCAACCCTAGTGAACGGAGTGAAGATCATCAAGTACGTGTTCGTCCCATATGTAGGATCAAATGACACAACATCCCCAAACATTTCGTAGTTCCTCTTACCAACACCGTCGTCCCAAATAACCCTACATAAGCTACCGTCGGCCGCTAGTTCGTAGTCAAAATAAAACCCTTCGGTTAGCCACCATTTCCTTAAAATTATCTATGAAAAGCTGCCCATCTCGCTCATGAGGATAACACTTAAGATCCCTACCAAAATTCTTAAAGTCATTTAAGCTAGCACCAATATTCTCAAATCCATTCACATGCACCTTAACCATACCGTATGTACGTGTCGGGCAAATTTTCAGCTGAGGAAACAATAAATTACAACATGAAGGTACGTCAAAGAATATCATTCCCACTTCATAATCACAGTTTCCGAAACTTTAACGACGAAACGACGACACTTTAAGACCCAACAGTGAAACTTCAACAACATATCTCCATAACTAACATACAATAAGCTACAGATCTTAACGTCGAATATTACACAGGAAATATGGAATTCAACAAACTCAGTTTTACGACTTCAACTACATCACTGCAAAACTCCATAGCACAACCAACAGAACCCTTTAGGTAGCTGGTGGACAACTGAAACAGAGATCAATCCACAACTTCTGCATTATTCAAAAATTTCAACTACTTAACTTCAGATTTTCAGATAAGTCAATCCACAACTTCATAGCACAACATTTAAAACTTCATAAGCAAACAGTGGAAGTTGTTCATTAGTTTCTCTCAATAATTTCTTTAAAACTTCAGTTGCAACTCTTTAAAACTTCAGTAACTAACATTAGTAACTTCCAGAACTGAAAAACTAAATATGACTGACGGGAAAGGATTTGTCGTGAATCCCACCGATCAAAGTAATAACCAACGAACCTAACTGGGTAGCTAGGGCAAGTCGGGTTGAGATCCTCAGGGACGGAAAATGAGTCAGACTAAGGTGTACTACGGTCTAGACTAGGTTCAAGAGAAGCTAAGGTGACGGCTAAGGTTGACTAATAACTAAGCTAAAAAAATAACTAATGATAAATGGAAGCTAATAAATCAATAAGAAGAAACTAGGGCTAGGTCGGGTTCATGGATGCCAAGGAGATCAAAAGAAGAAAAACGGGGGTGCTAGCATGTTTCCGTAGCCTAGGTTACGATCGGGCTCTCGCTACTTAAACTGCCTAGGGGTCATTCTCATCACGCTCTCGCTACTAATGAGGGAACCAAACCTACCAACTAAACAAACACATGCAAGAGAAGAGGTAAGAAAAACAAGGAATGATTATCTCAAGTCTCACAAGCATTTCATCAAACATGTAGAGTGCAAGGCAAAAAGGAAACAACAAAAACAACAACTTGTACCACCCATATCAACCTAATCATCCCTAATCACACCCAATCCCCCTACTAACCCTATGGAAAACTACTCACACATATCTAACCTAAAACCAACACAAACAAGAGAAACCAACACAAACAAGAACATTCATAATGGAAAACAAGGATAAACAATAAACAAGATACAAAGATGCAAACTTTACTAACTATGAAGGATTAAAGGAAAAGAAAGAAAAAAGATTATACCAACTAGAAGAGAGGAAAAGATGAACACTTGTATAGAAGAAAACCCAAATAATTCCACCAAGGTTGTCAATTTTGATAGATTCTTCAAGAGATCCAATAATACAAGAATAACTAACTAGATTAAGGAGTAATTAAGGACTAATCTACACTAATCTAAGCTAATATAACCTAAAGTAGTCTAGGGTTTTGTGGGAAATGAATGGTGCTTAAAACAATACAAGAGAGGGGTATATATAGGGTTACATAAGCAAGGGGGCGAAACAATGAAAATCGAGCTGAACTGGGCCCTTCCCGGCCGAGAAGGAAGTGATCCCGGTCAGGATGGTGCATAACACCGGGCGGTGTTATGCTCTTCCCGGTCTGGATGATGTCGGTCCCAACCGGGATGGCCTGTCAGAAGTACGTATTTCCCGGCATCTCATCCCGTTCGTGATGGATGATGATCCCGACCGAGATGGGTCATGTAGGCTTCAAATATGGTCACATAGGTCCCTACTTGTTTTTCTTAGGCTTCTTATCGACTCTCGGTGCTTGGGAATGGGCTCCAAGAAACTCGGGATAGAGTTTAAGTCACCGAGTCATCGTCGCTTCTCTTCGTTGGCTCTATATACATCGGAAACGAGTCAAAATCGTTCCGTTTCTCCAAGATAGGCCCTAGGCCGGAACCTAAAACAAGCTAGAAGAAGCATAAGTAGCCTCGAAAACCGCTCCGAAGAGCGATTCCACAAGAGAAACCGAGACCAAACACAAGAAATAAGCACTACAAACCACACTTATCAACTCCCCCACAATTAACCCTTACTCGTCCTCGAGTAAGCACAAACTAACTACTAAACTAATAAAAACTAAAATACTAGCCGAGTGGGTATTAGCGCACCCTACGCCCTTTCCACTCACGCGAGAACACTTAGAGAAAAAGTGCTCTCCGCAAGGCAAGTGAGGTCTTGCGACAAAACTATGGATACAACCAAACACGAAAACACACAAACAAACAATCAAACAAACAAACAAACAATCGGTTGCATCCAAAAAGAACAAATACCGCTTCCCTCAACCAAGCGGTGAAAGCGACACCGGTTAAGGACTCAAGGCAAGCGACAACGTTCCCAAGCTAATAACACAAATCGATAAGGACAAAATCCTAATAGTATAACAACAAAGCAATAAGAACGTTGGTAACTTAACTAGTTCCTCCTAACCTTCTAAGAACGTACCACGGGACGATAGGCGGGATGGAAAACGGATGAACCATGGAGTTAATCGACATTGTAGGTAAAGTGAAACCCTGCCCCCTTTAGCGATGAGCCAAGAGGGTCGTCCCCTACTGATAACACGCAAATTTGGACCGTTTTACCCCCTATTTTCACTCGTATTTGACTCATTTTTGTGTGCTTTAACGTCAATATAACTCATTTTTGACTATATTTCGTATTTTCTATTTTAAATTTGGTTTTTTCGTGATTATCGTCTTTTTCGTAGAATTTCGTACTGCTTTTGTGTGTTTTTGTCTTTTAGGTACGTGTTCATGAAGAAAGAGGCGAATTGAAACTTGAGGAGAAAATCAAGAGATCGAGTCAAACCCCAAGTCCAAACCCAAGAGGTGAAACCTTGAGCGAAAAGAAAAACAATAGTCCATTGGGCATCTTCACCGGAGATGTCAAACTTCAAATGAATATATCTAGAGTTCTAGACTTCGAATTGAAGCGATTCTAGTTGGAGGTGAAAGCTTATCTTCTTAGCTTTCTAACGACATATCACACGCCCCAATCGGAGTTAAAACGAGAGAGTTATAGCCCTCTGAAGTCACAGGGCAAAATTTCACCCGATGAGATTTGACCGGGCGAAATTTCGCCCGACGGTGTTCCTCCCAGAATGACATTTCGGACAAAAAAAGTTCATCGGGTGAAATTTCACCCTATGAGTTGACCGGGCGAAATATCGCCCACCGGGTGAAATTTCACCCAATGGAGAAAAGTGCCAAAAACCGAAAAATGAGAAGAAAATTTCACCGGGTGAAATTTCATCGTCAAGCCGCAGGGCAAAATTTCACCAGATGGGAATGATAGGGTGAAGTTTAGTTGATGGGAATTGAAGTATTGGGCTTCCACTTTTGGGCTTAAAGAATTAGGGTTTTGAGACCCCTCTTTTCTCTCCTCTATATATATATATATATATGTAACTCCTCATCATTTGAGGAGGGGGCACCATTCCACCACAACACCACAACACTACCTAAGCTATTATTCCCTCCGTTCCAATGAATTGTTTGCCTTTGGTTTTGGCACCAAGGGGAAGAGATCCAATTAGGACGTGACATGTGGAGTCAATGATCAAATTACATATAAAAAACATTCCTAAAATAGAAAGGCAAATAATTCATTGAGACGCCCCAATATAGAATAGGCAAACAATTCATTGGAACGGAGGGAGTAGTAAATTAGTAGTAGATTATATTAGTAGATTATTATTAGCAGATTAATTATTAGGGAGATTTTTGGAGGGTGACAGTCCAAAAATCTCCACCTATTCTAGATCTAATTAATTAAGTGTAAAGACTCCATCTTTATATTCAAGTTTTTATCGAAGTTCTTTTGGAGATTTTCAAAGGTTAGTGACAAATCCATTGTCATCTTCATCAAGCTTCTCCTTATTTTTATTATTATCGTTTTCCTCCATAGTCGGTATATTTCTCTTCCTCTCCCTAATCTCTAGTTAGATTTAATTTCGTTCTAGATTTAATCTCTCGTCTAGATTTAATTTAGTTATTGTTTTTCTCTAGATTTAATTATTAGGCTTGTTTAAGTTGGTTTCTCCTTAGTTATCGTTTTATTAGTTCACATTATGCATTGTGAGTAGATTTCTTGTTAGGGGGTTAAGAGAGGAAGATCTTGGTAATTTGAATTGAGGGATGTTGGTGGGTTGTTTGCTTGTTGATTTATCAAGTTTGAGTTTTTGTGTGTTTGTTGACTTAGACCGGCCGGCTAGATCGACCTTGACTCCCTCCTATCAATATGGGGAAACTCGGGGTAGGAGTTACCTTGACTTGAGACTTTCCTTTTTTCGCCGCGATAGCGGGATCTAGATAAGTTGGGTGAAGAAACCGAAAGGTGGCATTCTCCCTTTATCGACTTTGTGACTAAAACTCGATTCCGAGAGTCTTAGACCCCAATTTCCAATTTCCGACTCCTTCTAACACCTTTTCCTTATTAGATTATCTTTTTGTAGTTTATAGCTTTTAGTGTAGACTAGTGTAGACCTAATCCAAAAACCCCAAAAATAGACTCCAAACACTTTTTGACTTTGACTTGACCGACCTTACCTAGCCCGTCCCTGAGAATCGATCCCGACTTGCCGCTACTACGTAGTAGTTAGTTGGAATTTATAAATATTGTTTGATCGTGTTAGATAGGCGACAATATGATTTTGCTTTGATTTGCTATGCTATTTCTTTTTCTTCTTTTCTATTTTGTTTTTGACTTGTTGTGCCTTTTCTTTCTTTTCTGGTTTTTTTCTTTTCTTTCTATTTTCTTTCTTTTTCTTTTTCTTTCTTTTTCTTTCTCTTTTTAACTTGGTTTGCCTTTTGGATAAATCTTGTATTGTAGGCAATTTTTGTAGCCAAGTAAGAAACTTCAACAAATCGCAACTTATTTGTGAGATATGTGTAGAAGGTAGGGAAATGGGTATGTCGGGAGCGCACTTTCCCTTCAAACCCACAAAAAGGGGAAAACTTGGACTAATCAAACAATTTCAAACATGGTCACCTAAGAGACGGGACTAGGGAACCAAGGCTTTTTCACTCCATGGGTGGTCAAAATGATCAAAATGCAAATCCCGTAGTAAATCCCTAGTAGACTAGGTGGACTGAAGGTAAGAAACCAACGAAACTATTGATTTAAAGTCATCCTACTAGACTAAAGTCCAAAAATCGATTCATATCACTAGAAAGGGAAAGTAAACACTTGCGCACTAGCCTCAAAACTGGGTTTTCGAAAACCTTTTCTACACAAGACACAAACTAAACAAGACAAAACAAAGGCAAAAGAAAACAAAACAAAACAAAACAATACAACACACAAAGAAATAAACAAACACCACCCCGAAACTTCCAAGCAAGCAACCATATCAATCCACAAAATCCAAAAATCTCCACCCGAGCATCCACCACCACAAAATCTCCTCCAAACACCGAAATGGGAAAAGGAAAAAGAGATAGGAGGATATTACCGGATGTCAAGAGCTTTCCGAAACTCACGGCGTTCAAGCAACCTACAAGAAAACGGGGAGGCAAAACACACACAATATAACAAATATACGACACAAAGACACAAAAGAAAATGACACAAAGGAAAATCTTATTGACTTTTTGTGAAAATTTTCAAATTTTTAGGGATTTTTAAGATTTTTTCGAAAAAACTACAAAAATGAAACTAACTGGACTAAGATATCACTCCCCCACACATAAACCGAGCAATGTCCTCATGCTCGATCGGTAGTGTGTGGAAGACACTACAAAGAAGAGAAAAAAAGAAAATAAGGCTAAAAACTCAAAAATGAAAGTGAAGAAAGGGTAGAATGTGTCCGGCCGGGGTGTAATCAAGTCACCAAGGGCCGAGACGAGAAAAGATATGGACGTGGAAGAAATAAAAGAAAATGGGAGGGGAGGGCTAGGTGTAATCAAGTCACCTAGCCCGGATTCCGCCCGAATCCGACTAAATTCTACCAAAAAGGGAATAAAAATAAAGAAAAAGTGAAAAGACTTGTCAATTTGGATTTTTCAAAAGATTCTCGATGCAATCACATCATCGAGAATCGGGAGCAATGATCACAAAGGCCCCGAGGGCCGCTACGACACAAAAAGGATAAAGGGAAGGGGAACTGTGGACATGACATAGGTCCACCCCGACGCGGCCACGCGCGGGTTTGGGGAGGCGAATGAATCTCCATATGAGATGGGTCGAATTGAAATTTAAATCGAAGTGGAGTCACCACCGAACTTTGTGGGAGTTCGGACCCGTTCGAACCCACTCTATATCTTAGTGGGCCATGCACAAAATACGGCCCATTCGGATGTCAGAGTTTATTGGGTTCGTCCATTTGCATTTTGATACCGATACCGATACCGTGTATTGGATGACTCTCGTGTGCCAATGGATTCGGGTATCTGGAAACCATGGTTCTGGGGTGAGGGTACATGTTGGAAAGTTCACAAAGAACACCCAACCCCGCCCGCACATTAGCGGCCTCTACTAAGACATCGTTTGATGTTTTAATACGCGCGTTAGTAATTCTTTTATTTTGGTGTAAAAGTAAGTATATTAATTTCAAAAAGGGTCACCACAAACAATTAGGCCTTCATTATACATCACTTTTCTATTCTATCAATCTATTGATTAGATAATGATATTTACTCGGAATGCTACCTATAACGTTCTTGACTCTAACACTTATCTCCTTTTTTATTATATCTACTAACCATTCAGAGCGTTCTAATATAAACGAGATCCTTCCCGTATTTTGATTTTGCCAAACGAGATCTGTTTCATGAGCAGGGATTTTCCTCGGTGTCTCCTCCACCATTCGATGAGATGATATGCAAACATTGTTTTGACTAAACATTCGAGGATTAGAATAAGTTTCTAGGTCGATTTAATGCATCTAATACTAACGTCAAAGTTGTATTTAGCATACGAGATTCATTTTAGTACAATAAAACGAATAACGGAAATAAATAAAAAAGACATGAACAAACAAGTTAGTAACGGTAATAACGATAATAACGGTTTGTAAATAATATGGAAATGCTATAGAATGATGTAAATAACATGATGCATGATTTTAGAAAGTAATAAATCGCGTGATTGACTTGACACGTGTTGACCGAGGTCATAAAAATATTTTATAAGGCTCGGAATGTGTTTAGGGCTCACGTTTTGACGTGATGAGAGGGCACTCGATCGAGTCATTGGAGGACTCGACCGAGTGTGCCTCGGAAAATCGGTCTGCCCAAAATTTGAGGTGTTACTCGACCGAGTCACTAAGAGATTCGACCGAGTAGGTCGCCACTCGATCGAGTCATTGAGAGACTCGACCGAGTGGTTCTCAATAACGCATTCTGCCTCGATTTTTGGGATGTCACTTGGTCGAGTGGCCTATGGCACTTGGTCGAGTGACCCCTTTACGAACTAGGGTTCACTTCGCAATTTATTGTTGACTTCGAAATTGCCTTTTGATTTTGGAAAGACGATGATTTTATTGAGTCGGCCAAAAATATTGTATGATTTATGCTCGATTCGGACTTTGATACTCATAGTATCCGATATTCGATTATTGAATCGATATCGAATATTTAGAGCGAAATCTAAAAAAATACGCTTGTAAGTCGTTTTAAATCAAACTAAAGCGAAATAAATTATCTCCGCGTTTATAGTGTCGTATTAATTCTTTCGAATTAGGTGACAACTATTTTGAGCATCAACGAATTCGCATTAATTAGACTTATTGACTAAATCGCTTAGATTCGACATCCAACTATTGAGTTGGAATCGAATCTAAAAGATTGACACTTTAAAGTCGCTTGAACTAAAAGGACTTGGCTTGATTCCCTCCGCATCCCGACATCATGATAAATCCTTACGGATTGTGTGATGTCGGATCCGCATCAACAAGTTTTGACTTAACTAAAAAACGTTTGATTCGAAAATAGTCTCAAAATTGATGAATATGCTACAATGATGATGATGACGAAATAAAAAGACTATTGTTGATGTTGATTCGCTTCAACAATCAAGCGTTCGGGGTGTCGGGATAAGCGACCGACAACGTTGGGTGAAGCACCCTTGTATATTCGGATTTCCTTATCCCGTCATCATTCACGCTCGACACGAATTAGCGAGTAATTTAATATCTTAATACTAGAGATAGTATCGATATTAGAAAAATAAGAAAACGAAAAAAGATGAGGAAGAGAGGAAGATGACGCGAGAGAGAGGAGAAGAGAGAAGAACGGGATTTTGCACCCTCAACCTACATGTTTCTTAGTCCCGGATAGAACTCGTTTAATTGTGGCTCGGGCATGGGAGTAGCGAGGTTACGTAGATCGAGTTATGGTGGTTTAGTGTTTGCTAGATGCTAGGGTTGTAAGTAGTAGAGATAGGAAGATTAGGGTTGTAAATTGTGAAATAGGGTTGTGCAAAAAAGTCTCTTCATTGTGCATGCAAAGGGGTGTATGTATAGGCATGCCCTCTACCCTCGTCTAGGGTTACTCGACCGAGTACCCTGCTGACTTGGTCGAGTGGCCCAAAGCAGCCGCAGACGGGCCTATTTGAGGGCCCACTCGATCGAGTGGGTCAGCTGGAGCGAGGGGTCCAGATTTTTGGACCCCGGGTTGGATATTCTGTAGATCTTGTATTTGGGTTGGACTTTTGATATTTGCATGACTATTTTTGTGTCTTGGAAACGACTTTGACTGGGGTTTGACCCGGTCGCTAAAATACGGTTTTATTTCCGGTGTCGGTTTACACCCAAATTAGTCTTATTTGATTGGAAACGACCCACTGGGCCTGAATTTGCGGTCAGTTTTATGAGATTTGTACTCCGTAGAAAGCCAAAGCCAGAAACTAATGGTTTCGATCCCATATCCGAGCGCGTAGAAACACGTTTGCGTCCGATCATCATCGGGTGTTTTTCGGAAATTGCTATAGACACCTAGCAGCCAAATGTTGGTGTCTAGAGAGCCCCCACTCTGACTGAGGCTTGGACAAGGCGAAAGTCAGAGTAGCTATCAGGCCAATCGAGGATTAAGACCTGGTAGACTTCCGGTCGGGTCGTTTATAGTCCATTAGACTTGCGTGAAAGGCTCGCCAGCCATAAGATAGAAATCATACCTGAGCTGATGATGATAACTCCGTGGGGAATCGAACTTGTCGTATAAGCCCTGGGTGTGCCTATATATGGGCCCATCCCGTGCTATTCCGGGAAAAATGCCGCCTCGGGCTTTCTGCTGGGGAGATATATGAGTTATGCGGGCCTGCCTCTGAAGCCTTGAGTCGTACCTGTATCAGTTACATAAATTTTTGCATGCAACACGTAGGTAACAATATGACTCGCGCTGGGGAATAAAAAATTGAATTTTTGAATTTTTGAATTTTGGATTTTTGAAAATTTTGAAAACTTTGACTCTTTTGAAGAAACTTAGGAACACTCGGGATGACTAATTCCTGGGCTAAAATTGAGGAGTCTGAGGTTGGGCCCGTATGTGTAAACCCACTGGGATTAGGAAACTTTTATGGAAAAGTGTTATGGAAAGAGGGTTGTAAAGCTTGATGCTATAAATACCCCTCCCCTGTCTTAATTTTCTTCACAACTTCCTCACCCTCGTTTCCTCAAAAAAGAAAGTTCCTTATTTTTTTCAAGAATTTTAGTCATGGGAATCGAGCGATTGACCGCGATGCTGCAAGAATGGTCCCGACGGTTTAGGGACACGGATAGGGTGGCTCTGAACCAGACGGTATTACTCAGCTGTATACGTTCCGTCAGATGCAGATAGATCGCCACTTTCTTGATGCTTGTTTGTCCTATTGGGACGACACATATAATGTCTTTGCCTTTCCTCGAGGCGAAATTTGTCCTTTACCCGAGGAGATTGCTGCTGTGGGGGGATGGAACCCGATACTTCGTCCTGCCGTCCCGTTTTCAGTCCATGATCCCAGGAGGAAGTTGCGGGAATTTTTAGGACTTTCCCATAATGAAGTATCTCGAATGGCTGAAGGTGATACTGTTTCCCTGATTGACTTGGCCGAGAAATTTATGAACCCGCATGATGTCCGGGTCAGACCAATTCACAGCCGTAGAGCTTTCTCTTTTTGTATGCTCCATGTTTATGCCTTTGAAGGTCACATGGATTTGTTGTCGTACATGGGCGACGTTCGTCTTTTTACCGTGGTTGATCTGATGGAGACGGAGCACAGTCCGACTTGGCTGATTACGGGTGAAATCATCCAGGGCTTAGATAACCGTAAAAGGGATTCATCGGTTCATCTGACCGGAGGTACTCGTTTATTGCAAGTATTTTAGATTTTTCTGATTTTTTGATTTTTTTTTAATTTATCGAATTTTTGATTTGATTTTTTTTCTCGCGATTTTCTGCTAGAGTGGGCACTCGATCGAGTCACCCGGGCACTCGATCGAGTGCCTTCGCAAAAAGCCCCCTGCCCGATTCCAGGGGTGTCACTCGATCGAGTGGCCCCTAGGCACTCGATCGAGTGCCCTTAGGCGGACGCCCATTTTATCTCGAGAACTCATATTTTTTTCTTTTTTCAGATCTGGCTATTTGAGAGGCTATCAGTCATAGATCCTCCTCTTGACTCGAGTAGATATCGTCCTAATCAGGAGATGGCAAGGAGACGGGCTATTGATTTTTCTCACCAGATTACTCAAAAGTACTGGGACGAAGTGTTATCTTTCCATAGCGGTCCGTTGATTCGATGGGTAGTGCCAGGGTGGCCCATTTATGTTTGGACAGGCTTGGCTCCGAGGGATAAGGCTCGCTACCAGATAATCTTGTCTTTCAGGCAGACGATCCATCTTTACCCCGACCGCATACTAAGGAAGTATGGTTGGTCACAAAGAATCCCGGAGGTTGAAGCAGTTGTGAGTGAATCTACCCAGCTGACTGATGTGATGTGCGACACCTGGATGCAACGATGGTACACCCGACACACCTGGCCCATTTCCAAATCTCTTCATTCAATCTGGGTTTCAGACTCCTATGTGAAGTGGACTAAAGAAGATACTGACAAGGTCCGAGCTGCTCTAAAAGTTGACGAAACTTTCGACCTGCTGCGGAGGGAGCAAGTCAAAGACAATAGGGTCTTTTTTGACGAAGGCAACACTCCGGCTACTCTGGTCCGTCTTATGTCAGGTGAAAGAAGGAAGACTAGGACTCAAGGTGAAGGGTCTAGTGCTAGAGGTGTGCGGAGGAAGGTGAGCCCCCAGACTGACTTAGAAAAACTTGGCTCAAGACTGGCAGTGCAGGACCGACTTGGTCCACGAGACAGGCTACCTGAGCACGTACGGGCTCGACTTGGACCGGTGACCATTGCAGAAGACCCGCTGTCGAAGAAACGGGTTCGAGCTAAGGAGGTTCTTCTAGTGATTCGGGAACGCTCGCCCCCGCCCCGGCGACCTCGGGCTCCGCGCGACTCAAAGGGCAAGGGAAAGGGCAAAATGCATGACCACTAGTCTCTTTAATTTTATTATTTAAGTATTATTACTATTTTTTTGGTGCGCTTTTTTGTGTGTTTGCCGTTTTTTTTTCTTCGTGTGTGTGGTGTAATTTTGGAATTCTCGAGTTTATCGGGTCTTTAATAAAAGACATATTAGTGAATACCGTTTCTGTCTTTTCGTTATTGCAGTGGTTGTACCCTTTTGAGGGGTTGCCTACGTATCCACAATTAGCAGAATCAAACCAAACGTAGTTCAAATATAGATTTTTTTGCAATTTTCTAAATACATCAAGACTATTAGTTCAAGATGTGCGACAGTAGGATAAGTAATCCTAACTTATTGACTTGCTTATAATTTTTGAAAATTTATAAAAAGACAAATTTTTATAAACTTTTTGCAAATGACATTTAGATAGGGTTTATGGGTAGTAGCGCTTCAGCTGGTCCAAGTTGGTTGGGTTGACGAATTCGTTCCCGTCCAAGTCTGTTAGCATCACCGCTCCTCCTGATAGGACATTTTTTACTAAATACGGCCCAGCCCAATTGGGTTTGAACTTTCGTCTTGGGTCGACCGGTAGTAAGGCCCTGACGGATTTTAGAACTAGATCCCCTTCTTTGATATTTCTGGGCCTAACTCTTTTGTTGAAAGCCTGTTGTATCCGCTTTTGGTATATCTGAATATTGTTAAGGGCCCGGGACCGTCATTCGTCTAAAAGGACTAACGAATCATATCGGGCTTGGACCCAATCTGCTTCAGGCACTTGGCTCTCCGGTAAAATCCGGAGGGATAGTACTTCTAGCTCGACCGGTTGGACCGCTTCCATTCCATATGTCAAATAATATGGGGTTGCTCCGGTTGCGGTGCGAATTGACGTTCGGTACCCCCATAGGGCAAAAGGTATTTTGTCGGGCCAGTCCCGGTAATTTTCAGCCATCTTTTTATGTATGGTGATAATCGTTTTATTAGCTGCCTCTACCACTCCATTTGTTTGGGGACGGTAAGGTGAAGATGTATGCCTTTGGATCTTATATTTGGCTAGTAAAGTAGCGGTTTCGACTTGCAAATGAGACCTGTGATCACTGATGAACTTGTGCGGGATCCCATATCAGCATATGATCTTGTTTTGGATAAATTTGGCCACATGCTTGGCGTTCAAAATCCGGTATGCCTTGGCTTCGACCCACTTGGTGAAATAGTCGATAGCCACCAAAATGAAACAGTGACCTCCTGTCTCGGAAGGGTTCACCTTTCCGATTATATCAATACCCCACGTTGAAAATGGCCACGGTGATGTCATGGTATATAGTAGGGAGGACGGCATATGTTGTACATTGGCAAAAATCTGACACTTATGGCAGTGTTTGACATATAACTGACAGTCGGTTTCCATGTTGTTACAATAATATCTGAGCCTCATGATTTTTCGGGCTAGCATATGGGCGTTCATATGTGGACCATTTTTACCATCGTGTACCTCGGACATAACCTTCTCGGCATGTGCTTTATCGATACACAGGAGGAGAGCTCTCTACGCCGTCTTTTTGTATAACTGTCCGTCGTCCGTACGAACGAATTGGGTTGCCATTCTTTGCAACGCTTTCTTGGCCTGGTTTTCAGTTCCTGGAGGATATTCCTCCGTTGTCAAGTAGTTAGAACGGCCTGATACCAAGGTTATGCATCGGTTATTTCGATATCTTAAATGGCGTTGCTATAGGCCGGCTCGGACCGTCTCTCGACGCACGTTTTCTCGAGCATTGTATACTTGCATTCGTATTCCAAGAACTTCTTACTAATGTAGTAAATAGCCCGCTCTTCTGAATCGACTGTCTGGGCCAGCATAGCCCCCATGGTTGTCTCGGTCGTTGTTAGGTATAACGACAAAGGCAAACCGGGTTGAGGTGGCATTAATACCGGCGGTGCAGATAGAATCTCCTTGATTTTATTGAAAGCCGTTTGACATTTATCGTCCCATAGTGTTCGTTCTCCTATCTTCAGTTTTTTGAAAATGGGTTCGCATACCATGGTTAACTTTGAAATAAACCGGCTAATGTATTGGACTTTCTCGAGAAACCCCCTTATTTCTTTTTCGGTTTTGGGGGGCTGCATCTCGGTAATGCCCTTGATTTTAGCTGGGTCGACCTTGATGCCGCGTTGGCTGACGATATGGCCCAGTAATTTGCCTGATGTTACCCCGAAACTGCACTTTTGATGGTTTAGCCCCATGTTGTACCTGCGTAATCGGGTAAAGAATTTTCTTAGAGCTGCAATGTGCCCATTCCGGTCTTTGGATTTGACAATCATGTCGTCCACATAAACCTCCACTTTCTTATGCATCATGTCATATAATAAAGTTGTGGCGGTTCTTTGATAAGTGGCCCTGGCATTGATGAGCCCAAATGGCATAACGGTGTAACAGTAAGTACCCCAAGGTGTAATGAAGGTGGTCTTACTCATGTCTTCTTCTGCCATTTTGATTTGATTGTATCCGGCATACCCATCCATAAATGATAAGAGAGCATGATTGGCCGTGTTATCCACTAGTATGTCGATGTGTGGTAAATGAAAATCGTTTTTTGGTCTGGCCTTATTAAGGTCACAGAAGTCTACACATACCCGCACCTTGCCGTCCTTCTTGGGTACTGGCACGATGTTTGCAACCCAGTCTGGATATTCAGACACTTGTATAAAGCCCGCTTGAATTGCTTGTCGACTTCTTCTTTGACTTTGAGAGACCATTCGGGCCTCATTCTTCGGAGCTTCTGTTTTACCGGCTTACACCCATCTTTGATGGGTATACGGTGCTCAGCTATTTCCCGATCTATCCCCGGCATGTCCTTGTAGCACCACGCGAAGACATCCTTAAATTCTTGGAGGAGGTCTGTGAATTGTTTTCTCTCCTCGGGATCTAAAGATAAACCCAACTTAAGCGTCTTGGGTTCTAAAGTGGTTCCCACGTTAATGGACTCGGTTTCCTCAATTACCGGATCTCGAGATTCCCTTTGTTCAGCTGCTCGATCAGATGCGGAGGTAGAGGTACCTGTTCGTCGGGTTTCTCAATGTCATTGCATATAAAATTTTTGAAATTGAAAGAATTTTGGAAATAAGACAAGTCATAACCGGAACGGTTTTCGTTATTATTAATGGTAAATTTGGAAAACAGCTCGAAAAGAGCGGTCATCTGATCGTTGGTCAGTGGCGGCATAGGGAGTACCCTCGGGACAGGCCCCGAGACTCCAGTAGAAATGGCTAAAGAAAGAGGGGTTACAGACTCGACTCTAGCGCTGGACCCTCTCGACTTGGACTCAGACTCCGACGCTGACTCAGACTCAGTATCCGGCATGTCTCCCTCGCCGGTGGTCAGCTTGTAGACTCGACCCTGGCTGTCGATCCACTTGATGGTCATCTTCCAGGCCCTTTTCCCGGTGTCTGCACCAACTTCGAAGATCAACTTAGTTGGGTCAAACCGATTGCTGCGAAGGATCAGGTTGACCAGATCTTCTTTTGGAGCAGGGATGGCCTTGTCTTCTCCGAATAGGAGCCCCAGCACGGGCTCTGAGTTATTTTCACCCTCCTTGGATTCAGCCTGAACGAGGGTGAATATATCATCGGGGATGAAATTGTATTCCCGAGCCATTTTGGTCTCGGGGTATGTGCGGGTGGGTCGGTAAAGCCCCACTTGAATAGCCCCAAATACCGGTGTAACGAAGTAATCGATTACTTTTGGGCTGTAAGGGAACAAGTAGGTACCCTTGATGATGTTGGTAGCCTTCTGAATACCGGCCCGGACCACGTTTTCCGTGGTTATAGCATACCCCAAACCAAATCGTGATTCGCCGTCGTTTACGACCTCGATGATTTTTCCGGCTGGAAAATATGGTCTCGAGGTAGCCCCCGGTAAGTAGCCCAAGTTTTGTAGCATCGCATTGATGCTAGTAGTGAAGTAGGGCCTGAAGAGATATTCCTCTTCGATCATTCCCACGAAATCGAATCCTCGTGGGTCGGCCCGGCCTGTAGCGTTGCAGCTTGCTACGGTAATGGGGGTTGCCTCCAGTGTGATGACACCGTCTTGAAGAGGCATCTTGACCTTTCTATGGAAGGTAGAGGATACGGCCTTGACTGCATGGATCAAAGGCCTTCCCAGTAGCAAGTTGAAAGATGAGGTGACATCAATCACCTGGAACTCCAGTTCTTTTTCAATTGGGCCTGTTATAATTGTCATTTTAATGGCCCCAACAACCGGTTTTGGGCTTCCATCGAAAGCCTGGATAGTCTGTGCGGTCGGAAGATAGCCGGCCTCGGTAATGCCGAGGGCTTTGGCGGTCTTCAAAGGCAGGATATTCACAGCGGATCCATCATCGATTAGGGTCATTGGGAGGTATTTCCCTCGGCAAATGACCGTGATGTACAGGGCCAAGTTATGATCGGGCCCGAATGGTGGAAGGTCAGACTCAGAGAAGATGATAAGTGGGCCTTCTTCTTTTGGCTTCCCCTTGGGATAGGGCATGATAGTGGCTACCATTTCAATAGGGGTAACCTGTGAGTCGACCATGATTTCATTGAGAGCCTTGGTAAGTGCTTCCCGATGTGCTTGCGAGCTAACCAGGAGTTTTCATATGGTTAGATCGGCCCGAACCCTCTTAAATTGCTTAACCAGGGCCGTGTCGTTGCTTGGTTCCTCGAGGGTTGGCTCCGCCCTGGCAGGTTCAGTGACGGTTGTGGGGATAGGATGCCCGGTGGTGGCGAGGTGGTTGGTGGCTAAAGCTTTAGATTTAGCCTTTCGTACCTCTTCAATGGTGATGGGGACAGCTTCCCCTTTGGCTAGGTAGACATCCTCTTCATCGTCGAACCACATCCCGTTAATTTGTGGGATAAAGGGGGAAATGAGATGACAGCAGTCGATTACCTCTCCGATAAAAATGGCGTGAGCACTGAACGAGTTTTCTTTGTTGCTTGGCTTGTCCCCGGGAAATGGTATTTTCCCGCTCTCGATCAGATGCTTCAATTTCCAGCATTTTTTTTCAGTATCGTGCCCATTACCGCGATGATATTGGCAATAGGCCTGAACATTGTAGCTTTTGGATCTTTTCTCCACTGGAACCTCTGGAGTTGGGGCTATTGGTTGGATTAGGCCCTTTGAAGATAGCCTTTGTAAGGCGTAGGTATAGGTAGTCCCTATATCCGTGAATACCCTAGTTGGAGTTTTCTTTTTGGATGAGGTATCCAGCAGATTAACCTCATCGAAGATGCTACGGGTTGCAGATGCTGGTGTGGGCTTGCTCACAGTGAACTGGCCCCTTGATATCCCTTGGTAGAGGCATTATTCAGGCTCTCTAACCTAAAATCATCCTCGATCCTTGTACCCATTTCAGTTAGAGTGGCAAAGTTGGGAATGACAACATACCAGAGATGGACCCGGTAGGAAGGGAGGAGGTTCTTGACAAAGGCCTCCACTAAGACTTTCTCCTTGCGCTTATCGACCAACTTTACGCTCTCGGCCCTCCACCTTTGATGGTACTTGGTGAACCCTTCTTTGGGCTCTTGGGCCATAACCTCCAGAGTACGCATTTTAGTCTGGATCTCGGTATTATCAGCGTAATTCCGAGCAAATTTAGTTGCCACATCGTCCCTAGTCTTGTACTTCTTGGAATCGAGCCTGGAGTACCAGGCTTTGGGATGCTTCTCGAGGGAGAAAGCGAACAAATGTTTGAACATGGTGGACTTCACCCCCTTGACGGCCATAAATTCTTTGAAAGCCCGGATGTGATGGATCGGGTCTTCAGTACCCTCAAACATCGGTATTCCCATAAGGTTGAGGTTGGCGGGTAACTCGTCATTCAGAGGCGAGTAGGAGCGAGCATTCTCCGTATGGATCAAGTTGCTTGTTGACAAGTGGACTTGTTCTTCAAGCTTGCGAACGACGCTGATTAGTTCAGCTATGGGCCCGGTGGGCTCCGATCCCGCGACAGGAGTCCATTTCTCCACGACGCTCAAATGGGTGGCAAGGGTCGTTTGGTCGGTCTGGATGGCAGTCAATTGGGTCTCGATTTTGGCCAGTGCGGCGGTCAGTTGATCCAGAGTCGCTTGCATTTTCTGGCGTCTAGTTAACGAAGGCCTGTCTGTAAGAATACCGCATAATCAGAAATTAGCCCAAATCCTGGAATAAAGAGTACATCCCGAGCAAAGGAAAGACTGAAAAGGAAATGACTCGGAAAAGACACCTAGACGGGTGACTTGTGAAAGGTGGGCCTCCCTTAGAATTCGGCAATGTGGGCCGGGTCTTGTTCGAAGAAAGGTCCACGTGAGACATCCCCAGACTTTGGACTTGAATGTGTAGACGGGCCCTCCTTTGTAGGAGTGTGTCCTACGTAGGTGGGCCATGCCTTAGTCAAATAAGGCGGACTGGGATAGGGAGGAAACTTGTGATGTAAGCTTGACAGAGTTTCGACGCTAAAGACTTTGACGACTTATGACACGACCCGACATTACTAAATACGGGAAGTCTTAAGAAGAGAAAGGTTTTGAAAAGGGATTTTTTTGGAAAATCCAAGAAACTCGGTGAAGGGCCCGATTTTTTTCGGAAATCGGAAAAGTGTATCGGGCCACAATTTTGAAAGTTCGAAAAAAAATTGAGTTTTGAAATGGGCAGAATACCGGCTAGAAATAGGCTATTTTGAGTAAAATCATAAGTCCTAAATTCGGTATGCTTCCCGGGTTTTGGAATTTGATATTTTGAAAAAAGATGTATTTTTGAAAAATTGACGGTTTTTGAAAAAAATGTCCTTTGAAACCAAGTAGCACATAGTCACGCAAGCATAATAACGATGCCATGTATGCTCTATACTAAGTCTCGGTCGGTCTATAAAGGGTCTATACCAGCGCACATAGCCTATCCGTGAACCGGGACGGACTTCATAAGTCGAGTTGAGCTTAGAACATGCCGCGAAACCCATACGAATCGACTATGAACACCTTTGACATATCCATATTGGAGTACATCACGGTATAGTGGGACGTCGGTCACCAGTACCGGCCCGGGAAAATATGGGGTTATGCATGAACCGTAAAACTAAAACGCATATTGTACTAGTCAAACGATTTCTATTCGAGTCTCACCCTGAGGATGCCGATGTTAAGTCACACATCAGTTAATCCTCAGCGGAGTCTATAAATTGTGGATATGACATAGGTCCACCCCGACGCGGCATGAATCTCCATGTAAGATGGGTCGAATTGAAATTTAAATCGAAGTGGAGTCGCCACCGAACTTTGTGGGAGTTCGGGCCCGTTCGAACCCACTCTATAACTTAGTGGGCCATGCATAAAATACGGTCCATTCGGATGTCAGAGTTTGTTGGGTTCGTCCCTTTGCATTTTGATACCAATACCGACATTATCGGATACCGTGTATTGGATGACTCTCGTGTGCCAATGGATTCGGGTATCCGGAAACCATGCTTCTGAGAAAGAGGTGAGGGTACGTGTTGGGATGTTCACAAAGAATACCCAACCCCGCCCGTACATTAGCGGCCTCTACTAAGATATCGTTTGATGTTTTAATACGCGCGTTAGTAATTCGATGAGATGATATGCAAACATTGTTTTGATTAAACATGCGAGGATTAGAATAAGTTGCTAAGTTGATTTAATACATCTAATACTAACGTCAAAGTTGTATTTAGCATGCGAGATTCATTTTAGTACAATAAAACGAATAACGGAAATAAATCGAAAAGACATGAACAAACAAGTTAGTAACGGTAATAACGTAAATAACGGTTTGTAAATAATATGGAAATGCTATAGAATGATGTAAATAACATGATGCATGATTTTAGAAAGTAATAAATCACGTGATTGACTTGACACGTGTTGACCGAGGTCATAAAAATATTTTATAAGGCTCGGAATGTGTTTAGGGCTCACGTTTTGACGTGATGAGAGGGCACTCGATCGAGTCATTGGAGGACTCGACCGAGAGTGCCTCGGAAAAGGGGTCTGCCCAAAATTTGAGGTGTTACACGACCGAGTCACTAAGAGATTCAACCGAGTAAGTCGCCACTCGATCAAGTCATTGAGAGACTCGACTGAGTGGTCCTCAAAAACGCATTCTGCCTAGATTTTTGGGATGTCACTCGATTGAGTGACCCCTGTACGAACTAGGGTTCGCTTTGCAATTTATTGTTGACTTCGAAATTGCCTTTTGATTTTGGAAAGTGGATGATTTTATTGAGTTGGATCGGGCAGAAATATTGTATGATTTATGCTCGATTCGGACTTTGATACTCATAGTATCCGATATTCGACTATTGAATCGTTATCGAATATTTAGAGCGAAATCTAAAAAAATACGCTTTTAAGTCCTTTTAAATCAAACTAAAGCGAAATAAATTATCTCCGCGTTTATAGTGTCTTATTAATTCTTTCGAATTAGGTGACAACTATATTGAGCATCAACGAATTCGCATTAATTAGACTTATTGACAAAATCGCTTAGATTCGACATCCAACTATTGAGTTGGTATCGAATCTAATAGATTGACACTTTAAAGTTGCTTGAACTAAAAGGACTTGGCTTGGTTCCCTCCGCATCCCGACATCATGATAAATCCTTACGGATTGTGTGATGTCGGATCCGCATCAACAGGTTTCGACTTAACTAAAAAACGTTTGATTCGAAAATAGTCTCAAAATTGATGAATATGCGACAATGATGATGATGACGAAATAAAAAGACTATTGTTGATGTTAACTCGCTTCAACAATCAAGCGTTCGGGGTGTCTGGATAAGCGACCGGCAACGTCGGGTGAAGCACCCTTGTATATTCGGATTTCCTTATCCCGTCATCATTCACGCTCGACACGAATTAGCGAGTAATTTAATGTCTTAATACTAGAGATAGTATCGATATTAGAAAAATAAGAAAACGAAAAAAGATGAGGAAGAGAGGAAGATGACGCGATAGAGAGGAGAAGAGAGAAGAACGGGATTTTGCACCCTCAACCTACATGTTTCTTAGTCTCGAATAGAACTCGTTTAATTGTGGCTCGGGCACGGGAGTAGCGAGGTAACGTAGATCGAGTTATGGTGGTTTAGGGTTTGCTAGATGCTAGTGTTGTAAGTAGTAGAGATAGGAAGATTAGGGTTGTAAAGTGTGGAATAGGGTTGTGCAAAAAAGTCTCTTCATTGTGCATGCAAAGGGTTGTATATATAGGCATGCCCTCTACCCTCGTCTAGGGTTACTCGACCGAGTACCCTCCTGACTCGGTCGAGTGGCCCAAAGTAGCCGTAGACGGGCCTATTTGAGGGCCCACTCGATCGAGTGGACTGACACTCGATCGAGTGGGTCAGCTGGAGCGAGGTGTCCGGGTTTTTGGACCCCGGGTTGGATATTCTGATATGTAGATCTTGTATTTGGTTGGACTTTTGATATTTTCATGGCTATTTTTGTGTCTCGGAGACGACTTTGACCGGGGTTTGACCCGGTCGCTAAAAGTTGGTTTTATTTCCGGTGTCGGTTTTGACCCAAATTAGTCTTATTTGATTGGAAACGACCCACTGGGCCTGAATTTGGGGTCAGTTTTGTGAGATTTGTACTCCGTAGAAAGCCTAAGCTACAAACCAATGGTTTCGAGCCCATATCCGAGCGATAGAAACACGTTTGCGTCCGATCATCATTGGGTGTTTTTCGGAAACGGCTATAGACACTTAGCAGCCAAATGTGGGTGTCTACAGGAACATACAAAGAAAGACTAGCAAATAAAAGACGAAAAAGAAAGAAGAGTCGCCTTACCAAACGGTTAGCAACTCAATAATCTCCATCGTCTCAATGATCTTTCTTGGTACCTTGCTTGTCCTCATCGATATCCCTCTTCTTGCTCAATGTAGCTTCAAGTACCGGGCATGTATTGGTGTAATGGGGGTTGGGATTTAGGGGGAAACTCGGTGTATGGAGATGAGAAGATGAGATGAAGGTGTATAATTGAAGTGTAGGGATGAAATGATAGAGGCAAAGGTGAGTAGGGAGGTTGGGTGGGGGTATAAAGTGGTGGGGTGGGGCTTAAATGAAGAAAGGAAGGCAAATGAGGCTTGCAGGAGCCCATCCCTGTCGGGAAGGTCCCATCCCGGTCGGGAAGTCCTAATCCCGGTCGGGAAGCTCTCCCTTCTCGAGCGGGATGGCGTCACAGTGAGCTGTCTATTGGAGCACAACTCGTCCCGGTCGGGATGGTGCCCATCCCGGTTGGGATGCTCTTTCTAGTCCTTCATCTTCACTTGAAAGCTTCACCCAAAAGACAAGTACTACTCTCGGGATCCAAGATCCCGTCCCCAAAAGCTTACGAGAAGCTTAAAAACCGACTTCCTCCACCAAGCATCAATGCTTCTTCCTTCCGTAACCCTTTCTAAACTCTTCATCTTCACTTCAAACCTAACAATAAAGCTCAATAACCAAAATCAAGAATCCCTCCCTCACATCACTCAAGAAAAATTCCAAATTACAAGAATTCCACACAAACTAACAAATCCTAGAAACCAAACTATCCAATCATACAAATACAAATACAAAAACTTAAAAGAAAAGGAAAAAGGTATTTACAACTTGGTACTCTCACCATCTACGTCTCCATAGCCATCAAGAGGTCGGAGGAGTAAGTCAAATGCTCTAGCAACATCCTCATGAAGACTCACACGGCCGAGCCTAACTATCATCACAAGCTTCCAAGTCGGAGGTAAGAAGCGATCGCCTTCATTATGCTCAGGGTTCTCATGATCTTCCGGGTCTTTCAAACCAACATAGCAACAACTCTTATGATCATCCGATGGGTATAGTGGTCTAAAGTCATGCTTGGTGTTATGATTTGGGAGATCACACCCTAAGAGTGTTGCTTCTTCTACGGGGTCAAGAGTATCACTCTTTTCCACCGCCCGACAAGGATCCACTTCATCAACCGTCTCACAAGACAAGGGACTTAAAATCGAGTGCGATAAAGGAGGTGAAGGCATCAAGTTTTCTTCATTGGAGGCTTTAGGGGAGACCTCATCGTCATTCTTACTAGAATTCTCACCATGAAGAAACTTAAGGCCTTTGATGGCGGCCTCAATTTCTTTGACGGTTTGGTCTAGCATAGCATCTCCAAATCCCCTAATCGGCTCCTCCAATTTCCCATTCAAGGCAAGTTCTAAGGCATCTATCTCTTTCTCCCAAGTAATACCTTCCTTTTCACTCACGTTGTCAATTTCGCCTAGAGGAGTCTTGTCTTCACTTAGCTTTGGATTGTCAAGATCCGGTTCATCACGAAGAAAATCATACAAATCCAATTTAATAGCCAATACATTGGCTCCCCAAGAGGTACCTTGAGAATCATGTTCAATTTCCTTCTCATTGTCAACCCTTGAAGCTTCAATTTCCTCCATTATTCCCATATCTTCAGCATCCAAGCAACTCTCAACAATGATCTCTTGATTGACCCTCTCTTCTTCATTCGTGGCTTCATAATCGGGTTGGTTTCCATGTGGAGACAACCGATCTTCTTGCCCAAATAAACCTTCCTTAATAAGTTGTGGAGCTCGAGTGGCCAACATCGTGTAACGAGCCATGAGTGCATTGATTCGAGCATCTTGCACCTCTTTTCGGGCCTTGAACTCCTCTTTGTCCCTTTGCATTTGAATCATCATCTCTTGTTGACTCTTTTGCATTTGAATCATCATATCTTGTTGACTCTTTTGCATTCGAATCATCATTTGACAAAGCTCAAAGTTGGAGATTTTTGGTTGTGGGTTATGTGAGGGTATTTGGTAGTTGTTAGGATGTTGGAATGATCCTTGACAACTTTCATGGTAGCCATATGAAGGGGGTTCATAAGATTGTTGATGAGATTGATATGGTTGGTAAAATTGTGGGTCTTGGCAATTTGCCCCATGATTGTCCCATGATGATTGATAGTAGCTTGGATGCATAACGTTGTCTTGATACATTGAATGAACTAGAAGCACTTGAGCAAACGTTAGAAGCCTAGTGATTTTGAGGCACTAGGAAGAGAGAAATAAGCACACAAGAAGTAAAAACGGAGATACACAGGGAGAAGAAAACACAAAACTCAAGAACAAAGTCTAAAACTAAGCACACAAAAGTCTAAACAATGCCGTCCCCGACAACGACGCCAATTTGACCGGAAAGGATTTGTCGTGAATCCCACCGATCAAAGTAATAACCAACGAACCTAACTAGGTAGCCAGGGCAAGTCAGGTCAAGATCCCCAGGGACGGAAAATGAGTCAGACTAAGGTGTACTACGGTCTAGAATAGGTTCAAGAGAAGCTAAGGTGATGGCTAAGGTTGACTAATAACTAAGCTAAACAAATAACTAATGAAAAATGGAAGCTAATAAATCAATAAGAAGAAACTAGGGCTAGGTCGGGTTCATGGATGCCAAGGAGACCAAAAGAAGAAAACGGGGGTGTAGACACCCACATTTGGTCGCTAGGTGTCTATAGCGGTTTCCAAAAAACACCCGATGATGATCGGACACAAACGTGTTTCTACGCGCTCGGATATAGGCTCGAAACAATTAGTATCGGGCTTGGGCTTTTGACGGAGTACAAATCTCACAAAACTGACCTCAAATTCTGGCACAGCGGGTCGTTTCCAATCAAATAAGACTAATTTGGGTCAAAACCGACAACGGAAATAAAACCATCTTTTAGCGACCGGGTCAAACACCGGTCAAAGCCGCTTCCGAGTCACAAAAAACAGCCATACAAATATCAAAAGTCCAACCCAAATACAAGATCCACAAAAATACCCAACTCAAGGTCCAAAGACCGGATCCCCGCGCCCTAGCTGACCCACTCGATCGAGTGTCAGCCCACTCAACCAAGTGGGCCCGTGTGCGGCAGTTTGGGCCACTCGACCGAGTCCGCAGGTTACTCGGTCGAGTAGCCCTAATCCAGGTGATGGAGCATGCCTATATATACACCCCCTTTGCAGTGGCGAATCCAGGATTTACGGGATGGGGGTGATATAAAATTTAGAATGTAAAAAATATTAAACACGACACGTAAAATTAGAACGCAAAAATATAAAATCTAAAAAATATATTTAGAACGTAAAAATATCAGGAACTTAATTGTTTAATTCAAAATGTAATTTACACTAAGAGCGAGGAAGTAATAAAACACGACGTGTTTTCTCGCCTTGAAAACTATCTAATACAGAGTATATATCATCAGTTTTCACTAGATGGAAAACAACTTTCTCGATAAATGTGACTAAACAATCCTTCAATAGTAATTAAAATTTTGAAAAGTAAGTGATAAGGTAACTAATTGAAATATTATCACAAATTGTTTGTCTCAGTTTAGTCAAGTTTAATTTAATTCAAGTCAATTCAATTCAAATCATTTCAGTCTGATCAATTAAATACTTCACTTTAGTTCAGTTCAAACAGTTCAGTTCAAATCAATTCAGTTCTGATTAGTTCAATACTTTACTTCAGTTCAATTCAAATCAGTTAAGTTTCGATCCGTTGATTAGTTAAATACTTTAGTTCAAATCAGTTCAGTTCAATTCAGTTACTATTTTTTTTAAATCAAATGCAAAAGAGGGCAAGGTTCAAGGCTTAAAATTTCTCCTGCCATATTGCATTATTGTCCATTGTCAGAATGTCAGGCTTAGAGCTGTTCCCCATTGTCCATTGACCCATTCCCCAAAATTAATTTCAGAAATCACAAATTCACAATCCACACATAGTCGCTACTCACTTTCACAATACAGTCATAAACAAAGATCACCTTTACTCAATACTCATCTTCATCTATTCAACTTTACCCTTCTTCATATTTTTCAATCTCAAGTTCTCACATATAATACACGGGTTCATACAAATAAACAAGATAAAAGCAACAAAAAGTCACAAACTCCCAAAAATTAAATTAGAAATTCAATAGTTAATATGTTATTCTAATTCCTAATTCTAATAATTAGACTTAGGGATCTTGAAATTAAGAGATAAAAACATACCTTTACTGATTCAATTGAACAATTGAATTAGGGATCTTGAGTTCATGACTTCATGAGTTGTTAAGGGTTGATTGATTATGGGTTTAAGTCTTGAAGAGTTACCGAGTTGGTATTTGGGAAGAATTTGAACTTTGAAGATACTCAAGATAGAAGATCTGAAGTCTAATGATGGCACGTTATTTACTTGTGTTTTACGGAGTACTGTTTTAGTTTCACTGTTTCACGTATACGGTTTTTCTTTTCTTTTTTTTTTTTTTACTTTTTTTCTTTCTTTCTTTTTTTTTTAAAAAATAATGGGGGTGAGAGGTCACCCCCATCACCCCCTCTAAATCCGCCCCTGCCCCTTTGCAACCCTCTTGACATCTTTTCTTTTACCCTCTACAACCCTAATCTTCACCCATCACAACTCATCATCTTCAACCCTAAAGCCTAGCATCTAGGAATCCAAACCACCATAACTCAACTTACATAAAACCTCGATACTCCCGTGCTCAAGTCTCCACTAACGAGTTCTATTCGAGACTAAGAAACATGTAGGTTGAGGGTGCAAAATCCCGTTCTTCTCTCTTCTCCTCTCTCTCTCGCGTCATCTTCCCTTCTTCTCGTCTTTTTTTTTAATCTTTCTTTTCGCGAATAATATCGATAATAATCTCTAGTATAAGACATTAAATTACTCGTCAATTTGTGTCGAGCGTGAGTGATGACGGGATAAGAAAATCCGAATATAAAAGGGTGTTCCACCCGACGTTGCCGATCGCTTATCCCGACACCCCGAATGCTTGATTGTTGAGGCGAGTTAACATCAACAATAATTTTCTTATTTCATTATTATCGTCGCATATTCATCGATTTTTAACTATATCCAATAAAACACTTTCTTTTAATTAAAGTCGAAACCTGTTGATGCGGATCCGACATCACACAATCTGCAAGGATTTATTACGATGTCGGGATGCGGAGGGGACCAAGTCGAATCTTCTTTTAATTCGAGTGTCGATCTATAAGATTCGATACCAACTCAATAGTTGAATGTCGAATCTAAACGATTTAGTCAATTAATTTAACTAGTACGATTTTCGTTGATGCTAGAATAGTTGTCATATAATTTGATCAAATTAATTACGACACTATAAATGCGGAGATAATCTATATCGTTCTAGTCCGATTTAAGCGATTCACAACACCTTTTTTTACTTCACCCTAATATTCGGTACTGGTCTCATAATCAAACACCGGGTACAATGGGTATCGAAAGACGGAACGAGAACAGCCCGCCACGCGAGTCGCATGGGTCTCATGCGAGTCGCGTGGCTGCGCGAGTCGCACCCTCCTCGCGCGGGTCGCGTGGTTCCCTGAAAACCGTGACACAAAATGAACTATTTTGTTTTAATTAACAACTATTCTTCTAACATATTTTTCTAAAAGCACTCTGAATATTTGATATCGATCTCATAATCGAGCATAGAATATGGCGAGTATCGAGAGATTCAGGTCAGGTATAAATCTCATTATATTTCTACGCGACCTAACAAATCGATGGTTTTCAAACACAAAAGCGATTCCCAAAAGCAAAACCGAAACGAACTATAGTTCGTACAGTGGTCACTCGACCAAGTACATAGGCCACTCGATCGAGTGACATCCAAAAATCGAGGCAGAATGGTTGTATGAGGACCACTCGGTCGAGTCTCACAATGACTCGATCGAGTGGCGACCTACTCGATCGAGTCTCTTCGTGACTCGGTCGAGTAGCACCTCAAATTCTGGGCAGACCCTTTTTCCGAGGCACACTCGGTTGAGTCCGTCAATGACTCGATCGAGTGTCCTCTTATCACGTCAAAACGTGAGCCCTAAACATACTTCAAGTCTTGCAAAATATTTTCGTAACTTCGGTCAACACGTGTCAAGTCAATCACGTGTAAAACCACTTTCTAAAATCATGCATAGTGTCATTTACGTCATTCAATTTTAGTTATAAACCGTTATTACTATTATTATCGTTACTAACACGTTTATTTCGTTTTTTGGCTTTTATTTCCGTGGTTTATTTTATTGTACTAAAATGAACTCGCATGCTAAATATAACTTTGACGTTAGTACTAGATGCATTAAATCAACTTAGCAACCCATTCAAATTCTCGCATGTTTAGACAAAACAATGTTTGCATATCATTTTCATCGTTCTACTAACGCGCGTATTAGAGAGTCAAACGATATCTTAGTAGAGGCCGCTAATGTGCGGGCGGGGTTGGGTATTCTTTGTGAACTTCCCAACACGTACCCTCACCCCTTACTCAGAACCTCGATTTCCGGATGTCCGAAACCGTTGGCGCACGAGAGTCATTCAATACACGGTATCCGATAATGTCGGTATCGGTATCAAATGCAAAGGGACGAGCCCAATAAACTCTGAGATCCGAATGGGCCACACTTTGTGCATGGCCCAATAAGATATAGAGTGGGTTCGAACGGGCCCGAACTCCCACAAAGTTCGGTGGCGACTCCACTTCGATTTAAATTTCAATTCGACCCATCTCATATGGAGATTCATTCACCTCCCCAAACTCGCGCGTAGCCGCGTCGGGGTGGACCTATGTCGTGTCCACAGGGGGTTACTAGCATGATTTCGTAGCCTAGGTTACGCTCGGGCTCTCGCTACTTAAACGGCCTAGGGGTCATCCTCACCACGCTCTCCCTACTAATGGGGGAACCAGCCAAACCTACCAACCAAACAAACACATGCAGGAGAAGAGGCAAGAAAAACAAGGAATGATCATCTCAAGTCTCACAAGCATTTCATCAAACATGTAGAGTGCAAGGCAAAAAGGAAACAACAAAAACAACAACTAGTACCACCCATATCACCCTAATCATCCCTAATCACACCCAATCCCCCTACTAACCCTATGGAAAACTACTCACACATATGTAAACTAAAACCAACACAAACAAAAGGAACCAACACAAACAAGAACATTCATAATGGAAAACAAGGATAAACAATAAACAAGATACAAAGATGCAAACTTTACTAACTGTGAAGGATTAAAGGAAAAGAGAGAAAAAAGATTATACCAACTAGAAGAGAGGAAAAGATGAACACTTGTAGAAGAAAACCCAAATAATTCCACCAAGGTTGGCAATCTTGATAGATTCTTCAAGAGATCCAATAATACAAGAATAACTAACTAGATTAAGGAGTAATTAAGGACTAATCTACACTAATCTAAGCTAATCTAACCTAAAGTAGTCTAGGGTTTTGTGGGTAATTGTAGACACCCGCATTTTGCCTGCTAGTGTCTATAGCAGTTCCCGACAAACACCCGATGATGATCGGACGCAAACGTGACTTGGTATACTCGGATTTGGACCCGAAATCAATAATATCTGACATGGACTTTTAGCGGAGTAATAATCTCACAAAACAGACCTCAAATTCAGGCCCAGTGGGTCGTTCCGAGCAAAATAAGACTAATTTGGGCCAAAACCGACACCAAAAATAAATCCCGTCTTTTGGCGACCGGGTCAAAACCCGGTCAAAGACGAACCCGTCGCAAAAACAGCCCAAGTACACCATCTAGAAACTGGCGCCCATTCCTAAATTCAAAAAAGATCACATAATCAAACCAAGTCAACCCTTTCCTCTTTTATCTCGGTTTACCTTATCCACTCGATCGAGTGGATTGACCCACTCGGTCGAGTGGAGCTTCAAAAACCGGATCAGGCCCATTTTCTAGGGCACTCGACCGAGTGCACTAGGGCCACTCGATCGAGTGACCCTAGGTCGTGGGGTAACTCTATAAATACCCCATGACCCTCACTCATTTCACAACTTTTTTACCAACTTTTACCAATACAATTTTACCTACATTTACCTCATATTTCAGTCACACCCTCTACCCTACAACCCTAAGCAAACACACACATAAACCGAGTCCCTTGTCCCTCGACAAACCAACATTTCATCCACACACACACACCATAACTCACATTCATCCTCGATACTCCGACGTCCCGTCACTATTCGCGAGTCCATTTCCGAGGTCCCTACTAAGCATGTATGTTGAGGGTGTCCCAAACCCCATTTCGATCTTTGTCCTCTTTATTTACGTTTTTTTATATTGTTAATATTATACTTATACTAGTATTGTAATTCTAACACACTAATTCTAACATCCTAACTTTTACATTTTCGCATGCTAGCTTTTTATTCGCGTTATTAGCATATTAATATCATACCGCGTAGATATATAAACTAGTATCAAATTTCGGTTTTGGATACGTTTGATTATAATTGTCGCCTAAAATCCGTCTAATCCCTTTACGAGCAACGACGGAGGTGGAGCCCTTTCGAGGAGCCCCGCCCCAATGTACTCAAGGGCGTGATGTGATCGCGACTAATCGTAGTTGAACGTATTCGATCCCATTTTAGTTAGTACGGAACCTGTTGAAATGAAAACCGACATCACATAACCCGAAAGGGTTAGTTTCGATGTCGTGACGTAGAGGGAGACATTCCGTTGCTAATTCAAACTTTCTAACGTAAATGTTTTCATAAAATCCCGACAACGGTATAATAATCGTACATGTACACGATTATAGTACCGGAGGTCGAGTTAAATTCAAATCGTGCGATATTTTCATTTAATTCGACCGACCGTCGATATTAAACCCAAAAAACGAAACGAGTTGACACTCGTACAGGGACTACTCGACCGAGTGCATAGGCCACTCGATCGAGTAGCGTCCACCAGACTGGACAGAACCCTTTTCAAGGGGCTACTCGACCGAGTGCGTAGACCACTCGATCGAGTAGCGTCCATAAAACTGGGCAGAACCTTTTTCGAGGGGCTACTCGACCGAGTCAGACCATGACTCGACCGAGTGGGTCCTGTAACCCAGAAAACCGAGAGCTTAAGTGCAACATTTAAGCCTCGTCCTTTTTTACGACTTTTAGTCGGCACGTGTAAAGCCAATCACGTGAACCCACTTTTCGAAACTCACGCTCATCACGACACCTTAGACGACTTTGATCGATTTCATCGACGTGATAAGTCGGGACAAGGCATCGAGGCATAGGATCGGGCTAGCATCACGCCTAGGCCCTATGTCTCCGTCCTTCGTTTGATGTACAACGTAATGTGCATTTAAACGGGGTTAGTCCATTTACACTCTTCGCGGTCAAGTTTACATACGGGTCCGTCCCTATCTTTTTTATCTATCATTCCGTTTGTTTTTGTATTGGCCGGGTTGTATTTCCGCCCGTGTAACATGAACGTTATTTATTTCCGAGTTTTATTTATTTGCTTGCTTACCGCTTTATAAATGAACCTCGCATGCTAAATCATTTCGACTATAATCAAGATGCATTAAATGACGTAGTTCACATACTATTCATATGCTAGCCCGAAAACGCTGTTTGCATATCATTTAATCGTTTTACTAGCGCGCGCACACGAACACGAACGATGTCTTAGTAGAGGCCGCCATGTGCGGGCGGGTTTGGGTGTCCTTAGTGGGCTTCCCAACACGTACCCTCACCCCTTACTCAGAACCTTTGGTTTCCGGATGTCCGAAACCCTTGGCGCACGAGAGTCATTCTATATACGAAAGCCAGTTTAAACGGTATCGATATTGCAATGCAAAGGGACGAGCCCAATGAACTCTGAAATCGAAGTGGGCTTACTTTGTGTATAGCCCATGACAGCATAGAGTGGGCTCGTATGGTTCCGAATAACCACAAAATTCGGTGGCGACTCCATTTTGACTTAAATTTCGAACCCGAGAACAATCTCACCACGAGATTCATTCGCCTACCCAAACCCGCGCGTGGCCGCGTCGGGGTGGACCTACGTCATGTCCACAATTTGGCGACTCCGCTGGGGATACCTGATGTACTACATGTCATCGGGGTTCCTAGGCTGAGACTCGAAGAGAAATCGTTCGAATATTAGTGTGCGCGCATTAGTTTAATGATTCATGCATAACCCAAATTTTGCCCGGGCCGGTTACTTGTGACCGACGTCCCACTATACCACGGTGCATTCCTACATGGGTGCACTAAAGACTTCGATGGCGGAACTCACCGGGGTTTTACGGCAGGTCCTAGTTCCAAATCGGCTAGGGAGTCCGTCCCGTTTCGTGAGAATGCTATCGTTGTTGGTATAGACCCTACTTTCGACCGACCGAGACTTAGTGTAAAGCATACATAAGCGTCGTTATAATGCTTGTTTGACTACGTGCTACTTGGTTTCCGTGTCATTTTTAAAAAAAACCATCATTTCAAAAAAAATGCATCTTTCCAAAATACCAAGTTTTCAAAAACCCGAAATGCTGTCCTTTTCGGGACCCGTCTTTTCAAAATATCCCACTTTCAAAAATTCGGAATGCCGCCGAAATTTAGGATCAAACGATTTGACTCAAAATATCCTTTTTCTCTAGTCGGCATGCTGCCCGTTTTAATTCTCGAATTTCCAACACCATCTCGATTTTCTGAATTTTCAAAATTCTAATCTTGGTTTTCGAAATTCCGTTTTTAATTTTCGAACTTTCGGAAATTCATCCACTTCATATTCAATTTTCAAACATCCAACTATCCTAGTAAACCTTCCTTATTATAGGACCTACCGTCTAGCCGTGTGTCGGGTCTTTGCATAGTATGTCGAAGGTCTATAGCGTCGAAACTCCGCTGATCCTATATCACGAGTTTCCCCCCTTTCCCGAGTCCGCCTTATCCGTCAAGGCACGACCAACCTGCGTAGGGCATACCCCTACAAAGTAAAGTCCGTCCATACACTCGAGTCAAAAGTCTGGGGAAGAGTCTCACGTGGACCTTCCTTCGAACGGGATTAGGCCCACAAAGCCAAAATCCTAAGGAAGCTATACCACCCCTCGAGTCATCCGTCTAGACGTCCTTCTCGAGTCTTTAGTCTTCCCTTAGTGTCGCTCGGGATATACTTTTCCTTTCTTTTTCCGAGATCTGGGTTCACTTTCTGATTACGCGGTGTTCTTACAGACAGGCCGCCAGCAACTAGACACGCTCGAAGGATGGCTACTTTGAACAGCCTACAAACCGCTTTGGACGCCATGGTCGCGAAGCAAACCGACATCGAAGCCCAACTGACCGAAATGAGGGCTGGCCAAGTGGCCATTGTTGCTCGCCTAGCTACGGTGGAGCAAAGGACTCCTAATGTCGAGACTACTGGGCCCATAACTGAACTGGTCAGCGCAGTGCGCCGACTAGAAGAACAAGTCCATTTAACTGGGAGTAACAATATCCACCGGAAGAATAGCCGGGAGTACTCCACGGTGAGTGACAAGCTGCCCGCAAACCTGAATCTTACGGGTTTGCCCATGTTTGAGGGAACTGAAGACCCGTTACTACATGTACGGGCCTTCAAGGAATTCATGGCCATCAAGGGAGTGGATTCATCCATGTTCAAGAACCTCTTTGCTGCATCCCTTGAGAAGCACCCATGGGCCTGGTACTATAGGCTAGACCCGAAAAAATACCCTACATGGGATGATGTGGCCACCGAGTTCGCTCGGAACTATGCTGACAACACCGAGATCCAAACCACAATGCGATCTCTGGAGGTTATGGCCCAAGAGCCAAAGGAAGGTTTCACTAAATACCTTCAACGCTGGAGGGCCGAGAGCGTGAAACTGGTTGATAAGCCCAATGAGAAGACTTTGGTGGAGGCTTTTGTCAAGAACCTCCTCCCTTCCTACCGGGTTCACCTCCGATATGCTGTCATACCCAATTTCACCACCCTTACTGAAATGGGTATGAGGATCGAAGACGATCTGAGACTAGAAGGCCTCACTAAGGCCGCTAGCAAAGGATACCAAGGGGCTTCTTCCTCCACCACTAAGCCCCAAGCTGCAACTCGCAGCATTTTTGACGCGGTTAATCTACTAGATGCCCCGTCCAAGAAGAACACCCCACCTCGGGTTTTCACTGATATAGGTACCACCTATACCTATGCCTTAAAAAGGCTATCTTCCAAAGGCCTAATCCAACCGATAGGCCCAACTCCTGAAGTTCCGGTCGAGCGACGCTCCAAGAACTACAACGCTCAGGCCTATTGCCAATATCATTGGGGCAATGGGCATGACACCGAAAAGTGTTGGAAGCTGAAGCACTTGATCCAGGACCTGATTGAAAGCGGTAAAATCCCTCTACCCGGAGATAAGCCAAGCAACAAGGAGAACCCTTTTAGCTCCCATGCCATCTTTGCCGGGGAGGTGATTGACTGCTCTCACCTTATCTCTCCCTTCATCCCGCAAGTGAACGGGATCTGGTTTGACGACGAGGATGATATCTACCTCGCCAAAGGGGAAACCGTTCCCATCACCCCTGAACAGATTCGAGAGGCCAAAACTCGAGTCCTAGCCAGCAACAACCTTGGTCGTCCCTATTTAGCCACAAGCACTAGGGACACCCCTATCCCGGCAACCATTACCGATCCACTCGGGATGGAAGTCGCCCCTGAAGAGCCGACCGCTGAAACGGCCATTGTGAAGCAACTGAAGAGAACCCGAGTTGACCTCACTATATGGCAACTTTTAGTCAGCTCACAAGAACATCGGGAAGCACTTACAAAGGCTCTCGATCAAGTCAAGATCGACTCTTTGACTACCCTTGCTGAAATGGTAGCCACGGTCCTACCACACCTAAAGGGTAAGGCCAAAGAAGGAGGCCCAATGATCACCTTTTCCGAAGCCGACCTACCACCGTTCGGAGCCTCCTACAACCTGGCCCTTTACATCACGGTGATTTGCCGGGGCAAATACCTCCCGATGACCCTAGTTGATGACGGGTCAGCCGTGAATGTCCTTCCCTTAAGGACTGCCAAAGCCCTCGGCATTACCGAGGCTGACTATATCCCGAATGCTCAAACCATCCAAGCCTTTGATGGGAGTCCAAAGTCGGTAGCTGGGGCCATAAAACTGACCATAATCACGGGCCCGATAGAAAAGGAGCTTGAATTCCAGGTGATCGATGTCATCTCATCATTCAACTTGCTCCTAGGGAGACCATGGATTCACGCAGTGAAAGCTGTGTCCTCCACCCTCCACCGTAAGATCAAGATGCCTCTACTCGACAATGTTATTACTTTGGAGGCAACCCCAATGACCGTGGCTAGCTGTAACGCCACAGGCCGCACGGACCTTTGGGGGTTCGACTTTGTGGGGATGATCGAGGAAGAGTACCTTTTTAGGCCCTACTTCACCACGAGCATTGACACGATGCTCCAGAACTTAGGGTACCTTCCGGGGGCTACCTCTCGACCTGACCTTCCAGCTGGGAAGATCATCGAGGTCCATAAGGACGAAGACTCTCACTTCAGCCTTGGCTATGCCACCACTCCGGGCAACGTTGTCCGAGCAGGAATCGAAAAAGCCTGCAACATCATGAAGGGTATCCACTTGAGCCCTTACAGCCCACGGTTGTCTGACTACTTTGTCACACCGGTATTCGGGGCTGTCCAGGTTGGACTATACCAACCCAATGCCACGCACCTCGGGACCCACTTGGCCCGGGACTGCAACTACATTCCGGATGAGGTGTTCGCCCTCATCCAGTCCGATGGAGCTGATGATGCTGAGCCCGCGCTGGGGCTGCTCTTCGGGGAAGACACTATAGCCCCGACTCCAAAAGAAGACCTGGTCAACCTGATCCTCCGCAGCAACAGGTTCGACCCGACCAAGCTAATCTCGGATGTTGGTTCCGAGACGGGAAAAAGGGCCTGGAGGAAGACTGTCAAGTGGACTGACAGTCAAGGAAGGATCTACAAGCTGGTCGCCGGAGAGGGAGACATGCCTGAGTCTGAGTCGGAGTCTGAGTCAGAGTCTGAGGTCGAGTCTAGAGAAGTCAGTGCTAGAGTCACTCCTGTAACCCCCCTCCCTTCTATCATTCCTGCTTTTGGCACTTCGGGGTCTGTCCCGAGTGCTTTACCAATCCCGCCACTGACCAATGATCAGATGGCTGCTCTCTTTGAGCTATTTTCCAAATTTTCAATCAATAATAACAACCGTTCTGCTTACGACTTGTCTCTTTTAAATTCTGCTTTCAAAAATGTTTTATGCTATGACATTGAGAAATCCGACGAACAGGTACCCTTACCTCCACATCTGATCGAGCAACTAGAGCAAAGGGAATCCCGGAATCCGGTAATTGAAGAGACCGAATCCATAAACGTGGGAACAACCTTAGAGCCTCAGATACTTAAGATAGGGTTATCCTTAGATCCCAAGGAGAAACAACAGTTTATAAACCTCCTCCAAGAATTCAAAGATGTCTTCGCATGGTCCTACAAGGACATGCCGGGGATAGACCGGGAAATAGCCAAACACCGTATACCTATCAAAGACGGGTGCAAACCGGTCAAGCAAAAGCTTCGCCGAATGAGGCCAGAGTGGTCTCTCAAGGTAAAGGAAGAAGTCGACAAACAGTTCAAAGCCGGCTTCATACAAGTGTCCGAGTATCCAGACTGGGTTGCAAACATCGTGCCGGTTCCTAAAAAGGACGGTAAGGTGCGGGTATGTGTAGATTTCCGGGATCTTAACAAGGCGAGCCCTAAGGATGATTTTCCGTTACCACACATCGACATACTGGTGGATAACACGGCCGATCATGCCCTTCTATCATTCATGGACGGGTATGCCGGATATAATCAAATCAAGATGGCGGAAGAAGACATGAGTAAGACTAGCTTCACTACACCTTGGGGTACTTACTGCTATACCGTCATGCCATTCGGCCTCATTAATGCCGGAGCCACATACCAAAGAACCGCTACCACTCTACTACATGACATGATGCATAAAGAGGTAGAGGTCTATGTAGACGACATGATCGTCAAATCCAAAGAACGGGACGGTCACATCACCGCCCTGAGGAAATTTTTCACCCGATTGCGCAAATACAACATGAGGCTAAACCCTCAAAAGTGTAGTTTCGGGGTAACGTCAGGCAAATTACTGGGTCATATCGTTAGCCAACGAGGTATCGAAGTCGACCCAGCTAAAATCAAAGCCATTACCGAGATGCAAGCTCCTAAAACCGAAAAAGAAATAAGGGGATTTCTCGGGAAAGTCCAGTATATTAGTCGATTTATTTCCAGGCTAACCATGGTGTGTGAACCAATTTTCAAGAAACTGAAAATAGGGGAACGAATACTATGGGACGACAAGTGCCAAGCCGCTTTCGACAAAATCAAGGAAATTCTGTCTGCTCCGCCAGTTTTGATGCCACCTCAACCCGCCTTGCCTCTGTCGTTATACCTAACAACGACCGAGACAGCCATGGGGGCTATGCTGGCTCAGACAGTCGACTCCGAAGAACGAGCCATTTATTATATCAGCAAGAAGTTTTTAGAGTATGAGTGCAAATACACCATGCTCGAAAAGACGCGTTTGGCTCTAGTCTGGGCCACTAAGAAGCTTCGACACTATATGCTCAGCTACGAGGTCCATGTTCTATCCAAGATGGACCCGATCAAATACCTCTTCGAAAAGCCCGTCCTCAATGGCCGGATTTCAAGATGGACTCTAATGTTGGCAGAGTTCGACCTGAAATTTGTACCGTTAAAAGCTATTAAAGGGCGAATAGTAGCTGAATTCCTCGCTGACAGCCCAGTAACCGAAGAAGGACACACCGACACCTGGTCCTTCCCAGACGAAGATATTTTCCATACTGATGCTGAAACGTGGGATTTATACTTCGATGGGGCATCTAATTTTCGAGGGTTCGGAGTCGGGATCCTCCTAATTTCACCAAGAGGGGAGCATACTCCCGTCTCCATCAAACTGGACTTTGATGTTACCAATAACGCAGCAGAGTACGAAGCATGCATTTACGGGCTACAAGCCGCCGCCAACCTAGGGATCACAAATCTCCGGGTACATGGCGACTCATCCTTGGTCATTAACCAAGCACTCCAAAAATGGAAGACTCGGAATGCTAATCTCGTGGCCTACCAGGCACGAGTAAGAGATCTCGAGAAACAATTCCAAAAGGTAGAGTACATATACCTGCCTCGGGAAGAAAATCAGTTTGCAGATGCACTCTCAAAATTGGCGTCTTTACTGAACATTCCCGACCACGTGACCAGTATGCCAATTTGCGTCGAAAGACGGTCTGAGCCGGCATACATCCATGACATCGAAGACATCGAGATCACTGATCCCGAACCCTGGTACCAGGCTGTGTTAACATACCTGACCAACGGAGAGTATCCACCCGGAACTGAGGGTCGAGCCAAGAAGGCCTTGCGAAGGCTAGCCAGCCAGTTCATCCGTACTGATGACGGGCAACTGTACAAAAAGACGGCACAGAGGGCTCTTCTCCTTTGTGTTGACAAATATAAGGCCGAGAAAGTAATGGCCGAAGTACATGATGGTGAAAACGGCCCACACATGAATGCTCACATGCTGGTCCGAAAAATCATGAGGCTCGGGTATTACTGGAATACCATGGAGGCCGACTGCCAGTTATATGTCAAACATTGCCATAACTGTCAAATCTTTGGCAATGTGCAACATATGCCGTCATCTCTGCTCTACACCATGACGTCACCTTGGTCATTCTCGACATGGGGCATCGACATAATCGGGAAGGTAAATCCCTCCGGTGCTGGCAGGCACTGCTTCATTTTAGTAGCTATCGACTACTTCACCAAATGGGTCGAACCTGAATCATATCGCATCCTCAATGCTAAACATGTCGCCAAATTTATCCAAAACAAGATAATATGTCGGTATGGAATCCCACATGAATTTATCAGTGATCACGGGACTCACTTTCAAGCTGAGACCGCAGCCCTGCTGACTAAGTACAAAATTCAAAGGCACACGTCCTCGCCCTACCGTCCCCAAACCAATGGAGCGGTAGAGGCGGCCAATAAAACAATCGTCACCATACTCAAAAAGATGGCTGATAATTATCGGGACTGGCCCGACAAAATACCTTTTGCTCTATGGAGGTACCGGACATCAATTCGCACCGCAACCGGAGCAACGCCATATTACCTAACCTATGGGATGGAAGCAGTCCAACCAGTTGAGTTAGAAGTACCGTCCCTCAGAATTCTGTTAGAAAGTCAAGTACCCGAAACTGACTGGGTTCGAGCACGGTACGATTCGTTGGTTCTGCTAGACGAACGACGGTCCCGCGCTCTCAACAACATCCAAATCTACCAGAAGAGGATCCAACGGGCCTTCAACAAGCGAGTAAGGCCCAGAAACATTAAAGAAGGGGACTTAGTCCTTAAGTCTGTTCGAGCTTTATTACCGGTTGACCCAAGGGGAAAGTTCAAACCCAACTGGGCTGGGCCATACCTGGTGAAGAAGATCCTATCAGGGGGAGCAGTAATGCTAACAGACCTGGACGGGAATGAGTTCGTCAACCCAACCAACCTGGACCAGCTGAAGCGTTACTACCCCTAACCATTTCTCAATGTCATTAGCAATTTTTATCAAAATCATTTATTTTACAAAAAAAAAGCAAGTCAATGAGCTAGAATTATTTATTCTCTTGTCACAAAACATCTTGAACCATTAGTCTTGGTGTAATTCGAGATTGCGAATTTCCTAAGCTCGAACTACGTTCGGTTTGATTCTGCTAATCGCGGATACGTAGGCAGCCCCTCAAAAGGGCACAACCAATGCAATCGAGAAAAGACAGGAACGGTTTAATAATAAACTTTCTTTTATTAATTTTCACAAAAAGAAAAAAGCCCCAATAAACATGGGAAAAGTACAAAGTGCAGGAATTAAAAAAAAAAAACAAAAAAAAAACACACGACAAAAATAGTAATAATATTTAAATAATAAAAAAAACTAAGGACTCGGCATTTAGGGCATCTTGCCCTTCCCCTTGTCCTTGGCCTCCTTAACCGTCCACTGACGGCGACGCGGAGGAGAGCGTTCCCGAATCACCACAGGAACCTCCTTAGCCCGGACTCGTTTCTTGGAACTCGAGTCCTCATCCACCTCGATAGGCCCGAGTCGGGCCCTCACGGGCTCCGGGAGCCGGTCACGCGGACCTAATCGGTCCCGGGCCGCCAGCCTGGGCCCAAGTCGTCGCTCCAAGTCAGTCTGGGGGCTTTGCCGCCCCCGTGTGCCACTAGCACCGACATCTTTAGCTCGAGTCTTAGTATGTGACTTAAGACCCGATTCTAATCGGACTAAGGTAGCAGGGGTCTCTCCCTCGTCGAAGAACCCCCTATTGTCCTTCGCCGTCTCCCGACGGACCAGTTCGAAGGCCTCATCGACCTTCAGAGCTTTGCGAGCTTCCTCGGACTCCTCAGAAGTCCATTTCTCGTAGGCTCGAGAAACCTAAGCGGATTGGCAAGGGTTGGGAATAGTCCATGTAGGACGAGTAAACCATCTCTGCAACCAGGTGTCGCACATAGCGTCCGTCAGTTGGAGCGAGACGCTAATAATGGCTTCAGTCTCAGGAATGCGCTGAGACGAACCGAACTGCCTCAGAATGCGGTCCGGGTAAATATGAACTGTCCAGTCAAGGGACAGGATCACAAGGTAACGAGCCTGGTCCCTCTTGGCCAATCCCATCAGCTTAGAAAGGAACCACCAAGCAACCGTCCACCTAATCAATGGGCCACCGTGGAACACCAATTCCTCGTCCCAGTAAGCTCGATTTATATGGTGATTCGAGCTTATCCGGCGCCCTCTTGAACTGATTTGGCTGCCACGGTAGTTGGGAACGCTCGGTGGAGGCTCTATGATCGATAAGCGCTCCGACAGCCAAACCTGCAAAAAAAAAAAGTATACACAGAATTTATGAGCAACGGAATGGTTCGCTACAGCCCACTCGATCGAGTACACCATCTGACTCGATCGAGTAAGGCTCCCTAAGACAACCAGAAGCTCGTCAGGTGTGACACTCGATCGAGTAAGGCATCCCACTCGATCGAGTAGGCTCTCCACAGTTGGGCAGGAGCACTTTGCAGACATCACTCGATCGAGTGATAGGCCCACTCGATCGAGTGACTTACGGACCTCAAGAAATCGCGAAACACAAAAAAAAAAGAGAAAAGAAAGATTGAAATTCGTAAGGCATATACCTGTAAAATAAGGGTGCTCCCCGTCAGTTGCCGGGTTGGGTCAAGTCGCCTAGCATCCAGACCCATGATGAGTTCCCCAGTGGCTAGCCAAGCAGGGCTATGACCAGTCTCCATCTGGTCAACCACTCCAATCAGCCTAATTTGACCCACGCATGAGTCAGCATCCATCAACCCCTCGAAGACGTAGCGGTGCAGCATGCAGAATGCAAAAGCCCTACGCCTGTGGGAAGGCGTAGCCCTTACATCTTGACTGTTCATAAACTTGTCAGCCAAGTCGAAGAGGGAAACAGTATCTCCCCGCACCATTCGATCTGTCTCAGCATGAGACAGACCTAGGAAATCCCTCAGTCTTCTCCTCGGGTCCGGGTAGAACGGAGGGATGGCAGGACGAGCCACGGGGCTCCAACCTCCGATGGCTGCGATCTCCTCGGGAAGAGGGCATATTTCTCCCCGCGGGAACGCGAAGACGTGATGGGTGGTATCCCAAAGCGCCAAACAGGCGTCCAAAAAGTGTGAGTCAGGCACTAGGCGCCGAAGAGGAAACAGGCTGACAATCCCCATCTGGGTCAGCTGAATCTTGTCCTCGTCCCGAAAGTGCTGGGACCAGGCAAAAAGCATTGAAGTAAGATGCTCGATACCCATGGCGGGAACTTGATTTCTCTTGAAAGACTGAGAGATTTTGAGGAGAAGAAAGGAGTTTTGATCTGAGATATAGTAAACTGAAGCAGGGAGACCTGTATTTATAATAGGGAAGCCTGGCTGTAACCTAACTAACCCTGCCTCCTCAGCAAACTGGGCCCCAGCATGTGCAGGCCTGACTTCAACCCAGAATAGGAATCTAGTTGTCCCGAGCTTTCCTAAGATTTTCTAAAAATCCTAAAAAAATAAAAAATAAAAAAAATTCGACTCTTCAAAATCCAGTACCATTTTCCCCAGCACGAGTTGGTGTTTTGCCTATGTGTTACATGCAATTTATCATGTGTCAGCATACAGGTACACCCCAAGACTTCAGAAGCAGGTCCCCGCGCAACTACTTCACTCCCCAGCGTGAGCCAATGTTTATCCCAGAATGCTACAGTCAAAGCCATGATGTATCGGCATACGGGTACTCCTACACCTCCAAAAGCAAGTTTTACTCCCCACGGAGCTACCACCGGCAGGACAGGTATGACCCTCTGCTTATAGCTGACGAGCCCTTCACGCTAGTCTACTGGACTATAAACGACCCGACCGGAAGGCTGCCAGGTCGTAATCTGCGATTGGCCTGGTAGCTACTATGACTTTCGTCTTGTCCAAGCCTCAGTCAGAGTGGGGGCTCTGTAGACACCCGCATTTTGCCTGCTAGTGTCTATAGCAGTTCCCGACAAACACCCGATGATGATCGGACGCAAACGTGACTTGGTATACTCGGATTTGGACCCGAAATCAATAATATCTGACATGGACTTTTAGCGGAGTAATAATCTCACAAAACAGACCTCAAATTCAGGCCCAGTGGGTCGTTCCGAGCAAAATAAGACTAATTTGGGCCAAAACCGACACCAAAAATAAATCCCGTCTTTTGGCGACCGGGTCAAAACCCGGTCAAAGACGAACCCGTCACAAAAACAGCCCAAGTACACCTTCTAGAAACTGGCGCCCATTCCTAAATTCAAAAAAGATCACACAATCAAACCAAGTCAACCCTTTCCTCTTTTATCTCGGTTTACCTTATCCACTCGATCGAGTGGATTGACCCACTCGGTCGAGTGAAGCGTCAAAAACCGGATCAGGCCCATTTTCTAGGGCACTCGACCGAGTGCACTAGGGCCACTCGATCTTGTGACCCTAGGTCGTGGGGTAACTCTATAAATACCCCATGACCCTCACTCATTTCACAACTTTTTTACCAACTTTTACCAATACAATTTTACCTACATTTACCTCATATTTCAGTCACACCCTCTACCCTACAACCCTAAGCAAACACACACATAAACCGAGTCCCTTGTCCCTCAAAAAACCGACATTTCATCCACACACACACACACACACACACCATAACTCACATTCATCCTCGATACTCCGACGTCCTGTCACTATTCGCGAGTCCATTTCCGAGGTCCCTACTAAGCATGTATGTTGAGGGTGTCCCAAACCCCATTTCGATCTTTGTCCTCTTTATTTACGTTTTTGTATTGTTAATATTATACTTATACTAGTATTGTAATTCTAACACACTAATTCTAACATCCTAACTTTTACATTTTCGCATGCTAGCTTTTTATTCGCGTTATTAGCATATTACTATCATACCGCGTAGATATATAAACTAGTATCAAATTTCGGTTTTGGATACGTTTGATTATAATTGTCGCCTAAAATCCGTCTAATCCCTTTACGAGCAACGACAGAGGTGGAGCCCTTTCGAGGAGCCCCGCCCAAATGTACTCAAGGGCGTGATGTGATCGCGACTAATCGTAGTTGAACGTATTCGATCCCATTTTAGTTAGTATGGAACCCGTTGACATGAAAACCGACATCACATAACCCGAAAGGGTTAGTTTCGATGGCGTGACGTAGAGGGAGACGTTCCGTTGCTAATTCAAACTTTCTAACGTAAATGTTTTCATAAAATCCCGACAACGGTATAATAATCGTACATGTACACGATTATAGTACCGGAGGTCGAGTTAAATTCAAATCGTGCGATATTTGCATTTAATTCGACCGACCGTCGATATTAAACCCAAAAAATGAAACGAGTTGACACTCGTACAGGGGCTACTCGACCGAGTGCATAGGCCACTCGATCGAGTAGCGTCCACCAGACTGGACAGAACCCTTTTCAAGGGGCTACTCGACCGAGTGCGTAGACCACTCGATCGAGTAGCGTCCATAAAACTGGGCAGAACCTTTTTCGAGGGGCTACTCGACCGAGTCAGACCATGACTCGACCGAGTGGGTCCTGTAACCCAGAAAACCGAGAGCTTAAGTGCAACATTTAATCCTCGTCCTTTTTTACGACTTTTAGTCGGCACGTGTAAAGCCAATCACGTGAACCCACTTTTCGAAACTCACGCTCATCACGACACCTTAGACGACTTTGATCGATTTCATCGACGTGATAAGTCGGGACAAGGCATCGAGGCATAGGATCGGGCTAGCATCACGCCTAGGCCCTATGTCTCCGTCCTTCGTTTGATGTACAACGTAATGTGCATTTAAACGGGGTTAGTCCATTTACACTCTTCGCGGTCAAGTTTACATACGGGTCCGTCCCTATCTTTTTTATCTATCATTCCGTTTGTTTTTGTATTGGCCGGGTTGTATTTCCGCCCGTGTAACTTGTACGTTATTTATTTCCGAGTTTTATTTATTTGCTTGCTTACCGCTTTATAAATGAACCTCGCATGCTAAATCATTTCGACTATAATCAAGATGCATTAAATGACGTAGTTCACATACTATTCATATGCTAGCCCGAAAATGCTGTTTGCATATCATTTAATCGTTTTACTAGCGCGCGCACACGAACACGAACGATGTCTTAGTAGAGGCCGCCATGTGCGGGCGGGGTTGGGTGTCCTTAGTGGGCTTCCCAACACGTACCCTCACCCCTTACTCAGAACCTTTGGTTTCCGGATGTCCGAAACCCTTGGCGCACGAGAGTCATTCTATATACGAAAGCCGGTTTAAACGGTATCGATATTGCAATGCAAAGGGACGAGCCCAATGAACTCTGAAATCGAAGTGGGCTTACTTTGTGTATAGCCCATGACGGCATAGAGTGGGCTCGTATGGTTCCGAATAACCACAAAATTCGGTGGCGACTCCATTTTGACTTAAATTTCGAACCCGAGAACAATCTCACCACGAGATTCATTCGCCTACCCAAACCCGCGCGTGGCCGCGTCGGGGTGGACCTACGTCATGTCCACAGTAATGAATGGTGCTTAAAACAATACAAGAGAGGAGTATATATAGGGTTACATAAGCAAGGGGCGAAACAATGAAAATCGAGCTGAACTGGGCCCTTCCCAGCCGGGAAGGAAGTGATCCCGGTCGGGATGGTGCATAACACCGGGCGGTGTTATGCATTACACCGGGCGGTGTTATACTCTTCCCGGTCGGGATGATGTCGGTCCCGACCGAGATGGCCTTTCAGAAGTGCGTCTTTCCTTGCATCCCATCCCGGTCGTGATGGATGTGTTCCCGACCGGGATGGGTCTTTTAGGCTTCAAATATGGTCACATAGGTCCCTACTTGCTTTTCTTAAGGTTCTTATCGACTCTCGATGCTCGGGAATGGGCTCCAAGGGACTCGGGATCGAGTCTAAGTCACCGAGTCATCGTCGCTTATCTTCGTTGGCTCCATATTCATCAGAAACGAGTCGGAATCGTTCCGTTTCTCCTAGATAGGCCCTAGGAACCTAAAACAAGCAAGAAGAAGCTTAAGTAGCCTCGAAAACCGCTTCGAAGAGCGATTCCACAAGAGAAACCGGGACCAAACACAAGAAATAAGCACTACAAACCACACTTATCAATTACATAGCTGCATCTCCACCCCACAAATGAGTACTGACATAGCACTCTGTTTGATACCTTAACTTAACTATAACACAACTTCAGTACATTCCATTAACAACTTTAGTACCTAACATTAGTAACTTCCAGAAATGAAATCACAATAACGAAAATCAAAAGCAAACATTTCAGAAGACTTATTCGAGAGTTATCAACTATCAATTGCTTGTGGTAGGTAGACAAATTACAGGACAACTTCTCAAACTCTCTATCCGCCTCAGAATAGAGTTCATGGTTATGACCTTCGCTGAATTCAGGAATAACCACGAAACCACCCTTGGCAACTAACTTAATACGTGCATTACAGCCCACCCGTGTCACCTTCGACCCACGTATCGTACTAAATGCAGAACTTTCATCCCCCAACGCAGATTTCTTCGACTTCAACTTCCCAGACATCAGTATGACGTCATCTTCAGAACTTTTCTTCTCCGCAGCAGCTCCGGTACTCTTCGGGACGTACGGGAATCCCTCTCGATTGCGAACTACCAACTGATACTTTAGCGTAAAATCACGAAACCTCTTCGTCGACCACCGTCGTACATCAAAACCACAAGCAAGACCATACGAATGGTAAAACTCAACCGCCTTCTCGATGTTTGTAAACTGTTGACCAACAAACGGTGTCACATCCTTCGATACAACCCTACTGTACTCGACCGCACATACCTCCTCCGCATGCTGATGCTGATCTGCCTCTGCACCAGAAGAATCACACTACAATAAAATACACATAACTTCAATAAAAATTACAGCAGCTACAAATCAGCACATAACTAACACCAACGACAAACAACAAAATTTTTAATCAACTCAGGGTAACTTCACTAAGTCGACTTCTTCACCAACACATGATGGAAATACACAAACGTGGTGAACAACGAAACTCCACTAAATATCGAACAATAAATGAACCTACCAGGGGGCACTACGATGATTTGCAAATTCTTCATTCCAAAAAAATAATTCGATTGGAAACCGACGTCGGCTTGACGACAACACCTGAAAATCCATCTCACAATCCTCCACAATCTGACATGCCGCCAAAAAAAGAAACCAGCAGCCAACAAACAGAAACCCATTGCTGCTTATAAAGAAACTCACCTCCAAGGACCAATGAAGAATACGAGAAAATATCTGAAATTCCCTCATCATTGGAATGCAGCGCGGAGTAATGAATATTGGGGAGTGAAGAACTTCCTCGTGAAAGATGCAACTCCAGCTTCATTTAATCCTTGCCTAACTAATTGCTTTTACGTTTAATCCACCACATAATCTTAGGCATCCATCTAAATTAATCTAGTGGCCATGATATGGACTTAGGAACTTAAATCTAGGCGTGACTTTATTAGATCCTCTCTCTCTCTCCCTCTCTCTCTCTATATATACATATACACACACACATATACATATATACATATATTAACATATCGAGCAACATTTAAAGACAACGTACTTCTTACCGCCTGTGACTCCCCGGCAGCATCGCCCGCTCCTCAATCTCGTCATCAGATGATGGGATGATCCGTGGATGAGTGACTCTCCTATACCATGGCATGTAATCCGAAGCCAACTCCCCAGGGTACTCCATATCCTTGGAGACAGTCCTCGGGTGAATACGATGAGCCATGAAACTTCTCCACGGATATTCCTCGCCACCCCCGGCATACAGATGTTATAATTCTTACCGCCGTAAGCAAAACCGTTCTCCCTAGTGGGTCGGGGCATAGGGACGGGTATGATCTGCATGTACCAAATGATACAACGTGTGCGCAGGGTGAACAAAAAGCTCCCACGTGACACGATTTGCTATAAGCTCATCCAGCGTAACCCGATACTTAGACACCTTGCTATCGTGCGCCAATGGTTTACCGACACCAGTCCAAGCAGTCGTACGTGGAGATGTTTGATGAATGTTGCGGGCTGCGCCTGGGCGAAAATCTTGGAAGTACTCGTATATCCAGACCTGAAGCAAAGTCAAACAACCAGTAAGTCCGGTGCACTGTGACCTCAAAGCCATCCTCAACTGCCTTTATAGGTACGCGAAAGTACTAGCACCCCATGTATAACCCGAAACCACCGCCACATTGTTCATCAGTGGAAAGGCGGACGGACAAAGACGATCGCTAGACTTATCGACAAAGAGAAACTCCCCAAGAAACGTAATCAAGTATCCCTGCACCGTCTACTCCGTGGTCCCACTCCTTATAACTTCATGCATGGCCCTCGCACTATTGATATATGGATCAGCCCAATCGCCTTAATAATTAAATGACCCAATGAAGATAAGCCCAATAAGTAGCCCGACAAAGTAGGCAGGAAAACACACGAGTAGTGTTATTAGGTTAGTGGAAAGGGGATGGGTGCATGTTGTTTTTTAAGGTAGATTCCGAACTTGACAAGTGTAAAAAATGTGGTACAGATAGATATAAGAGTGCAATGATTAGTACGATGGGAAATAGGGTAGCGAGTAAGGTACTGATCACTCATTTCCCGCTAGGTCCCGGACTACAACGACTATACGCGACAAAGAACATAGCGAAGAAGATGAGTTGGCACCCCAAGAACTCACGATTAAGGGTGAGTGGTACCATGGCGCACCCTAACGATGATGAAGGGTTGAAAACGTTTGATCTTAAACATCCAGAGGTTTCAAAAGAGAAGCGCAATTCAAAGTTTGATTGATTTTGTGCACCGACGAGTTTTCCCCTTACGGGCAATTCGACAAGTCTTACCCATGTTTGCCAGTGATGGTGACACCCTACAACCTTCCTCACAGCTTGGTTGTGTATGAAGAGACAATTCATGTTGTTGTCACTGATCGTTCCTAGGCCTAGGAACCTAAATCCAATATAGACATGTATCTCCAACCATTGGTTGAGGAATTAAAAAGTTTGTGGGACACATGGGTTAACGCGTACGACGTGTCCAAGAAGATGAGCTTCTACCTAAGGGCAGCACTACTAATGTGAACCATCAATGACTTCCCCGCTTACAAGATGCTTTCTGGATGGAGTACAACGGGTTACCGTTCTTGCCCGTACAGTCAAGTGAAGGATCAAAGATCTTTTTGGTTGCCCAAAATATGTAACGTGTGTCGGTTTAACTCTCACAGACAATTTCTACCATCCGAACATCCATTTAGAAAGAATTGTAAAAGTCTAAGGATTAAACTAAAAGGCAAAGTAAACAAAGACCGACAATGGAAAACGAGGATTAACAATAAGGAAAAAAAACTAGGGTTAGGTCGGGTTCAAGGGTGTCTAGGCGATCAAGAAGGGAACGAAGGTGGTGATGGAATATACTTGCCTAGCAGGCTACGTCCAGGCTCTCGCACTTAGACGGTCTAAGGGTCTCGCTCTACTCTTACGCTAACAATGATGAGATCCAACTAACCATTATTAAGCTTCATAGGGTAAAACACCAATATTAAGAAAAATAGAGCAAATGACCAAATAGCCTTTGTTTAGTCACATACATTATGCACCATTAGTGACATCCTAATATCCTATGTATAAATAAAGTGCTTTAGAGGATAGAGTGGTCATTTTGATCATAATAAGTTATCAAAAGAAGAAATGAAGCTAAGTGAAAAAAAATCCAAATAAGGGAAGTGGGCTTATTCAAGAAGAATGAGGGAGTAACATACTTTATTTTTTTTGGTTCAACGAAGAGCGCACTTAGTCGCATTACAATATAGGGGAGGGGGGATTCGAACCTGAGACTTATTGTCCCAGAGGGACTAGCCTTAACAACTAGCCTACTAGGTATTTCTCAATCACAAGTCTACTAGGTATTTCATGAAACATGTCAAGTGCACAATGACTAGAGACAATGTAAATTACACCAAAAACCCATAATTCCATCCTAATCACCCATTAATGACACTCAATCCCCCTACTAACTCTAGAAAGAGGCTACTCATTATTCATAAGTAAGCATTCAACCACAAGTACAACCATCAACACAGACAACATGACTAATACATTCATATTCAAGTAATGAAGAGTACCAAGCATAAACAATGAGGAAAAACAAATTAAAGCTAGAATTAAAAATGGAGGAACTTGGATTGAGATTCGAGAAATAGGAAACCCAATTCTTCAACTACAAACCAAGAATCTCATGATAAACTAGATTAAAGACTACTTAAAGAGTAACTACAGAATGATTAGGGAAGGAATAACTAATCTTATCACTAATGGAGGCTAAACTAATCTAGGATTTTATGACCAAAATGGGATACATGAAGGAGTATTTACACTTTACAGGGTCGGAAAAAAGAGGAGGAAGCGAGAAATCGAAGCTGGTATCAAACATGGCATCATGGCTGTGTTATAGAAGTGAAGGCCATGACACCCATCATCCCAGTTGGGATGACCCTCACCTCACGATCGTGACGCTCCTTGTCACGGTTGTGAGTGCTTGTAGTGATCCAACTGCCTTTTTAACTTTTCGTCACGGCTAGTGTCCTTCTGCAACGCCTCTAGAGACGCCCTTAATTGCTCCTTGTCTTCTTAGCGATGCTCGGTGCTCGGTGCTCGGGATTGAGTCAAAAGGCACTCCAAGGGACTCGGGATCGAGTCGAAACCTCCGAGACAGCATGTATGTCTTCTATTATATTATCCTTCGCTCTTTAGACTCCGAAGTGGGACAGATTTGTTCCGTTTCACCATGAACGACCCTAAAAACATATTGAACACTAGAAGAAGCGTAAGTTGTCTCGAAACCGTTCCAAAGAGCGATTCCTACAAAGAAAGCGAGAAAACACGTGAAAGAAACACTATAAATCAAGATTCAAGCACATCATGCACATTGAGTACTAAAACTTTGCAAATTATCACAATGATTTTCTCTTTCATATTATATTTTACAAATCAAATGACATTCTTTGATCCATTCTCTCTGCCATTTATATTCATCCTCTCCCTCCTCGTTTTTTTCCTTACCACACAAATTTTTCCCTCTCAACCATTAATAACGTATGCATACATCATGTAGTACTTCTTTCGTTCTAATTTTGTTTGCTTTTTTTTTGATTAAAATATATTGAAAATTTATCTCGAACCCAAGGAAAAATTAATAATCTAAGGTAAGTTATTGATAATTGAGTTTTCTTTATTTTGATCATTATTAACGATATTTGGTGTTGTTGGTTTGTGTAATGTAATTATATGATTATTTTATTTGTTTTTAGTTCATGGCTTTGGTTGTACGTATAACTTACAATCAAGATTTTTTTTATATCTTCTCGTTCATTTAATATATAGGTGTAGTATTATATTACAATGAGAAAATATATAAAAACAGAGGAAGTACTAGTCTTTGATGCTTGTAAATTGATTTTTGCAATTCAGTTAGGGTAATTTATTCGTTATTTATAACTTATATCGTTACCAATCGCAAGTTTTATCCTTAATTTAATCTGCTTTGTGATTCGGTCAAGCAACTCATGTTGCCTTTATTTTAATTAGGGCTAATACTTTATGTGGTTGATTTGATTGTGTAGGAAATCAATGGATTTAGAATCTTTTAAAAGGTGGTACGAAAGGTGGTTTAAGAAAAACATGAGTTAGCATGCACATGTGGGTGGTAAAGGTAAGATATACTATATATTTGACGTTGATGATGAGGTGTTTTTTTAAGATTCAAAAGTTAACATTTTTTTTCAGGAAATAGATGATTTCATCAAAAAAAAGTCATACGACATCTAAAATTTATATTGTAATTGAACGGATTCAATACTATAAAATTTGAGTAAAATAAATTCTCATTAAAACAATGATTTTTCAATATGATTTTGATCATTTCGCTTCTGTACATCATCTTTCAACATATCGCTACTTAATGATAAAGTTTTTCATAAGAGAGTCTTTGGATCTTCCAAGGTTTTGAAAAGAATTGATTTCATTTAACCTGATAGATTGTAACTGGCAGTCTGACATAAATTGAGATACCATTATAGATTCAACATCTCTCCTAAAAGAGAGGGTGAAACCCATCAATTGATGGGGGCAAAACTCTGCAAAAGGAGATGACAATTATTATAACTAGAATACTAATACAAATATTAATACTAAAATTATATAATTAGTAGAAATTGGGGGCTTACCACCAATTAATGGTGGTAGCGTCAAATTTTTTTGGAGACTAGGAATTTTTGGGATGAGGGAGAAGGGTTTAGGTTTTTTTAGAAAATGATGATTTTAGACTAACTTTACTAACCTACATTATGTAATCTTCAAAAGTTAACATTTGAGTGTGACGCATACGCAAAAAAAAAAACATATCTCATTACATATGTGAAGACTGGACATAGAATGGTATGCAGTTATGTTACTTATGTACTAACGAGGAAATAGAAAAGTCAATGGGTCGTTTGGTTTGAGGGTTTCGGGAAAGGGTAAGGGAAACAAGCTTATTGATTCCCTTTGTACTTGTTTGTTTAGGTCAATTAATGAAACCGTTTCCCCATTTGACCAATTAAGTAAACCCCATATCCATCTAAATTGAAACCCCCACCTCAAAGGGTTTAAAATTTTCTTTCCCTCCCATTACCCCATCCTTTTATCTCTCTCTTGGCCTATAACGTTGCTCTCATAATTATCATTACGCCTCCAACCTCCCACCTCCGATCTCCAACCACCAACGCCACCTCTCACCGCATGCACTGATCACTAGACTTGTCAAAATATGACTTGACCCGAAAACTCGACCTGTTTCACCCGTTTTTTAGGGTCATGAGCCCTTTTTTTACCCGTAACCATTTGACCCAAACCTATATGACACGTTAATTTGGGATCGAAACACAACCCGCCTGGGTCGACCTGTTAGGTCAACGATAATTTATCGAAATTAATAAAATATTAATATTTAGATATTATATTTGTATTTATAATAAAAAAAATTAATACTATCAATATTTTATATCATAAAGATGAAAAATATTTTTTTTTGCAGAAAATTATCATTTCATATCATAGATGTGAAATTACATTTTGGTGCAAAAAGTTCTAACACACTATGGGAATTCAACTCAAGCTAGCTAAAATCCTACTATATTTAGGACTAACTTCACTAGACAAAAATCTGGCTTTTACTATGAATTTTAACTGCTCAAACATGCCTTCAACTGATCCACTCTTCTCCACAAACAATCTCTTGTTGCGTTCTTTCCAAACAACAGAAACAGTAGCAGCTAAGCAGACTTGAAACCATGGGTATTTCCAGTGCTTTTTATGCCTGGGATGATTACTTCATTTAATGATATGTCGAAGATTAACTGAAGGAACAACAAACCCCAATCACTGAGTAACTAGTGACCATAGCTGCAATGATACCGGACAATTAAAGAACAAATGATGATGATTTTCACTGGCTTGCAGGCAAAGGATACATCTATTAGCCAAACACATCCCTCTCTGAGCATAAAGATTCATTGTGGGAAGCTTGTGTTGAGCCGCAAGAGTAAGAAAAACTTTGCTGCTAGGAGCCATCAAAGAAGAGTGAGGGATGGCCTTAGAATGTCGTCTCTCTTCTAGGAAATTGTGATAGGCTTTAGACACATTAAACTTGCTATTATTACTGCAGGAGTTTAAGAAGTGTCTTGCTAGCTTCCTCCTTAGAACCACAATGCTTGATGCAATAATCTTTCACATGAAAAAGATTTTTATGGCAGAAGAATAAAAAGTCTTTGAAGGTTAAATTCCAAATGGATGTACTGCTTAGGATATAAGCATTGCACCATTTGATCCAAATCCGTCCAATGCCCTCAGAAAGCTGCCAGAGACTTTTAGCCAACAGAGCTCGATTCCAAGTTTAGATTTTTAAGATTCAAACCCCCTTGCTTCCAAGGAAGGCAGGTGTCCTTCCATTTCTTAAAAACTAGTCTTTTCTCCCCAGGCTTGATACCCCAAAGAAATCTTTGCATAGTTTATTAACCACTTTGAGAACTGATTTAGGTAGCATCACACTAGAACACCAGAAATTCTCCAGGCCAAAAACCACAGAACTTAAAAGCTGTATCTTGCTAGCATAAGACAGGAATGTTGTAGACCAATGATTAATAGCCCTTTGAATCTTCAGAATGAAAGGATCAAAAAGCTTCACAACAATCTTAGAATCACTAAGGGGCATACCAAGGTATCTAAAGGGAAATTCACCGATACTGAAGCTAGTTTGCTCCTGAATTAGAGCTTGCAGATCAGGAGCAACTCCTCTAAAGTACATACAAGTCTTGTCTGGATTAGCAAACAGACCTGAAATCATACCAAATTCATGAAGAACATTCTTAATAGCCAAAACAGAGGGAAGATCACCTCTAGAGAAAATCATCAAATCATCAGCAAACACCAAATGGGTGAGATTAATCTTGGTTCATTTAGGATGAAAGGATACATTAGTCTGAAGGCAGATCTTCTGGAGCTGCTGAGAGAGAACTTCCATGCCCAAAACAAAAATGTAAGGTGACAAAGGATCCCCTTGTCTGACCCCACTTTTCCCTTGAAAACAACCTTCAACCCCACCATTTAAATTAAAGGAGTAACAAGGAGAAGAAATACAACCCATTATCCATTTGATGAAGAGAGGGGGAAAACCAAATCCTTCAAACATCTTTTCAATAAAACTCCATTGTAAGGAATCAAAAGCTTTCCTAATATCAACTTTAACAAGGCATCTAGGTGTGAGATACTTCCTGGAATAACCCTGAACTAGCCCTTGAGAAAGCAGAATATTCTCAAATATGCTTCTACCTTGAACAAAGGCAGCTTGTTCCTCACCCACCAAAGTAGGCAAAACTCTTTTTAACCTGTTTGAGATGACTTTGGAAATTGCTTTATAGAACACAGTACAACAAGCGATGGGCCTATACTCCAACACACTACTAGCACCAGACTTTTTGGGAATAAGAGAAATCAAAGTAGAATTGGCTTGCTTAGACATTTTACCAGTTTTGATGAAGCACATTGTAGCTTTACAGAAGTCAGCTCCAACTATGCTCCAAGAAGATTTAAAAAAACTTGCTGGAAATCCATCAATTCCTGGGCTACTATTGATATCCATATGAAAAACTGCATCCTTAATCTCCTCAGGAGAGGTAGGAGCAGTAAGACCAATAGCCAGATCCTGATGAAGCTTAGCAGAAATAGAAAAATCTATTACAGGCACACTTTTCTCAAGCAGATTACAATAGTAGTCCTGAAAAGCTTTAGCAACAGCTTCAGGACCTTTCTGAAGAGCACCCTTAGAATCAGTAATAGCTCCTAACATTTGCTGAGTTCTTCTCTCAGAGATTTTAGCATATAAATATTTGGAAGAGCAATCAGCAAGTTGAAAGTGTTTCACTTTGGATCTCTGCTGCAGCATACTAATCCCAGACTTCTTTAGACTGGTATAGTTATTATTTAAGACATTCTCCTCCTCCATAAGGTCAAGAGAGAAAGGATCATTATGAAGTTTATTCTGACATCTAAGAAGGGCTTCCTTAGCCTTAATTACTCTAGAAGAAACACTAGAGAAATTTTGCTTCTGGAAGACCTTTAAGGCTTTCTTAACTGCTTTAAGCTTAAAGAAAAAGCAATACATAGGAGAGCCAGAAACTGCAATATTCCAAGTTGGCTGAACAGTAGAAAAGTAATCAGGGTGATCACACCAACTGTTTAGGAAACTGAATCTTCTATGGGTAATTTTCTCTGAAGAAATATCAAAAATTAATGGAGCATGGTCAGAGATACCAGACTTAGTCATAGTAGCAATAAAGGAAGGGAAGCTTGAAACCCAACTGGGGTTAACTAGCACCCTATCCAGTTTAGACCAAATTCTAGTTGAAGGCTCTTGTTTATTGGTCCAGGTCATATCCAAACCTGTACTAATCAAATCATCAAGGGCACAATGCTGCAAGCAGTTGTTAAAATCCATCATATCCTGTAAATAAGGGGGATTATTCCCAAACTTCTCATCTGGACTTCTAGCAACATTGAAATCCCCCAAAACCAACCAAGCACTAGAGGGTTTAAGAGACTCCAATTTAGACCAGAGATCCACTCTATCCAACCCCTTATTCAGACCATAGATGGCACTAAGCGAAAATGATGACTGAGAAAGATGATGAGAAACGAAGCAGTAAATATGCTGAGAAGAGCTAGTAATCTGATTAATTGAAACAGTAGCAGGATTAATGAAAAGCCATATTCTGCCATTATGATGGGAATTGTAATTATTAGTCACATTCCAGTTCTTGAACTTACCTCTGATAATTTTTTCAGCTTTATTCAACTTAACCTTAGTCTCAAGTAAAGCAAAGACATCAGGCTTATTAGAAAACAAGAAATCTTGAACCTCACTATGTTTGATTATTGGGTCATTGAACCCTCTTATATTCCAAGATGCAACTTTCATTTATCAGGAGGGACATGATCCTCATTTAAAACCACCACTGAACATGCTTGGTGCATTACAGGGAGCTCCCTAGTGCTAACATCAGGGGAGAATGAGGGGATCAGTTCTTTCCCATAACAAGATCCAGCCCTACTTTCCAGACCCTGAGATACACTGGGGAGACCTGAGGTACCACCTAGTTCACCCCCACCATTCACCTGACTCTCAAGGAGTACCTGGAATGAATTTCCCAGGACTAAGGGCTTCAAAATAGTCTCCTTAGATTTAGAAGAGGAAGAATTCCTCTTATTAACAGGGATGAAGGTGTCATCCTGATAAAACTTAGGAGCACATGCTGAAACAGGCTCATCTATGGGAGGGATCAGATCAGAGGTAGAGGGAAATATACCCTTCTGAACCTCAGTCTGAGCACCACTCTCCTTAGACCCTGAGGCACCACCTAGCTCAGAAACAACATCAACCACAGTCTTGACATTCTTTTTCTTTTCCCATTTACAGGAAGACACGGTGCCCCAGCTTTTTACAACCATGGCAGAAATATGGAACCCATTCATATCGAACTGGCTGGTAAGAGTGTTCATTAAAAGGTGTATTAATAACCACAGTTTTAACCAGTTCCTTGGACACATCTACCTCCACTAAAACTCTAGCAAAAGAAAGCTTAGCTTTGGTGGTTGTAGCTAAGTCAGCACATAAAGGGGTCCCAATTTTGCTGGCCATTTTACTTAGTACAGAATCTGACCAAACATATGGGTCCAAATTAAGGAAAAGCACCCAAACTGGAACCACAAATATCCTATCAATTTCAGAGGACAAAGTTGGTGACCATTCTTTTAAGATCAATGAATAAATCCCCACCTTCCATGGCCCATCCATCAACACTTTGTCCATGGCTTCTTTAGATCCAAACCTAAAAGAGAACCACCCTTTCTTGTAGTACTGAACCTTAGGAGGATCCATACTACCCCAGCTAGTTTGAACAAACTTTTGGATCATCTGCAATGACGGTTTGGATCCAATGACATTGCCCATAAGAGTGTTCTCCCAAATTTTTAACTCCGCTTTGAAATCATCCAATTCAATGTCAATTTTATTGGAGTTGGAGCTATCTTCGCAGAAATACAGATTCATACCAGATTGTTTATGTTTAGCAGCAATATTAGACCAATTTGATTTTGGCGGCAAAACTGGATTTAAACCTAATTCAGTGTTTTGAATGGTATTATGAGTAGCAATGGAAGAATCATGATTAATTTCTTTAGTTTCAGCAGTGGAATGAAGAATTTTACCCGCTTCTGCCATGGCATTGATGATCACATTATTAAGCGAAACTCGGTGCGAAGTGCTCGGGGTTTCAGTACCTTCTCCAATTCCGCGTCATTATTCCCCGTTGATGGCTCCCCATTACCAGGGCCACCCGGCGGCTTTACCTGCAGCGACTTCTTACTTGGCCTTCCCGGACCACGCTTGATCGGAGGAACGGAAGCCATGGAAGGAGCTTGAGCTAACAGAATTTGAGAGAAAACATATTCTAGAGAGAGAAACCTTTTTCTCACTTCGCTAGAGAGAGACTTTTTTGAAAGATGAAAAATATTCAATTTAATAAAAACTTTTTTTAATCATTTAACAATAAAATTATTATTAAATAATTTTAAAAAATGATTTTAATATTTTTTTAATTATAAACATTATAATTAAAGAGTATAATAATATTATTATTTAAAAAAACTTAATATTAAAAATATTTTTCTGACTTAAAAGGATAAAAAACTTAGGTGTTCAGAACTATTTCTAACCCGTATCTGACCCTGGCCTGACCTGACCCGTAATTTGTATAACCCGACCCATACACGACCCGGTCCGTATTCTGACCCGACCCAAGACCCGGCCAATTTGACACGTCTACTAGTCACCCTTGTACTTTAAAGTTAGTACATTTATCCGCACACCATACACCAACATAATCTAGGTTTTTTTTATTCTTTAGATTATAGTGGTATGCAATAATTACGGTAATTTTTTACTATAATTTTGACACGAGTTTTCACCATGACATTATAGTTTTTGACTATTTTTTTTAGAAATGGTTCGTAATGATATTTCTTTGATAAGGAGAGATTTGAAATTTATTCTATATGTGTTTGATTATACGGGTTAATGATTTGTATGTAATCCAATTCATAAAGCTAATGAAATTAAAGTATTTAAGGAATCATGGCAAACATATTATCTTAATGGTTCATAAATACATCAACTCCAATAATAAAATTGACAACACATTTTAAAAAGAAACATATCCCTAAAAAATCTATTGTAACATGTGTTAAGGATATCTCTTGATATCTCGTAGATATTATTACGTCAATATTATTATTCTGCATATATTGCTATCTTTGTATATTTCTCATGTCATATATTTTTCTATCTTAGTCTAGCTTATTCTTATTCTCATACCATATTTAGGATTATTTGTAATCAATGTATTTATAGTCCTAGGTTGTAATAGTTTCTCTTAAGTCAATATTAAAAAATCATTCTTCAAATCTTTATATATGGTATCAGAGCATGGGTGAGAAGAGCTAGACCGGTTTCGACGATGTGACGGTGACGACGTTCGGCATATCCATTTAGTTCGGGTGTGTGGGGTGGGGTGGTGAGATGTCCTATTCCATTGTTTGCAAGGGTGTGTGACATTTTTATGTATTCACCACCGTTGTCAGAAAAGATTTGTCTAATTTGTTTTGCAAAAAAAATTTCGACCAAAAGTTTGAATCGATTAAAAACAACAGTGGAGTCGGATTTATTTTTAAGTGGGTATAACCAAACGTACTTGGTAAAGTGGTCAACAAAAATAATGTATTATTTGAAATTATCATAAGACAAAATTGGTGAAGACCAAACATCGGTAAAAATAAGATCAAGCGGGTTTTTAGTAATTAATGTAGAGGTAGAAAATTCTAGTGTGTGAGTCTTGTGAATATTACAAGGGTTACAAGTTTGCATAGCTAGATTATTTGATGAAAAATTAAACTTAGTACGTAAATAATTAAATATCTTGATTGACGGGTGTCCTAGACGGTGATGCCAATCCGGTGTGGTGATGGTGGAGGTGTGCGCGGTGGGTGTGGGAGGGTGTCATTCATAGGCACCCCCATTAGGCCTTCCGCGTATGAGAATCCGACTCGTTGAGATATCCTTTATAAAAAAAAATCATTGGAAAATTCAAAAGTGGTGTTATTGTCTTGGCAAAATTGTGAAACGGACAAAATATTACGAGAAATTGTGGGAACACATAAAACATTAGAAAATTTAAAAGGGGGGTTAGAAGGAGTGGAAATAAGGAACGAACCAATGTGGGATATTGGAAGAGCCGAGCCGTCACCTATCACAAGTTCATCACTTCCGTCGTAAGGTGCATGAAGAGCAAGGTTGGAAAGGTCGTTGGTGACGTGGTGAGTGGCACCAGTGTCTAAGAGCCAAGGTTGGTCAGATTTGGGTTGGTGTGTGGTGGCGAGGTTAACTTGGAGACGGGGGCCACGTGGGTTGGTGTTGTTGGTGGGACGGGGCGAGGGGAGGGTTTGGAACGTAACACCCGGAAAGTCACGAGCGAAACGACGACACTTGGGAACTACACGTTCAATGTAGTTGCAGTATTGACATCGACCTTTAAACGGGGGGAGGGGGGGGTGTCTGAATTAGGGTTGGTTTGGGGTGTCGGCCCAACCCAATAAAACTACCCATAACATCAACAACCCAACCTCTCCCCAAACCTCCTCCACAATACACAACATCTCGGCCCAACCCAATAACCCTACCCATAACATCAACAACCCAACCTCTCCCCAAACCCCCTCCACAATACACAACATCCAGGCCCAACCCAATAACCCAGCCACGCCCAACAGTCCTCCCACCCATACCCAACCTACGCCCAACAGCCCAACAATCCAACCCAACCAACCCGAGACCCCAGATGGCCCAGCCCAACCCGAAATCCCGGACACCCCAGCCTAACTCGACACCACAGCCGACCCAGCCCAACCCAACGCACCCGAACCCCTTCCAAACCGACCCATAACCCGTTTATCCAATAACATTCATAAGCCCAATCCCAAATATGTCCACCTTGCAGCCCTTACCCCCCCGTCTCAACTACCCAACACCACAAAACAAGCCCTTGCCATCCTACAATGGAAGGAGGCCATGGTAGCCGAATATGACGCCTTGTGTAAAAACAAAACTTGGACACTAGTCCCGAGACAACCACAATATAATGTTATTAGCTGCAAATGGATATATCGTATCAAGTACAACCCGGACAACACCATTGATAGATACAAAGCTCGCCTCGTAGCAAAAGGATTTCTCCAACGGGCTGGCATAGATTACTCTGACACCTTCAGTCCGGTTGTCAAACCCACCACGGTTCGTATTCTTCTCATACTTGCTTTAACCAATGGTTGGAAATTACGCCAACTAGACATAAACAATGGCTTTTTACAAGGCAAACTCACTGAAACCGTTTATATGACACAACCACCCGGGTTCGTGGACTCCCACAATCCTTCCCACGTATGTAAACTCACTAAGGCCATCTATGGTCTAAAACAAGCCCCGCGAGCATGGTACACCACCCTCAAGCAATACCTACTCGCTAATGGCTTCACCGGGTCAATTGCTGACCCGTCACTATTCATCACCACGACACCACACAAAAAAATTTATCTTTTAGTATATGTCGATGATATAATCATCACAGGTCCAAATCCTCGCGTCGTCGAGTCATTCATGACAAAAATAGCGTCCCGATTTGCACTCAAAGATCTTGGTGCGTTGTCTTACTTCTTAGGGTCGAAGTCACACCTACTAAATCAGGACCTCTCCTCATACAATCAAAATATATACATGATTTATTGCACCGTCACCACATGCTTGAGGCAAAACCCACTAACACACCAATGACACTCTTTCCTCCGTTACACATGGATGAATCTTCACCAATTCATAATGTCACTGACTATCGGGCTATCATTGGTAGCCTACAATACCTTTCATTCACCCGACCCGACCTTACTTTTCCTGTAAACTGGCTTGCTCAATTCATGCAACGCCCCACCGATCTCCATTGGACTGCACTCAAAAGACTACTTCGGTACCTTCAAGGCACGGCCCAAGTTGGTCTGTTACTTCACCGAAGCTCACCCAACAACCTACACGCCTATAGCGATGCCGACCTGGCCGGTGATCGGAATGATTACCGGTCCACCACCGAATTTGTCACTTATCTTGGTCGAAACCCACTTTCCTGGTCATCTAAGAAACAAACTGCTATTGCTCAATCAACACTCGAAGCTGAATTCCGAGCTGTAGCAACTACAGCCTCCGAGTTATTATGGATACAAAATTTATTAAAGGAACTTCACTTTCCCAATATATCTCCATCCGTCATCTATTGTGATAACCTCAGCGCAACAAGTTACTCTGCAAACCCCGTGTTTCACTCCAGAATGAAACATCTAGCACTTGTCTTTCACTTCGTTCGTGAACTAGTTACAAATGGCGCCCTACGGGTACAACATATCGCCGGCGATGATCAACTTGCTGATGCACTCACCAAGCCACTATCTCGTCTACGCTTCGCGGATTTAGTTACCAAGATCGAACTTTTCGATGGATAGTCCGTCTTGCGGGAGCATGTTAAGGATATCTCTTGATATCTCTTGATATTATTACGTCAATATTATTATTCTGCATATATTGCTATCTTTGTATATTTCTCATGTCATATATTTTTGTATCTTAGTCTAGCTTATTCTTATTCTCATACCATATTTAGGATTATTTGTAATCAATATATTTATAGTCCTAGGTTGTAATAGTTTCTCTTAAGTCAATAATAAAAAATCATTCTTCAAATCTTTACAACATGTACGGAGTACATTTTTTAAGACAGACTTGCATAATTTGATTTCAACACTAAAGATTTAAAACTAAATTAAATTTAACACAAACATATTTATATTTATTACTCCCTGCATTCAATTTATAACTTCCTACTTTTTTTTCTTTTGATTGTCGATCAGATTCTAGATTTTATTTCATAAAGGATACGGCGAAGTTCTATACGCAAAACCCTGGATCTATAGGGTTAAAATTGAAGTAAGCCCTTATGATTGAAATGATTGAACCGAAAGTCATAGATAAAATTTATGAATTTCATGTTTGGAATATTTATTTTTTAGTTTGAAATGAGTGGTCATTAGACAATCTAACCTCACATTTTTTTATCAGCTATCATTTTCCACTACATTTTCTTACCCTCCCTTAGTTTTGGAGTCACTGGCCTATGAAGTTTAAAGATGGATGGAGGCCGGGAGTATAAAGTAAAATTTCACAAAAAAAATTGTCAACAAAAAATCAATATATTTGTTTGACAGAAAATTAATATAAAGTAAAGTTTCACAAAAAATTGTCTGAAACTTTTTTCGAGTGATGTGGTTAAACTCCAACTTTTTCGAAACATTGATTTTAAATATTTATCCTAATGTTATCCTAAGTAGATTATTTTTATGTAAAAACATTTATATTTGTTTGACAAAAACATTATCATAAAAACATTTATAAAAATGATATAGTTATATTTGTGGTAAAAAAAAATGCTATCTTTAGAGTATAATTTTCATATTAGTTGTCCGAAAAAGATGATTACTTTTTAGTACGTTGTAGTGGTGAATCTATTGATAGTTTATTTATAGTGATTGTACTTAAATTTTCAACCCAAAAAAAAATATTATAAGTACTTATTACTTCTATTAGATTTAGGTATGGTATGACATTGATATGTAAGTACACTAAAAAATTACTGCATCCATTCATATCCAAAATATACGTATTTCTTTTTGAGTCGTTCAAATCTAATTGACTCGTTTCCTTTTTATTCCATTTTTTGGACCAAACTATCCTTATTCTAATAGACTATTTACCCCATATGTCATTGTTAAATGACATTTTGGATAATTAAATATTATTTTGTCCCTAATTATTGTACTTTTAATATTAATTTGATACTTTATTAATCCTTGTGCAAAATAGAAACGTAACCTTTGAATATGAACGTAGGGAGTACATAAAAATAAGATTAGGATAGGAAAAATCTACCTCGCCAAAATTTATGTAAAAATGCTTATACGAATAGTATTCCTTTACAATTAGAGATATTCTTAGTTTTGACTTACTTTCTAAAATTGCGTGGTCTAACCAATGTCATTATTGCAATCATCCAACTACATGTCATTATCAATGATACTATAAACTTTTGAGTATAATTATCCCACATAAAAAATTATGATGAGTTGATGGAATTCTATATTATAAATAATACGGAGTAGTAATAATTCGTTTTTATAAATTGCCAAAAACCTTCCAAGTCTTAAAAAACTCTTAAGACTATAAAATCTTTTGAGTATTGAAAAATCTTACGACTGTACACTAATAAATAAAATTATCCCACATCGACAAATTATAATAATGTGACAAAATTTTATATTATAAATAAAAGTAATAATTCATTTTTATTAGATACCAAAAAAAAATTATTTGAGTCTTAAAAAACTTTCAAGACTATAAACTCAAGTAAAATTATCGTCTATTATAAATAAGAGTAATCATTCATTCTTAGATATCAACAAAAAAAATTCTGAGTCTTAAACAACTCTTAAGACTATAAACTTTTAAGTAAAATTATTCCACATCGACAACTTATAATAAGGTGTAATTATTCGTTCAGATATCACCAAAAATCTTCCGACTCTTAAAAAACTCTTAAGACTATAAAATCTTTTGAGTATTAAGAAAACTCTTAAGACTATAACTTTTTAAGAAATTATCACATATCGACAAATTATAATAAAGTGATGAAATTCTATACTACGTATTATAAATAAAAGTAATAATAATTGATTCTTAGATATCAATAAAAATCTTTTAAGTCTTACAAAAACTCTCCAACGTGATGGATTAATATTCCTTTAATCATTCGTTCAATACTACATACTACCTCCGTTCCACTAAGATTGTCCTGTTTCATTAAAATACTTCTCACATATAATAAGGATATAGGACAATCTTTTAGGGACGGAGGGAGTATTAGTTATACTTCGAATTAGTCTTTTAAAAAAACTCTTTTAAGTCTTAAATTTTTTTTATACTACGTATTATAAATAAAGTACCGAAATTCTATTATATAAATAAGAGTAATAATTCATTCTTGGATATTAACAAAAAATATTTTGAGTCTTAAAAATAGCTCTTATAATATTATATAAGTAAAATTATTCCACATCGAAAAATTATAATTCTAATAAGGTAATGAAATTCTATAATATAAATAAGAGTAATCATTTGTTGTTAGATATCAAAAAAATTCTTCCAACTTAAAAAACTCTTAAACTATAAAATTTTAGTTAAATTATCTCACATCGACAAATTATAATAAGGTGATGAATTTCTATTATATAAATAAGAGTAATCCATTACCTTATTTTAATTTGTCGATGTGGCCTGAGATAATTTAACTTAAAAGTTTATAGAATTATAGGGTGTCAATCAAAAATCTTCTGGGTCTTCAAAAACTTTTAAGACTATAACGTTAAGTAAAGTTATCCCACATCGAACAATTATTATAAGGTGGTGGAATAAATAAGATTAATCATTGATCCTTACATATAAAATCAAAATCTTTTGAGCCTTAAAAAGAGTTCTTAAGACTAAGCTTATTTAAAATTATAGAAATGAAATAATTTGATTCGTGGTAGAAAATGTTTTCATTAGAATATATATTTCATATTATTTGCTTGAAAAAATGATGAATATATTATATATAAAAATAGTCTATGATGTAATTATATATTATAAATAAAAGTAATCATCCATTCTTAGATATCATATTTTTATGAGATGAATATATATACAAACTATAGCAAGAGACTTTAAATGTCAAATCAAATATCAATTTGTCAAGTTTAACATTTTTTTACGTGTTTGAATTGAAGAGTGATTGTCCCACATTGAAAAAATAATGTAAGTGGTGAATATATATTACATATATAAATAGTAAGGCAGAGTTTGTTTTAATATTTTCACAACAGTGAAATTTGTAAAAAAAAAAAAAAAAATTAAATGTAAGATAAATTAAATACTGTAGTAGTTTGTCAATTTTTAAACTGTTTTTACGTGCGAAAATGAATTAAGATTTTGTTACTTTATAATGGTTAATTTAATTAAGATTTTATTTAAAAATACAGAAATATTTGTCCAAATAAAACAATAAACAGAGTACGAAGTATGTGACGAAAAGATTTCAAATTATCACAAACTAATTTGATTTTAACTATGAACGAAATATTTTCTACCGCATCCATTTCAGATATGTTTATCTTTTATAACATTTGTATGAGATACTTTATTCTAATTTATACAAATGATTAGACATAGAATGTAACGATATTTATCCAATATAACTTAGTTAGTTAAGTTGTGCAACACACGGACATTTAAGCTATGCTATGCTATGACAATAAATAAAAGTTAGGGACAATCACTAACACATGTCGGAGTTTATTTACCAAAGTTGGTTTTAGTCACGGGCAATTATATGTCGCAGCGTCAAGGACAACTTCACCACAAGGGTTCCGTTTTTTATTGACGACTCTAAACAGATTTGTAAGAGGCATACAAGAAATATAGTTTATAGAGAAGTTTTCTCAAACTTGCCGGTTATAGGTCGACAATCGTAACTCCTACCGTTCTGTTGACTCATTTAGTAATATTCAACGGATGCTCAATATCTTACTGTAATGTCAGGATGGTAATAAAAAGTATCAAATCGAAACGCGAGTAATCATCTAGTTCTTTTATCCTCTTTTAGCTTCAGATAATTTTTAATGGAATTATTTCAAAGATAAATTCATAATTCGTAATTCAGGGATAAAAAATGCCCTTGTGATGTTTAACATGGACAATATAAGTATACGTGCATCGTGTGGGCATCATTCTAATATATTATACAAATTGAGAAAAATACGGTCAAAGTGTCACCTAATAGACCGTAAAAAGTCAAATGGGTACAATGGATTGGATTTGAAGGAGTACTATATTATTTTTTATTTTGAAATATGACATTATAGTTCTTCAAATGAGTGTGATGAATGGATTGGTACTAGACCAAAGAGTCCTACTCCCTCTGAGTTCTTATTATTGTCCCATTTACTTTTACGATGAAAATTAAGGAAAGAGAAATGAGTGACTAAAATAGAAATAGAAAGAGAGAAAAATGAGAGAGTAATTTTGAACCACACATTGATCACTTAAAAAGAAAAATGTGACAAATATCAAATTCAGGTAAAAAAAGAAAAGTGAGATAAAAATATATCAAATTCAGCTAAAAAAGAAAAAGTGAGATAAAAATAGGAACTTAAAGGGAGTATAAAATATCAGGTTTTGTTTGAAAAAATAGAGTAGCGTAATGATCCTAAAGATGTGTTTGATGAGGGTAATTACAAGTCCAACCCTAGATATAATGATTTACGGAGTACATGATGTAGTTGATGAGGATGATGAAAATGAAGTACACGTACAAGATTTGATAGCTGCAAGTGAAAATGAGACTGATGACAATGAGTTATACTTTTAAGTGATAACATAAGTCACTAGAAAGAAAATATTCAACATATTATATAGCTCATTTGCAAAAGGTGGTCGAAGTAAGAATAACATAACATATGTATACCAGTGATTATGAAAATGGTGAGGACAACGTTTACAATCCAATAAGGGAAAGTGAAGTAGTTACTACTTCCTCCGTTCGTATCCAAAGGATACACTTCACTTTTGAACATTATTCACAAATATTCTCTTTTAGACATTATTCACAACTCAAGATAATCATTAATATTCCCGACAATCTATAAGATAAAATATTGTCATGTGTGATCTTGTTTGATTCGTCTTTATGAGTAGATTAAAAATATCAAATTTTTATAAATTTTTGGTAATGTAAAATGAACGATATTAACGAGTTAAAACGTGTCCCAACAAGTGTGAAAAAACAAACGTACCCTTTGGATTCGATTGGAGAGAGTATTTCAGAACAAAAGAAAAGTTAATATTCAAAATATTACTTTTACTAGCTATGAATGAGTTTACAGAGTTTTCCAAGCTAATATGGATAGCGTTTCAAGGTCGCCTTCTCAAGACATAACACATCAATTGGTCCGACTTGAATTAATACCAAGTTTGTCGTTTATCCAAATTCGACGGAATCTTGTGCATGAGTATAAGAAGGGTTATTTGAATGGAAAATATTCAAAAATTGATGTTTGGGGTATTTAAAAAAAAGGGCCGAGTAATTACCTGCAGCAAACGGGTACTCCCAGTTAATCGAGCAAACGAGTCCTGCTTACGACGGTCCAAACCATAGATAATCTCCCCAGTGATCAACCAAGTCGGACTATGCTCCGTCTCCATCTGATCGACCACAGCAAGAAGCCGAGTATGACCCATACACGACAACAGGTCCATATATATGCCTTTCAAATGCATAGATATATAGCATACAGAGAGCAGAAGCCCGACGACGGTAAAACGCAATCACCTGGACATCTATAGCATTCATAAACTTTTTAGCTAAATCTGACAAGGAAATGTTGTCCCTGACAACCATTCGATTCACCTCCGAATGGGACAAACCCCGTAATTCTCGCAGTTTCATATAAAATCTAACGCAATACAGTGGCGGAAACACTGTAGATAGGGATCAAAACACACTGATGTTCTATACGTTAATAAAAGAATGATCAGTCAATACAAATGTCACTTTTTAGAAAAAGGGTTAAAATAAATATTCTCCACACGGGTTTATAAAAACCCTTAAATAAACATGAATGAAGAAAGAATAGGATTCACGCTACTCGCTAGCTGCAGCAAATACCTGTCATGTTATAAACATAACGGCCACATCATTGAGGAGTAACTCAGACATTCACTTAACCATATTATATCATATGGAAAATAATAGCATTATTATATTAAAATAGTTAAAATGAAAAACATTAAAACGATATAATCAAAATAAGCTTTCAGGGAAAACTTAAAATATTTGCCAACCTGCAAACCAAAACAAATCGATAATAATCATAAACTCAAAACTGGCATTATGGAAATTCGATCAGTGTGCACAAGGCTAGACTTTCACTAGGGATAAACTAAAACTAGCTTCGAGAACTCAGACACTAACTTCACACGTAGCGAAGATACGATGTCTCTACCTTGGAACTTCAACCATATTAGGACAGCGATTTATCAATGCGAGTTCCTAACTTAAGTAATATACACTCCTCCTGGACACCAAATGTATCCAGTTCAACTGACGGCGACTAACACGATGTGATATCTAGGTTAAGGGCACAATGCACATATATACTCCTGGACACCAATTGTATCCAGTTCAACAACAAATGCATCCCAAATACCAGCCTTATAATTGATAGCAAAACAGTATATCCGAAACTGTATTACTCTAACCACACACTTGTCCTTATTCCAGAAAACCAAAACAAAGTCATTAGCGATATTCAAATGAGACAATCATTGTAAATAATATGAAGGTAAAATAAATAAATATTTTATTTAAAAAGGTAACTTTCAATTTATAGAAACTTACTAATTTTAGAAACTTACTTAAAATGAAAATATTTTTATAGAAAACACGTAAGTTATTAAAATAAGTGAAATGTATCAAAATAGCATTTCTAACAAAATTAATATTTTATTAATATTCTCATTATCGTAACTTAAAAAATTTCTAAATTCATTATTCCAAATATAATTAAAATATAATAAGTCAATATATAGTCTTTATAAACATTGAGTAAAATTGCATTAAAATGATAAATATTAGAAAAGAAATGTCTTAAGAAAATGATATCAATATCCAATGAGTCGACCGACTTTATAAACGAAACAAGATTTATAAAACTCTAAAATTAGTTTTAGCAAATAAATTCTATTAATAAATAATACGAATTTTACTAAAAATAATCAATCGTAGACAAATAAGAATTTATTGAAAATAGTCTCAACTAAAAATGTGTTTAAAACAAAATCGACTATTTTTCCATTTATTAATATAAGTCATACAACGAAATTAATTTAATGAAAAAGTCCTTAAATGTCGATTATTGTATTAAATTATGATTTTAAGTAAAATAAAAACTTAACGAAATATGACGAAATTATGAAATCACTATTATAAAGTTATTAGTGTCACGATAAGCAACAAAATATTATAACGTTCATTAATAATAAAATTACCAAAGGTTTATAAACGATATCGATTACTTGTAAAATATTTATAAAACACATGGTTTAAAAGAATATTTTTAGCATTTGTTGAGAAAATTAACAAATGTACGACGAAGATGAAGTAAATTGATTTCTCAAGGAAAATAATAAATGCTTTGACGAAGCTTATTAAAAACAAGTTCGAGTTGGAAATAGAAACTCGGGCTACAGAATATGTATGGAGTATTTGACAAGGATTTTGAGGTACACAACAGCCAAGAAGGAATTTAAGTTTCATCCGCTGTGTAGGCCAATGAAGTTGGCTAATCTGATGGTCGCAGATGATCTACTTATGTTTAGCAAAGGAGATATAAGGACTATGATGGTGCTGCTACGATCTTTTGCCACTTTTTCAGAAGCCTCAGGTCTTCAACTAAGTAAAGGGAAGTCAAATATGTACTTAATTGAGTCAATAATGCTCAAAAAAGGAAATCCTTGCTGTTTCAGGATGTAAAGAAGGTGAACTACCTTTTAAATATCTAGGGGTTCCTATCAAACCTTCAAGACTTACAGTTCTGGGCTGTCAGCCTTTGATATATAAGGTTACCAAGCGCAGAAGAAGGTTAGGGGCACGCAAGCTTTCATATGCAGAATGCCTAGTCTTCGTAAAAACTGTCCTCAGTACATTACACAATTACTGGGCTACAATCTCTGTGATCCCTTCAGGGGTGATCAAGTAGATTGATAGCATTTGTAGGACATACTTATGGGAAGGAGGGTCATCATACACCAGATCCCCTTTGGTGGCCTTGAGTAAGGTCTGTGTCCCGTATAGAGAAGAGGGACTCAATCTTACTCAAACCTGTAACTGGAACAAGGCAACAGTAGATGACCTGGTGGATCTGCAGGCATCCCAACAAAATGTGGGTGCAATGGATTCATGCTGTATATTTAAAAGGCAAGTCCTGGCTAGATTATCCTTCACCTGCTGAAGCTAGTTGGGGTTGGCGAAAAATCTGCCAGGTTAAGGATCTCTTCAAACCATGTTATGAGGCTGATACGATCGAAAATGAAATGAATCGAGATAGATAGAAAATGCAGCTGTTCAATCAAAAATGATTGATAGGCTACCCAATTACACAGAATTGTGGTGAATAATCACCTAGATTCCATTACACACAAATGACACAATATCACAAGTTCATTCATAAATTCTTGATTGATCCCTAATAACTTACCTAAGCCTCTTATATAGACTAAATGTCTTGGGGAATAAGCTAGATATAAAAGATAATTACGAGACTACCCTTCATAATATTTTGGTTTGTATCAATACCGTCCTCTTCAAACCACCCTTGTCCTCAAGGGTGTATTTCTTTGTAACTTACTCAATGAAGATCAAAGCAGGAGAGTATAATTGTGATAAATACTTGCATCGACACCCTTCATGTTTCACTACTACAAATTCCATCGTTTGTTGTCGCTTTAAAGGTAGGTTCTCGTCTCTTTAAAGTGTCGCAAATATAAGTCTCGACACTTCAAGAAAGCGTGGAGATTTTGGGCGTCAGGAATTCTCGACGCTTTTTTGTGTCGTCATTCTCGACGCATTAAAACGTTGAATATACTACTCACGACGCTTTTTTACATCACCACATATACACTAAAAATATACAACCTCAACGCATTTCTCTGTCACGGTATTTTTTCCCGGCTAAAAATTTTTCAAGCTCTAGGCTTTCTACGGTTTAAAGAGTCAAGAAATAATAATATAAAATTCAGTTATCAACACTTTGATATCATAAAAGCGTCGAGAACTGATCATAAAAAAATGTATTAATAGTATATTTCAATCCAACATTTAACTCCTTATGATTGCAGATTCATGTTACCTAATAAGCGCGACTCTAAATTTTACTGAATTTACATCAATAATACACAAAGATCGAGTTGGCCTTATTGTTAATAATTATAACAAGAGCCACATACAAATTAATTGAGGTTAAAAAAAACAAACACTTAATTAGAATAATCTCCAATCATATATTTTGCAATCCGAAGTAACATTAAAAAAATCCTAAACAATGAGTATTATTTAAAAAGCGACATGTGTCTTCCTCTAAAAAAAACTATTTAATGTCCAAGTTCAAAAAAGTGAACCGATTTTGTCATTCCTCAATTCCGCCATCTCCCTTTTTGTGTTCTAGAACGTCCTGCAGTGGTAAAAAAAATATGATAAGAAAAACTAAATAGACCATATAATGAACCATAAATAGGAAGAGAATATAAGAAAGACATACTAGAGAATAAAATACCTATTTACCATTTATCCTACATATTATCATTTTTCGACCTAAGCAACAAAAGAAATAAAGAATCAATATGTTTACGAAGGTGTGAAGCACATAGTTGTGACCATGGCTCTGGATCGGCTGGTATATGTTTCATGATTGCATCCACCAGCAGCGGAACAACTAAAGGTGCATGAATGGCCACCTCCTTCTCTCCAGCCTCCACCACTGAACTGAGTAGCTGGAATAACATGGAGTTCTCATCTTCTTCACAACCAATTCAACTCACTATTACTCGAAGAATATACAACCAGTCACTTGGTAGGTATTCGTTCTGTTAAGTCACAGAAAAATTGTAAACAGGCAGGTCAATCTAGGAAAAAGCTGGACAAGAAAGGTCATTATTCTTAAAAAAAGAAAGCGTACATCAAGAAGTTTCCCAATAACAAGACACGTCTGCACAATCTGGCATCTCAAGTGCTTTGAGCAATGGAGAGTAGACATCGACAACTATGTCCTGCAACTCAAAGAGGCAGAACTTAATTACAATTCTTTAATGCCCTTGAAGTTTATAGACAACAAAAGGAAGTACAGAGATTATAGAGGGCATCAATAAGTCGAAGATAAATTTATCAGTCAAAATGCCTATAGCACTAATGGATTGCACATAAATGATAATTTTCTCACTTGAGCTTGACAGGATGAAAGCTCTCCTAGTATCCAATTCGCAGCAGCAAGCAAATAAGGCAGGGCTATGCATGGAAACTTTGTACGGAGGTAACACTAGAATGGATTACAATAAAATGATAATTATTGAATGAGTTTGTTTAATATGAAATATTAGTTAAAATATTAACCTCGCATAAGTGTCGGTTTCTTTCATCCGAGTCATCTCCAAATGCTACACAGTACGGATGTGAAATTTTAATGAAACTGAGCAAATTAAATTAGCAAAACAGCTCCGATGAATTAAGATACACTTGATTAAGAATAATATATGCTACAAGTAAAATATAATATCAACAAATATCATTTTCAATCAATAACAAGTACTCTGTATCTAGTAGGAAAAGAGGATGGATAAAACAAATAAGATTGTAATTTTTGTTCAACAAGCACATTCGTCATTAAGCTAGATGAGCCCACTCAAATTAGGCCCCTGTTTATAGGCCAGATCAGTCGCCACAGTATCTTTGGCGGGATCGTGCACTTGCTACAAAACATCACTGTACCAGGCCTACTTCTCTCAAGTCCCAACTGCTAGACTGTCTTAGGAAATAGCTGTACTGTATTCAATCCAAATCATACTTAAAAATCCTTATTCCAACCTTTTTGACGAACATAAGTACCAAAACACAAACATATACTCCCTCCGGTTATTATTTATCGCCCCACTTCATGAATATATGTGAGGAGTATTTTAATGGAGTGGGGCGAAAAATAGTAACCGGAGGGAGTAATATAAATCCATGATTGAACTGAGATTGAGATAACAATCCAAACACCAAAAGAAAGATGTAAACAAACAATTATACAACAAAATTAAAAAAAGATATGCCTAGGCTTGTGCTTACAGGGAAGAAAACATTTTGGAGTTGCTGAACTTGGAATAGGTACAATACATTCAAGCAATCAAATAAATTAAAATCAAGATATGCAAAACAATGGGTGATTATGCCTTTAATTACCTTATATTATAACCAAAATGAAGGGCAGAATGATCAATGAAGAAGCATTTTCATATATCTCAACTCTATAAAGCAGATATCTGAGGAACAATTTCTCAGGTGTTAGGAGTAGTAGATATACTCAAGTTTCTTATAAAGATTACACAAATGAATATACAGAGAGCAATGGGCTACACAATGATAACAAATAGTAATAATTATCTAAGAAAGTGATGCCAACCTCTCCAGAGATTTGAAAGTATTTTGGAGATAAACACATGATATAGAATGGTGGAGTGAACTAATCTTGATGCTAGAGGCTGTTTTACGGAACGTGTAATAGTTAGCAAGATGAATTTAGATTGATTCTTGACCAACTAGTTCAACTGAAAAAAATAATTAAGATTAAAATGTGATATTCAGGACAAGAAGCGCATTCAGAAGCACATGATACCTCACACCATCCAAATCCGACCCATAGAAGCTAATTTTACAAATCAACTGAAGTGCAACATCCAACTTATCAGCCAGTGCGTAGCCAATAACGAGGGTGTCAGTCAACCTAGATTCATGTAATATCCTGTCAATAGACATCTAAGAAATCTAACATCAAAGAACTAAGATTTGCACAAGACAAAATCTGGAAATTTGCAATATAAGTAGAACCAGTATGTCTAAAATTCCTCCACTCATAGCACTAATATCTACAAGCACAATTAAAGAATTTCAAGCGAAGACAGGATATCATAGCTTTTATACCTAAGCATCTTCAACACAAGGGCCTCACGCAATTGAATACCAAAGTCACGAAACTGCAAATTCTCATCATTCTTCGAGTACAAACCTAGAAAATTCGATCAAAGTTAGGGTTTTGGGAGGTTTTAAAGCAATTCTTAAAAGAAGAAGCGATTTAGCGTGAATCTGAAGATGGATTATTGATGCATATTGCGGCGATGGGAGAAACACAAATAGAAGAATGAATTAGGGGGATAAAAGAGAAGGAAGAAGAAGAACGACGAGGACGAAGAAGAACAGTTACTTAGGGTTTAAAGTGGGAGTGAAATGGAGGCCGCGTATGAACTGTTCGTCTTAGACGCGTATGTAATACAGAGAGCTTTATTAAAATATTTGAACGGTTTTTGTGATTAATTAATGAAACATGAGATGAAAAAACTGGACGCTTATAGAAGTGTAGACCTTGAAGTGTCTAGAATACAAGGTTTTGTTGTAGTGTTTGTAATTGACTTGATTTAGGAGTCCTGTCACCTTAGAGCACAATTTACCCGGGTCAAATACATGAGTGGAGTCTCTTATACGAACCCATTTGACAGTCACTCTCAGCTTCTCCTTGAAGGTTGGCAACTTTTGGTCATTCATACCAACAACTCCACCGGGATCAAAAATAAAAGCACCATTATCGGTATTAGCAAGGTTATTCCAAGCACCAATGATGACTGGAAGAGTGTGGCCAATAATAACTGAAAAGACTGCAATTTGTGACTGATATTCAGCAAAGATCAGCTCTTGTGTTGCCTTGTGGTGCCAGAATTGTTGAAGAATATCCCTCCATAACATATCCTCGAGACATCGAATGAGATATGAAATAACCCAAAAACTATGACACTGCTCAAACATGTAGCATACCTCTTTGGTTTCCATATCAATGACAAATAATGTCATCTGACCCAAAAATTTCCAACATAATGTACCAAAAAAGAAATCTGTGAAAATGTGGTCATACTCAATGTAGCAAAAATGACATTCGTTCTTATCCTTGAGTGTAATTCGTGAAAATGTGATCACATGATGTGTGGTGCTGGACTTACAAGAAAGTAGTGAAGTCTTAATGAATGAGGTATCAAGCACCCTAATACCCACATACAATGCATAACCACCTGGATCAAAAACGTAAGTAAGAAACCCAACACTTTTCTTTATCCTACTAGTGATGTAGTTAGAGCATAAGATTAGGAGATTGACATCCTGAACACGTACCTTACTAGTATCTTCAACACCCCTAAAATCACCCTTGTCCTCAAGGGTGGGACTAGAAAAATGATTTGACCTTACCGAGCCCATGACACAAGCACCACTGATCGTAAACCTGTAAATGAAAATGCTGAAGTAGAGTTCGAACTTAGGCAGAGAACCAATACAACCAAGTTCATAACTTATCATCATATCATATGTGATTATACCTATTCCATTACCAAAAGACAATCTCAAGTCTAATATGCCCCATCTATACAGCTCCTTCGAAATATCTCTGATTAATAGCTTCTTATCCTTAGTTTGAACATGGCCAGGAGAAAAACTATCAAATTCCTTTTTCAATTTAATCTTCTTGTATATATCAACGGCAATATCTTTCATTGCAGCAGTCTGGTTATCTCCCATAACAAAGTCACTAAACAAGTAAGCACCGTCTAACACGGACTTTGCCTCTTGCAATTCTTCAGATTTCAGAACCTTAGTCACCTTTGAATGAGACAAGTTGAATTTTGGATCGCTAAGATTTAACAAATCAGGTCTATAAGCTTTTATAAAATTCCCATGTTTTGGTAACTCTTCAAAGGCCTCACATATTTCCTTCACATCTTGAGCAAAGTATTTCAACGCTTTCCCTTTGCACTTGGCCAATAATTTAGTCTTTGACTCCCTTGTGAATGCTTGAATATCTGTTGGGGCGACAAAAGCTACTTCTTGAGTACCAAAAAACTGAACGACGCATTCTTTTAGGTCAAGAGTTCGCTCCCAGTCTTCAGGCCTACTAATCTGAGAGTATGGATAGTTCGGGTAAGAATTCTACCATAGAATTCGCCATAACAGTTTGGTGTTTGGTCTAGAAGCGGATCAAGAGTTTTGTCATCAGACCCGAGCTCATAATCACATCCAATGGAACTATTATCAATTTCTTTGGCAGCTTGAGCCATTTCTATCATAAAAGTTGGAATTGGCAATTCATAAAGGCTCTTTAGACAAGGAACATTTTCATTCCTAACATAAGGCAATTGACACTCCAAGACTTCAGACCTTAGACACTTATTGTCATCAATTAATATGCCATCCTCCTCCTCACAAGCATTTGTCTCATCAACCGATGGTACATTTTGATCCTGGTTCGAGCATAAAACTGATTCCGACATTTCATCGAACACCTTGTGAACACAAGCTAAAGCCAACTCCTTTTGTGAAATAACAGTTTGTGGTTGACTCATTTCATCAAACATTTGGGGTGCAACACTAAAATTTCTTAGTTCTTCCACCAATTTTTCTGAATCAACCTCATAATTTTCATTAATTTCAACATACAAAACCTTCTCATAACTCTTATCCAAGGGATACATAAATCCATTTGAAGATCTTTCCCATAATCCTTTCATTAATTGATCATGAAATGAGTTAAGAAAGTCGATTTTATAGGATAGAATTACCTTGCTTGTTAAAGCAAATTCTGCAACTTCCTCTATCTTCATATTATGTGGCAAGCCATTGGAGAGCTTATCGAAGATATTCTCACCCTCATATGACGTCTCATGTGTATTTTCTGCTAGTACCAGTTGCGCTATGGTGGCAGTCCGTTTCTTCACTTTCTCTGAGATGTACGTGATACTCTGCAGCTGATGAATGGAATGAGGCGAATGGATACTCTGCAGCTAAAGGTTACCACTGGTGTAGAGATAGAGAAGAGGAGGTGGACTGGTATAGACTGGAATGGGGGAAATGGACCATACCCAGTGGCGAATCCAGGATTTACGGGATGGGGGTGATATAAAATTTAGAACGTAAAAAATATTAAACACGACACGTAAAATTAGAACGCAAAAATATAAAATCTAAAAAATATATTTAGAACGTAAAAATATCAGGAACTTAATTGTTTAATTCAAAATGTAATTTACACTAAGAGCGAGGAAGTAATAAAACACGACGTGTTTTCTCGCCTTGAAAACTATCTAATACAGAGTATATATCATCAGTTTTCACTAGATGGAAAACAACTTTCTCGATAAATGTGACTAAACAATCCTTCAATAGTAATTAAAATTTTGAAAAGTAAGTGATAAGGTAACTAATTGAAATATTATCACAAATTGTTTGTCTCAGTTTAGTCAAGTTTAATTTAATTCAAGTCAATTCAATTCAAATCATTTCAGTCTGATCAATTCAATACTTCACTTTAGTTCAGTTCAAACAGTTCAGTTCAAATCAATTCAGTTCTGATTAGTTCAATACTTTACTTCAGTTCAATTCAAATCAGTTAAGTTTCGATCCGTTGATTAGTTAAATACTTTAGTTCAAATCAGTTCAGTTCAATTCAGTTACTATTTTTTTTAAATCAAATGCAAAAGAGGGCAAGGTTCAAGGCTTAAAATTTCTCCTGCCATATTGCATTATTGTCCATTGTCAGAATGTCAGGCTTAGAGCTGTTCCCCATTGTCCATTGACCCATTCCCCAAAATTAATTTCAGAAATCACAAATTCACAATCCACACATAGTCGCTACTCACTTTCACAATACAGTCATAAACAAAGATCACCTTTACTCAATACTCATCTTCATCTATTCAACTTTACCCTTCTTCATATTTTTCAATCTCAAGTTCTCACATATAATACACGGGTTCATACAAATAAACAAGATAAAAGCAACAAAAAGTCACAAACTCCCAAAAATTAAATTAGAAATTCAATAGTTAATATGTTATTCTAATTCCTAATTCTAATAATTAGACTTAGGGATCTTGAAATTAAGAGATAAAAACATACCTTTACTGATTCAATTGAACAATTGAATTAGGGATCTTGAGTTCATGACTTCATGAGTTGTTAAGGGTTGATTGATTATGGGTTTAAGTCTTGAAGAGTTACCGAGTTGGAATTTGGGAAGAATTTGAACTTTGAAGATACTCAAGATAGAAGATCTGAAGTCTAATGATGGCACGTTATTTACTTGTGTTTTACGGAGTACTGTTTTAGTTTCACTGTTTCACGTATACGGTTTTTTTTTTCTTTTTTTTTTTTCTTTTTTTTTTTTTACTTTTTTTCTTTCTTTCTTAAATTTTTTTAAAAATAATGGGGGTGAGAGGTCACCCCCATCACCCCCTCTAAATCCGCCCCTGACCATACCCAAACACAAATTTATTGCTTGGCTTCACCAACATGAAGCGATGAACAGTAAGGCGAAGTTGTACAGGCTGCAGATTGCTCAGGATAATCTGTGCTTCCTGTGCCACAACAGCCTAGAAGACACGACTCATCTGTTTTGTTCGTGCACATACAGCAGAATGGTAATGCATAGTGAGGGGAACACTTCTAAAACGCATAGTGATTAACAGTGCTATAAATGCTATGATTTATAGCATATGGCAGCAGAGAAACATGAGTAGAATAGAAAGGAGCATAATAAGACCGCAAATTGTGAGTACCAGGATCATAAAAGAGACGCAAACGTATATCCTTAGTCTTCCTAAAGGGAAAATGGCTTATCGAGATAGGAATTATGTTACTAGAATTACAACCTTTTGTACATGAATTTGATTAATTCTTAATAGAAATATACTTACAACTTCCAAAAAAAAACTCGGGCTACAATAAACATTTTAGAAATTAGACGAAGTTAAAATAGATTCGATAAGAATTAAAATTAAGGATTACAAGATAAATTGTAAAAAGAATTAAAATACGAATACTAATTTAATTTATAAAATCAGGGGTGTTATATTCCATCCCCCTGCAGCAACTATCTCCTCAGGTATAGGTCAAATTTTGCCCTGAGGAAACGCAAAGACATGAAAAGATATCGTCCCAATACGATGGACAAGTATCAAGAAAATATGAGTCTACCTGAAGTTGGCGAAGTGTGAACAGCTGCAAAACAGCCATCTGGTTCAGGACAACCTTCTCCCCATCCTTGAAGCTCTGAGACCAAGCTTGCAGCTTCGCAGATAGCATTTCGACAACCATAACGATAATTATTAATTTCTCGCGAGAGTGGAAAAGATGTTTCTTTTATGTTTTCTCGTGGGAATGAATAAGAAACTGAACTCAGAAGGCCGCAATTATATACAGCGAAACCCTACAGTATCTCGGGATCAGCGCCGCAGCAAAAATCGGAAAGTTAAAGTTAGAGCGCTTCTACGCTCAAGAATTAAAGCGCACGAACCGCTGCGCCTAAATTCTAGTGTGCTAGCCGTCTCGCGCCCTTGCGTACAAGCCCAAGTGATACCCAAAGCCCAACGCGTCCTAAAATCAACTCAACCCAAGTATATTCAAGTTTCCAAATTTCCTCTTGCGTCAAAATTTTTACTTCCCAACAAGTCATCCGTGTCTGCATCTTTTCAAAAATGTCGTGCTTAAGTGTAATGTCATAGCAGCTGTAAAAACATACAGGTACACGCAACACCTCAAAAAACAATGATCAAGAGATGGCTATCACCAAATCCCCTTGGAATCATCAACACCGTGACATGTATGATCCTTTATTTGTGGCTGGAGAGCCCTTACGCAAAGTCTAATGGGCAATAAACGACCTTACCGGAAAGCCGCCAGGTTGTAATCCTCGGTTGATCAGAGGGTTACTCTGATTATCGTCTTGTCAAAGCCTCAGTCAGAGTGAGGGCTCTATAGACATCCGCACTTTGCCTGCTCGTGTCTATAGCAGCTTCCAACAAAACACCCGTTGATGATCGGACGTCAACATGCTTCAAAATGCTCGAGTGTGGGCTCGTAATCAATAGTATCGGGATCAGACACATAGCCAAGTAAAAATCTCTCAAAACCGACATCAGAAACAGACTCAGTGAGTCATTTCCAATCAAATAAAGCTACTTCAAGTAAAACCGACATCGGCAAAATTGTCCTTTACTGACCCGTTCAAAGTCAAAAACCCGAAACAAACCAGAAGCGTCCAAATACATACGAAATACAGAGTCAAAACGAATAAAATATTGCCTCGCAGAACAAAGATATCAATCCCATATTTCGGGCAACTTCCAATCAACGTGAATTCAATCGCAAGCCTTGCTGCACCTCAGAACTGAGGCGCTAGCACCCCCGCGCTCCAGAATCAGAACACACGCCCTGCTGCGCCTATGTTTTGAAAGTAGGTTCGGCGCTCACACATCTTCAAACCCATTCAATTCTCTATAAAAACGAGACATTACCCTCACTTTCAAAGAATGCAAAATCCAGACCTTAATCACACCATCTTCAAACTCCAAAAAATACCTCAACTCCACTTACATATCAAAGAGCTTTCCGTGTCGGCGTTGATACTATATGAGACTACATTTCGAAGCAATTGAATATGTAGGTTGAGGGTGTTCCAATCCCATTTCTAATCTCTAATTCTTTTCATTTCTATACCTAACAACTAACGTTTACCTTTTCGCATCTAACTACAACTTATACATTATCGTTACTAACATTTTCATTATCGCACACTAACATCTAACATTACAATTATCGCATTATATTTCTAATTCCATAATACCGTTTATATACATATTCAGAACTATATTCAATATGATTCTAGTGAACGTCCAATGATGCTATATAGAGTATCGTAGGCCATTATAGCTGAATAACGATACTGTTACATGACGACATAATGTTCTCAAGGATGTATCGTCCTCGATTCAAAATAAGCATCCCAAGAGGCCGATTCAAACATCATAGACCCTTGGCCGAAGTGTGATGTCGATAGTGCCAAGGGTGTAATAAGCGCTTTTACAAGTTGACTTTTCTTTCGTTTGCATTCGACGCTCGAATCCGTCTAAAGTCCGAATAGTAACCAATCGAAACACGAGGGCTGTGGTGCCTCAATATTAAGGCGCGCGACCTTCTGGGCTCAAGGATCAAGGCGCCTCATGGCGTGCGCCTGATCCCAGGGCTATGAGGTAATTGCAAAATCGTTCGTCGCATATTTTCTAAACGCGTATTTAGGTTTTCTCCTAAATGTTTGATATCGGTTCTGCGACCAAATGTTGAATGTGAAAATTTATCAAAATTTCATTTAGGAAGAAACCTGATGATGCCAATCCAGGTGTTATATGGTCTTCATGACCAAGCGACGACACCGCGATGCAAAGGGTTACGATATTCACCTAAATATATTACTATTTGCACCTAATCCGTCTATAATAACATCACTAAATTGAAATAATTGTATTTTCATTTTCAATTTCCTAACACATTAAAACAACACAATTCATTCAAGTACCCAACCATAAACCCTAACTTTATACTAACAATCTGCCTATTTCAAATTGGGGGAACCTATGGGCAATTAACAAGCTAACTACACTAAATATTCTGATAACAACAAGACTACACGAAAAAACATCTAACTCAATAACTAATTTATTTAAATCAATAAATACAAAAATTAACAAAAAATTAAGTATAGATAGAAAACATACCGTAATCAAGAAAAATTGAAGAAAAGAAGAAGGAATGAAGGGAAAGGAGGCTTGGGTGTTGGTAGAGAGAGAGAGTGAAATGAGAAGTGAAGGAGGGGGGGGGGGGTTCGGCTGATTTAAAAAAAAATCTCACCTCCTTAGCGACCGACAGCGGTCGCCCGTCTTTTTTTTTGGTTGCTGAGGTTTGTTTTTTCTGTGTTTAGTCACCATTTAGCGACCGACATCGGTCGCTAACCCTCTGACTTTAACGACCGATATCGGTCGCGTATATTTATTTTAGCGACCGATATCGGTCGCTAATTTGTATTCATTTTTCCCAACCTTCAACCCACTAAGTCTCTTCGTCTAGTGACGAACATCGGTCGCCCGTGTTTTTTCCGGTCGCTAAAGGAGCGACTAACAATTTTGGTCGCGCGTGTATGGTAGCTAATGGAGTTTTTTTTTGTAGTGGCGCCCCTTGGAGAAAAAGAGAAAATGTTCTGCAAACATTAGGCTACTCAGGTGTAGAGGCTTGCATAGAGGATGGAACTTGAAGTCCATGGTTGAGGTGGTATAAGCCAACAATCTGGTCAAGTATTCCATGCGAATTGTAAAAAGAAGAGTAGAAAGAGGATTTCCCTGCCTTAGGTCTCTCTTGCCTTTGAAAAAACAAAAACTATACCCATTCAGGTTAAGAGTGTAAGATGGAGTAATTACCCACACTCTTTGATTATATTGATAAAATGCTGAGGGAATTTCAGAGCTTGCAACATCTGGAATAAAAAGCTCCACTCAATGGAATCATATCCTTTTTGTAAATCCACTTTGAATAGGCATCTAGAGGAAACTAATTTCCTCCCATAAAGCTTTACCTAGTCCTGACAAATGAGAATGTTATCCATGATGTGTCTACCTTGGATAAACCCCCTTTGAGTTAAGGATATCAAATGGGGAAGAATTGGGGCCATTCTTACACAAATCAGTTTAGAAATACACTTGTAGACAACATTGCAACAGGCAATAGGTTTGAACTGAGACATGTTTTCAGGGTTATTCACCTTTGGGATAAGAGTGATGTGTGTAGCCTTCACCCATTTAAGCAACTTTCCTGTCCTGAAAAAATCCTGTACTGCCTGACATACATCATCACCAATTGTCTCCCAACTATCTTTGAAAAATATACTGGAATATCCGTCTGGACCAAGAGCTTTATCGTTTGGAATACTGAACATGACCTTCTTGATCTCATCCTTTGTCACAGGAGCCAACAGAATCTGATTGCATGTTTTACAATGATTTCCTACTAGAACCAAGTAGATTCTGATAAAATTCTAGAAAACTCTCTTGGATTCAAAGGGGGGTAGTCCTTGTGATACCATTGCTGTCCACAATCTGCAAAACCTGGTTTTGTCTCCTTCTAGATTTCAAGCTACCATGGAAGTACCTTGTATTGGCATCCCCATCTTGTAGCAATTGCATCTTGGCCTTCTGCTGTAAGAATTCTAACTGAGCAGCATGTATCATCTGATAATTTTCCTAGTCTCATATTCTTGCTGAATAAGCTCATTATCTGTAGGACATCTCCCCAACTGAGCTTGAATGAATGTCAGTTGAGAGAACACCAAATCAACTTTGTTCTCTATGTCATTGAAATTCTCTTTACTGAGACGCTTCAGTGCATGTTTCAAATCTTTCAGGTGAGTAATTAGTTGAAACATAGGAGTTCCTCTAATTTGCTTCCTACACATCTCTTGAACCACTCATTGAACTTATCAGCTTTACTGCATATATTAAAATATTTGAAAGGCCTATTTCCTTCCTCCTTGTTGAGAATTTTGAACCAAAAAGGCATGTGGTCAAAATCCCCTCCAGGCAGGAAATGAGCAATAAAATCAGCATAAGCCTAAAGCCACTCTTGGTTCACTAAAAATATGTCCAGCCTGCTGTAAATCCTATCTTCAGGGCACTGTTTGTTGTTCCATGTATAGAATGCCCCCATTGAAGGATAGTCCAACACCTCACATTGGTTCACACATTGTAGGAAGTGATCTGCAGCAGCTTGATTAAAGCTCCTCCTACTCTTTCATTTGGAGACATCACAGAATTAATATCTCCTCCAATAGCTCAAGGACCTGAGTTGTTCCTAGCTAATCTCACAAGGTTCACCCATAGAGGTTCCCTCTCCTGATCATCATTGAACACATATACCATAGTAAGACAAATATTTTCCCGAGACTGTTTATGTTGAACACTCATGTGAATGAACTGGGCATCATATTCCAAGAACTGAACATCAATCACATTATTATCCCACAGAATCCATATTCTCCCACCAGGATGACATTGAGAATTAGTGGAGATACTCCAATTGTTGAAAGCCAACATAGCCTTATTTTGATTATGAGGTTTTATTTTGGTTTCTAACAAGCCGTAAATCTCCACATTATTCCGCAACAGGAATTTATTTACAACCCGTTGTTTATTCAATCTATTCATACCCCTAACGTTACAAAATCCCATCTTCATTGATCAGAAGATACGTTAGGGGTGCCCTTTTGAGACATACCTTGTCCTGTACTTCCTTGGAGCTTGTCTGCATATGTTGGAGTAGCACTCCTAGGTGTTTTAGCTCCTAGCTCCTAGTACTTCACCTATTGTTATAAGGTAACCTCCCCTGACTCAGGAGGCAATCTTGGAGAGATGATTTCATTCTGATTCTGCCTACTAGGTAGTACAGTTGGTTCAGTAGGATTATGCACATTTGACTCAGTAGGTTTTTCCACTTTCTTCCAAACTGTTTTCGTCTGCAGCCCTGGTTTATGTGCTTTGCAATCCTCTTTGCTATGCCCTAATCGCTTGCACCCTTTGCATAGGATAGGTTTCCACTCATATACTCCACCTCTATCTCAAGATTATTTTTCTTCTCATCCAAGAATATGATTTTAAAGGGAAGATTTTGATCCACTTTCAGTTCAACCAACACCCTAGCATATCCCAATCTCGCTTTAATGTCAGTTGATGCATCTTTCTTAATATGAGGACCAATAATTCTTGTTATCTTGGGTAGGCTCTGACCCCAGTACTATACTGACAACTTGTGTAACCTCACCCATGAAGGAACACTTTTAACATCCTCCTTCTCAAGTTCCACATCTTCCTGCCATGGTTTAATAATAACATGCTTACTATTACGTATGTAGTACCCTGCTTGAAGCACCTTCTCTTGCATCTCCTTAGTATGGAACCTGATGGTCGGATTTGCCGCGGGTCCTACCAATCAATATATAACCAACTAATCCTAACGGTAGCTAGGGTAAGTCGGGTCGTGTCCACGGGGACGGTTATAGGTGTCTAGACTATGGTCTACTCACAAACAAGGCTAAGTTACGCAAACAAACACAAAGGAGACAATAATTGACAAACTATGATGGTTGAGAGGTATGGAAATGGACTAACAATGAACTAGATAAAACAAAAGCTAATTGAAACAACTAAAGATTAGAAACACTAACAAACTAGAGAAGAAGGCTAAAGAGGTAGAGAAATCAAATATGGAAAAGAGTAGGGTTAGGTCGGGTTCATAAGTGTAGTAGGATAATTGGGTAATCAAGGGTGTAGGTGCCACTTAGTTACTAAGGTCGGTTTGCGCTCTTGCGCCAAAGCCAAAGTCCGCACTCTCGTGTCTAAGACTAGACCCGAACATTCATGCAAGATGCTACTCAAAACACAAACATTCAACCACAAATCGAATACACAATGAGAAGATGAGAACAAGTATGAGAAGCATTTGCCACTACTACCCACACAAGCAATACATATATTTAGCTACATAAGAAATATTTAAAATAAATGATAGCAACAACCGACAACTAAATTTAGTCACCAATTTATTTCTGTAGCTAAGAATTTAAATTAGATACTAAAATTGCTACTCACTTGGTTTCGTTTGTATAATAACTACTACACTTATTTACAAATTTACTTTAGTCTCCTATATAAAAACTAAATACATTATTCACAATTTTGTGTTGATATATATAGAGACGACTTTAGCTACTGACGTTTTTCCGTATCTAAAAATTTAAATTAGATACCAAATTTGCTATCGACTTTATTTAGTCTCTATAATAGCGACGTAATTAGCTACCACTATATTTTGATCTCTAAAATTGAGACTAAATATATTTATGTCTCAAAAGTAGTAGCTAATTTATATATTTAGCGACTGAATTTTAGGCAGTTGCTAAATTAGTAGCTAAATTGCAATTCTCTTGTAGTGTTCTAGGACTTGTTCAATACTTTTACCAAGATTATCAAACCATTCCCCTTCCTCATCTTGTCATGACTGATCATTCTCTATCTCATCAATTACGTCCAAAATCTCCTCATCATCAAGATTAAACGGTGCAACACCGACAATATTATTCATAATGCCATGCTTCGTTGCTTCTTCCACGTTCGGTTTTTGTTGCTTTTTAGAGTTTGATTAATTGTTCTCATTCCCATCTCCTGATTTAGATCCCTTTTTCCTAGTGATGTTGCGCAAATTAGCAGTTTTGGAAGCTGAATTCCTAGCCATAGTTGCACAAAATCCAGCCTCAAAGTCGTCCATCAATCGCCTAGTAGGGCATTCTCTAGAGAGGAATAGGGAATAAGACTTATTGTTGTATCCTCCTATTTTTTCGTGTTTTTTTACCATGTACCCCTTCTATTTTCTAAACCCCCACTAATACCCCTGTAGTTGATTAACTTCATGAAACATGACCTAATCACAATTATCCGTCTAATTCGTCATTAATTAGATGCCATGACAATGACTAGGCTGTGGCATGGCTTGTTTTGACGACCGTGACTTGTTTTCCCTCCACTTTCCCCAATGTTTCCCTCCATTTCATTAAAATCCCCCACTTTCCCCCTTTTAAAAATCAACTTCTCTTAGAGCAAGTGCAATGGGAGAACTTTTTAAAAAGTTCTTCCTTTGCCATGTCATATTTTGACAAAAAGGTTCAAAATAACGACCAAAAGGTTCAAGTCCCACGACTCAAGTTTTACCTATTATGGCATTATTCTTAATCCATAAGACAAGAAACATAAGAATAAGTTTCATAATGATGAAATTATAAACCTTACTGATAAAGATCAACTGAGGTAAATGGATCTTGTTTAGATGGATAAATGACATTACAAGTGACTCCTATTATTTGTAATGGGAGGATACTTAGACTTGTTAGATCACACATATACCGATATGTGTCAGTTTAACTAGTGACGTTGCAAAATGGGTAACACATATGGTTTTGTTCATTTGATGAAATTTGAAACTGAATGCTTTCAATTGTTCAAGGAAATTCAGATAAAAGTACAAGATCAACTTGATAAGTTGGTACGAGTCGTTCGATATGATTGAAACATGGAGGAATTGAACTAAAAGATTGCGATCATCTTAGAAGTAGTGAAAAGTGTTTCAAACTACATCGAACCATATTTGATATGATTTGGTCTATGATGAGTTATATGCAAATTTTATGACGCTGTAGAATGTTATGCACTATAAAAGTCTTTGTACAAATGTTGATGAGATTGTCCATGTAAGTCGAAGAATAGACACCGTATGAGATATGAATTGAAATGTTCTAAAATAGACTTTTCTTAATTACTATCAAGTGTTAAAGTTTAGAGAAATTTGTTTTCTAGAACTTAGACTCAATTATGACATGTGTTTTATCTGGGGTATTATGTTAATTCTACAAACCATCCAAAGAACAAAATTGTTTGTTGCATGGAGTGATATGTTTCTTTTAAAGAAATATGATTTCTAAGAAAAACAGTGGGAGTAGAATCGACCTTGAATTGTTCAGGATTAACAGGAATTTTCTACAACTGTTGAAGAGGATATTGATGCATCCATGAAAAGTCATGATTATCTTACCTGTAAAATATTACCCTACATAGGTTTGACCTATGATGAAACAATAATGGACAAAGACTCCAAAAGTCACATAAAATCTAATAGATTTCATATACCATAACTACCAAGTATAGACTTTGGTTAGATGTGTAACACCCGCTATTTTTCCTAGCGTTTTATCCTTTCTGTTATGACTTCGTCATAACTCTGTCATTTTGGCCTTATGTTTCATCATTTTTCCAAGCTCTATTTTCATTTTTGAGTTTAATGATATTTTTTTTATTTTTAAAGATTTTAATTCCCTTAAATTCATTTATTTGATTTTCTTCGTAAACTATTTATTTTTCCGCGAGGAATTTTATTTCTCTATGAATTAACGTTTTTAAGCTCGGATTTAATTTATTCCTCTTTCTACAAATGTCTAAACATATTTTTATAATATTTTCAACTAGTAGATAATTTTATTCACTAAAAATTAGCATTTTATGATTTTAATACGAAGTTTCGTAAATAATTATTTTCCAACGCGAGGTTTACTCGAATTGCTTTGAAATGCCGTTAACTATTTTACGATTCTTCTTTTTATCAACTTAAAAATTATTTGAGACATTTTCCCCATATTTTGGACCGACAAAGCTTCTTGTCACAATTTTACTACGTTTTATTAATACGTTTCATTCTATCAAGTTAAACCGTAAATGTAAGATTATTTTCTTTTCATTAAATTGATGCATTATTACTCAAACTCTTCATACACCTTCTTCCTTTATTTTGGTTGGCACTTTTGACTCACTTTCACCTTGTTTTTATCAAAAAATTCATTGTCGTTAAGCTTGCATAAACCATCCATTTCCTACCATTCATTTTTACATTTAAACAAAAAAAAATCCTTTCTTTCTTCTTCATTTTGGCAATGACACCAGCAGCCTCTCAAGGCTTACTCTAGCTTCAAATTGAGTCTTAATTGTCTCATTTTCATCGTCAAATTAATCCTTAATCTGTTCCTTCAGTTAAGGTAATAATCGATGTTGTTTCTAATCGTTATTCACCTTGATTTTTCCTAGTTTTCTTATGGTATTTTTTTTCCACCATACTTTTCGTGTGTTAAGGATTTGTGGACGATCTCGAAGCCGGCGAATATATTATCGTTTCCGATTTGGACTTCAGGTAACGTCAATGTTACTCGGTATTTCATGATTTTGATTGTGTATTTGCATGTATATATTTTTATGTTTTATTTTGGCAATATATGCATGTCATAAAATCTGGAAAATTTTTAAAAGTTGAAAATTTGCATGTTTCGGTATTTTTATCGCTTTTACGAGATTAACGATTAAATCGTCATATTAGTTTGTAAAATCATAATATTCGGCCTAAACATGTAATATATGTTTATATTCTGGAAAAATGTTGTTTTTGATGATTTTTAATAATTTAGTATTTTTCTGATATTTTAGTTATCGATTATTGAATTATTACCGTTTACGGACAAAAACGATTAAAAGCCGATTTTTAGTTCTAGTACTTAAACATTTTATTTTAATCTGATTTTTGACATGGTGAAACTTTCTGATGAAGTATAATTATCTGAATATTTTCATAATTTTTCGGAATTGTTAAGTGGATGAATTAATTAATCACTTTAAATCATCATTTATCGTTAAAACCGTGTTTGTCGTTTAAATTCTCGATTTCTGGTCTTTGGTTTAAATCTGGAATTTTTTTTTATTATGATGATTTCATATTAAAATGTAATTTTATGATTTTTAGTGCCTTAATAAAATGTTAGGAACGATAAGTTTTAATTATGGAATCGTTAATTGTGAAAACGGGTTTTAAACACGGTTTTGACGGAAGTTGGTAAATCTGGAACTTTGGAAAATTAGTATATTCTGGAAAATGTTGATTTTTAAGTTTAATAATAATTTTTGGACATTAATACTTAAATCGTTTTATAATTACTATTTTTATTAATCGTTATTGTCGAGATTAGACGATTAACGAGAAAACGCTTTAAAAACCGAGTTTTAGGATTCTGAAAAATTTTCTTTTCTAAACAGAATGTCTATAAATATATTTTAACTATTTTACGTAATTTTTGTACTATTTATTAAAGTTTTTAATTAATAAGTATTGATTTTCGGACAAATTGTGATTTATCGTTAAAATGCTTCGTCTTACCTAAAAGAATTATTTTTCCAGCAATTTTGAAAGTATTTAAATCTGAAACTTTAAGAGTTAAATCATCCCTTAACATACTCTAAATATATTTGTTGGTTTAATTAAATAAAGACGTTCAAATATTTAATTTGGTGTTTGCCGTAAAATCCTATTTATAATTTTATTGTCGAAACTAATAATAGTTAGGGAATTTTAGCTTTATAACTTTTGAAAACACCCTAATTAGTAATATTAAAATGTTTAAGACATTTTAATCATTTTATAACGCTTATACGATATTTTAATAATTTCATAAAATTAAATGTTCACTTTGGTAATTAATATCGTTAAGGCCGAATGTATTAGTTTTATAAATCTATATGGTTTACTAAAAATGTGATGTTAGCATAAATTAATATTTTTGCTATTTTGATATGATGCTATTTTTGGTAAAGTTTCTAAAAATAGAAGTTTCCTAAAATGGAAAGTTTCCTCTTTTGGAAAGTGATTCATTTTCCTTTTGCTCTCCTATTGTTTATATTGAATACATCTTTTAAATATCGATAATGGATTGTTTTGGAGTTATGGAATAAGGATAAGTGTGGGTTTAGAGTAATATAGTCTGGGATGTACGTTTTGCCATCAACTATAAAGCCGGTGTGCCCATTTGGGGCACATTTGGTCGTTGAAATGGGCGTAGTTTCGCCCAGGAGAGTGTGCATTGTGCCCTTAAGCTAGATATCGCATCGTGTTAGTCGCCGTCAGTTGAACTGGATACATTTGGTATCCAAGAGGGGTGTATACTACTTAAATCAGGACCTCGCTGCACGAAGTCCTGTTATAGTTGAGTTGCCTAGTTAGAGACTGGATTCTGTTATGAGTTAAGTCTACAGTTCTCGAAGCTAGTTTTCAGTATTATTCCTAGTGAAAGTCTAGCCTTGTGCACACTAACCGAATATCCATAACGCCATTTTGAATATTTTTATTGTTGTCGGTATGAATTGGTTTGCAGGTTAGCAAATATTTTTATGTTTCTTCGGAAACCCATTTAATTATTTCGTCTCGCGCTGAAAGCTTATTTTAATATGCTGTTTTACTGTTTTTCATTTTGACTGTTTTTCCTATATTAGTAATTACTGTTTTAAAATCCTGTTATACGGCTGGGAGAACGTTGACGTTGCTCCTCACTGATTGTGGCTGTTATGTTTTTAACATGACAGGTATGCATGTTTCCGGGTGTGGGCTAGCGGGCAGACATGATCCTTGCTCGATTAATTTTAATAATTATGTTTTGTGGATTGCTAAACCCCTTTTGTGGATTGTTTTAAATTTTGGCCATTTTATTTAAGGCCTATTGTTTGACTTTACCATTTTAATTTTACTAAGACATAGTTACAGTGTGTTTTAATCCCGACTCTACAGTGTTTCCGCCACTGTATCGCGCTAGATTTTCTAGGGGATTACAAGATGGGTCTTATAATGAAGAATAGTCTTCAATATAAAGATGATATGGATTGATATAAGAGTATCTATTAAGCATAGTTGGTAGTTAAGGATTGATCTCATAGTAATGACTATGGAAAAACCTTTTTTACAACATTATGCTTGAGTCTATTAGGAACGATTTAGTATTTTGAATGTCATCTCTCATTTGATGAGTTCTGGACATATATGTGTGAAATACATTTCTTGAGAGAGATGAAATATGATGTGTGTGCGACTCATCGTATGAATTTCATATTATCAAAATTGCTAGACAAATGTGAATGATCCAATTTGATTGGAGCAAGTATTTTGGGGTAATATCTTCGTTCTTAATGTGGTAATTCAAAGATGTTTGTTTTCCTTCGAGACAAAGAGAGACAAAGTGTGTACAAGAGGCTAGTGAGAGTGCATTTATCGTTATGATTTGGTATGTAAGTGACATACTTCTCTAACTAAACGACATTTGATTGCTTTAGTCTATGAGACTTTGCAAGAAATATGTTTATTATGTGCTCTTGTGACGAGTAGATACTAATCTGGTGAGTGTCACTAGAATGCTATCTAAGAATTGTTCCTTTGCGCTCAAGAAGCAAAAGGAGAATTATTTAAGAGATGAGCATGATGTGATAAGCGAATTGTTATAAATAAGTTATAACGATTCATATTTCCAAATAGACAAAGATGACATGAGATTGTAATCTCGGTATATTTTGTTTTGGATGAGAAGTTGTGTGTTGGAACGGTTCCAAATGACAACTTTGTGACTAGTATTATGACTAAAGTTAGTGTTCTATTGCTTTTGAAGCAAATCGACGTTTGATTACGAATCAAGCACACACTCAACTTTAAAGTTTATGAAGCAATTTGTTGCTTATGAAACTAACAGTTTGCCTTAACTGAGAGAAGGTAGATTGATCATATGCTTGTAAACAATCGATATAAATGTTGTATGCCCTGAAACCTCCTCCACATAAAGATCATATTGTTATGATTAGTATAAGATGCATGGACGAGTGGTCTTAGTACTTTTAGAGTTGTTTGGTTTAGTGGGAGTTATTTCGATAATTGATATATGTATGACATGTTGTCATTTGGTTAATGTAACCGAGTTTTGTCCTAAATAATTTACATTGATGAAATAGGTCAGTAAGTACGTCACTTAGTCTTGGAACTCTATTTGGATGATGTAATTATTTTGTCTCTAGTCGGGGTATTGTGTTGGGACATTTGAATACCCTTAAATGACTAGTGTGTGAGTTGGTTGATGACTAACTTCCTTGAGTCATAGGTATTGAGATACTAAACCAGGCACACAGATGTATGTTGGGAACATGCATTATACAGACCCGTCGAAAGGAATTTTACAAAGATTTCGCTTAGTGTCAGTAAAGTTCTTTACAAGTTACGAACTTGATGGTCTTAAAACCTGAGTCTTTGACTATTCTTTACATGTGATATGTATGCTGCGATACTATTCCTCGCCAGCTCTGAAAGGGGGCTATGGATGGTTATTGGGCATGCATGGATCATGGGATAGGATGTGGTTAGACAAGAGGGGATTTGCTCTTCTTTTATTGAAGGGAATTTATTGTTTCTTGGCCACTCGAAGAGTGTGACTTTTGCAAATACGTGGCCGCGCTCGGATAGGATGATTGTCATCTATCTACTCTTTTAACAAGTCAACTCAAAGATTCGAGTAAAAGATTGAGACATGCGAGGATGACACTTCTTCTTACCTCATTCTCAATTGGAGACAATAGTAGCAAAGAGACTTAACGCCGTTCTTGAGAGGACATGTACAAGTGGGAGACTGAAGGAGTTATGTCCACTGTCCTACGGATTAACCCGCTTAAGTCTAAGTATCCAATATGCCTTGCTAGAGATTGATGTCGGGTTGACATGTAAATAGGTTACGTGTCTGGTAGTCTTAAGTGGGCCCAATGGGTCACAAACAATGCGTACGGGATATTATTAATATATATCGATATATTAAATATATCGGGTCAGTAGTAATATGGACCCAGCTGTGTTGTCGGGTTACGGTAATTAAAGTTATACTAATAATCTAATTATGGTTATTAGAGTTACAGTAATAACCTAATTCTAGTTTCTCATCTCCTATATAAGGAGGTTCATACGATGAAACAACCTGTAATTAAGAGTATTGACTCATAATATATATATTCGTCTTATAAAGAGTTATAAAAGAGATATAGAAAGAAGTTGTGAGACGGTCTCACGTACCTTTATACTAGCATATACGTCGTAGTTCTGTACCCGTGTGGATACCAAAGGAGGCATCACGTTTGGGTGCTTTATTCTGTCCGTGGGAATTATTTATTCTGTCCGTGGAGATTATTTATTCTATCCGTGGAGATTATATATATTTTCGGGTTTATATAATCTTATTAATACGCTGTTCCGCTGTATATAAGGCATAATTGTTATACCTCTACTTTTGTCTTTTCGATTAATACTCGTAACAAGTCTTTGGGTTTAAGGGTTGTAACCCTACATCTATAATAAACTTTCGTCATAACAAGTATCAAACCCAATAATCCCTTATTCAATTCAAACCAGCATGAATCAAAAACCAATTCGACCTAGTCATTATCCCCCATCTTCAATCTTTCCTTTTCTTATTCAATTTGGGATCTTTGATGCAATCAATGCTCTTACCTTTATTAGCAGAAGAGATGAATCACGAAATTAGGTCATTTTTGGTGCCCTAAAACCAACGTGTTTGTCTTTCTGTGGGGTGAATGCACCATTACCTTGAAGATATCATGGTTTTAGGTGGTTTTCTTGTGTTAGGTGACTCTGTTCTTAAACCTTCAAAATGCAGTAACTTTGTTGAAATTCATGGTGAATTGGAAAATTCTTGTTTAGAGATTAAAAGAAAGAATGTCGACTAATAAGCTTACTGGTGCAAACTAGTTTTCTTGCGAAACGCTCTGTCTAGTTTTGACTCTACTTGTACCATATTCTCTCTGCCTTTCCCCTAGCATCAACATTGGCAACTCCCATGGTCGAAGACGAAGATCAATTAGCGCACTTATCTACTGAAGACACTATTTGAGCTTCGCGGAATCTCGATAATGAGATTTGCATAGTTAAGGTCTTCTTCTTATTCCAGTCTCCAAATTTCTAATCTTCTGATTTTTAAGGTTCACAGATTTCTTCTATCATCGGATTTTCAAAATTTTGATTTCTAGTGTTTATAGAATGTGTTAATTAAGTTGTTTAATTTTCCGACGTTTTCTGATTAAATATATATATATATATAGAGTAAAGATCAAGTGAGTCCTTTTTTTCTTTTTGAGTCCATAAGTCCTATTTAGAGCCATTGATTTAGATGAGATGGATGGTGGTGATTGAGTCTAGTAATTAAGGTAATATATAACATATTTTGGAAAAAATATAATAAAATCCTCTCTCCTCCCTTAATTATCTCCAACCACCTAACTTACTTGATTATGTTTCATCACATTCAATTTTTTCATTCAAACTCACCCGCCTAACTAAAACTCTTCATCTTCATCATCCCAAACTCAATCTCTCGACTTCTAATTTCTTTCAAAACACACACCCGCTCATTCTTTCATCTTCAAATCAAGCAAGGCTACACACCCGTGTTACATTGACGTATTATAAGTGTTACTTTAATGAACAAATGATGTTACTCCAAGTAATTAATGGTGTTATTCTTTGTCTCATGGTTAAACAATGTTATTATCATTAATTACTCTGACGCATTATATATCGTTCTTTAAAGAACGACAATCGTTAATTTGGTAATGAATGGTTCCAATCCAAGTTATCATCAATTACTTTGGTAATCATTCGTTTAAACGCTGCTGTCCTCAGTTACTTTAATGCATTATGTCTGTTACTCTAACTGACGAAAGGTGTTACTCCAATAGAACAAAGATGTTACTCTAACCAAATGCACATGTATTAAATAAAATATAGAGTTAATTGCTACGTAGCACAACGCTACTTGTAAAAAATGTGTACAAAATCAGTTATTCTTGTAAACAAAAAAAGAAAAATATTTTTATCATGACCAAAAACACAAGTATTCTCAAAAGACATGTTCCTCCTTATTTTCTTCAGTGTCTTCCTCAGTTTCCTCATTTTCGTCGTCGTCATCCACTTCATCCTCCTCATCCTCATCCACCTTTATCAGTGTTGTCTTGTGCATTCGCATCACTTCCAATATCACCTGCACAAAATTAAACAATGTGTTACTCCCATGCAGCCAATGTGTTACTTCAACTCTTACGTTGTGTTACTCTAACTGGTAAAGTACGTTACTCTAACATCATCATCAAAAACTGTTTCTCAACGTTCAGTGTGTTACTGTAATTGCAATTAAGTGTTACTGTAACGTTAATACATATGCGTTACGCCCATGCAGCCAATGTGTTACTTCAGCTCTTACATTGTGTTACTATAACTGGTAAAGTACGTTACTCTAACATCATCATCAAAAACTGTTTCGTAACGTTCAGTGTGTTACTGTAATTGCAATGGAGTGTTACTGTAATGTAGAGCGTATGTTACTTCAACATCGTGACTGCGTTCATAGAAAACAAAACAATATTATCAGTGGACCTCATTGAAAACCCAAATAACAAACATAAAACTATGGAATCAATATCAATTAACCATCACTATGAATCTATGATGAATGAAAAAACAATATCAACATAAAAATTGATGTAAAAAGGGAAGCCAAATCGACATGAATATCAATTAACCATCAATATGAATCTATGATGAATGAGATGACAATGAAAACAATATTAACATCAAAATTGACATAAAAAACGAAGCCAAAGCGACGTGAAAGAAATTTTATTTTTGTTAGTCGATCGCCGAATTATAATTGAAGCAAAACGTGAAAGAAATATCAAAACTCACCATTGTTATACTCGATCAATTGCTTTTCAACAGTTGATGATGATGTCGCGTTCATTGAATCCATAGTAACGGGATTTTGAACCCAGATTTGATTGAATGAATGACGGAACGTGATGATGGAAGTTTTTTTTTTCTTAGGTTTTGATGAATTTTGCAAGGTGAATAACTGAATGATGAATGAACGTAATCATGGGGGTTATTTTTTCCTAAAATCATGGGAGCTATTTTAGGAACGTAATCTTTTTTTTTTTTTAATGCAAATAATTGGAAGCATCTCGTCCATCCATTCTCATCTCATCCAATGGATGAGATGAGGACTTAGGGACTCATATAGAGTAAAGGACTCATAAGAGCCTTACTCTATATATATATATATATATATGATGATGATGAGGGGTAGAGGTCGAAGGTTGAATTAGATTCATACATGGACAAGATTAAGAAGAATCAAGAGAAGATCAAGGATTTGATTTTAATCTAATTAAGATTGTTGCTTTTGATAGAAATCAACTTGGGTATTGAGAAAAGTAAAGATTGAAAATTAAATGGGGGATGATTGGGTCGAATTGGTTTTTGATTCATGGTGGTTTGAATTGAATAAGGGATTGTTCTGGGTTTGATTCTTGTGATGATGAAGGCGTATCATAGATTCATGGACGGGGGATGATTTGGAGGAACAATTGGAGGGAAACCTAAATAAGTGACTTAGGATGCATTAATTACTTGATTATTTCGATTAGAGGTTAGAGGTTAGATTAATTAGTGACCACCTCATCACATAACGGTAGATTGAGGAGAAATTTTAACGAAGGGCGTTAGTAAGAGCACACCAATTTCTTTAAGTATAGAACTCAGGGGTACCATGTATGGTAGGAAAAGTGAAGGGGTACCACGATTCGAAGAAATTCGGGGGTACCACAATTCAAAAAAATTTGGGTCTACCATGTAGACAATCCCTATAAATAATACTACGTATAATCACTTCGGAAAATTATAATAAGGTGATGAAATTCTATAATTATAAATAAGTGTCATAATTGGTCTTAGAGTTATTTCACAATTGTATAATATTTTTTTAAGGAAATGTAAGTATATTAAATCAAAAAAATTACAAAATTACAAAGAGAGTACTAGTCAGTTACAGGAATGTCTGTAACCATCTAGCATCTTGAAGTAGGACCAGATAATGAATCAAATCCCGAATTCTACTCAAAATCTTTAAATGTATCATAGCACTAACCACACAGGGCCGTTTCAGGACCCTCTCCAATCAACTCATATTATGTTGCCTCTACACATGATAAAAGCAAGCATTAGCCACAGCTCGCCCGACATGACACTGTAATTTCGAACCATAAACCCTGACCTCCCCATCGGGGTCCTAGTGCAGCCTCAAAGGTAATCATCCCCGAATTACCTGCGAAGCATTAACAGGAGGGACATATTCCTTCCAGTCCATGCCCTTCATATACATACTACCAACCCACTTGACCCACAAACGATCAGGTTGTTCAAACACCCAAAACGCTAATTTCGCAACAGCAACCTCATTCCAGGTCATCAAGTTTCGCAAGCCGGCCTCTCGTTCAGCCTTAGGGCAACACACCTTATCCCACAAAATCAACGCCCTACGAGAGCTCTCCAGACCAACATCCCACAAAAAATTCCTATAAATGGCATTAACTCTAACAATAATCCCCTTAGACAAGACAAACACTATAGCTCAATATTTGTGCAACTGAGAGAGCATCACCTGGACTAGGGCCAGCCTATCCGCATAAGACAACCTTCTGACTCGAGACTCAAAATTCTAGTAGTGATACGAGAAAGGAAAGTGGCAAAACCATTTTTACCTAATCTGGAAGTCTGGATGGGAATTCCTAGATAGGTAAACGACAATGACCTCTCAATGCATCCAGAGAATTGCAACACCTCCTCCTCCATATCATTCTGAATCCCTGCAAAATTGACATGCAATTTCCTAACACTAATATCCAGGCTAGAAGCCCTACTAAAGGTAGCAAAGACTCTCCACAATAGTTGTAATATAGGCCAAATCCCCTTTGCAAAACAACAGTAAGTTATCTGCAAAGAAAAGATGACAAAGCTTCAGTGGACCACATTTGGGTGAAACTTGAACCCATACTCAAATTTGGTAGTTTATTAATATTTTTTATATATTTTTTAAATTTGAAGCCAAAATTTTAAATAATGAACTTGCATTAGTAGTGTAGTTATTAGATCAGGCATTTTAAATGTAACGACAAATTAGATGTTAAATTTAAAATTTTAAAATCTGTAACTTTAATTTGTTTAACATGGAGCAAGAGTGACAATCCACAAATTTTAAAGAGATAGACTCTTAATAATACTATTGAGAGACTTCTCATATAACGTGGGTGTGTACTAATTCTATTTTATTTTTCATCTTATGTTTCACATTAAGTTAATTTGAGACAGTCTGGCAGGAGTACAAGATCTACTGTATAATGATATAGTTTAGTTCACCTCAAAAATATAGTTTCGTTAAGTTGTTTAGTTAAAGATATAAATATCGAGTACCAAGAAAACAATATATGTTGTATATGATGACTTAATTTCAATCCCCTATATACTAATAGCATAGCGATGTCTAGAAATAAGATAAACGTGTCAACACTACGTTCTTCCATTTTCCCACTCAATTGAATACATAAAAACATACAATATATCACCAAAAAAACATTTCAAAAATAAATTAATATTTCGTGCATCATGCCTTTATTACTATGATATCGATCTATACCATAATTTTCTACCAAATATTTAGAGGTATAATCAGGAAAATATTTGTAATATACAAAGAAGTTTTCCAGAACTTGAGTTAAAATAATAATAAATGAGGAAGCGTTTTTTTAGTAAGAAACTTATATGAGTTATTCACTCAAAACCTATAGATTGAATAAGTGGTGATCACTAATCACATATTGATTTATCAGTTACTAATGACAACTTTAATCAAGATTCAACATTATAAATATACGACTTCCTAAAAACACTTCCTCGATCGAAATGATCGACATCTACACTCAGCAATACACGACACTCTTTATTTTAAAACTTAGCAAATGCCAATAAATTTTAACCTCTTATTAAAAATAATCATTAAAAATAATGTATTTCACTGAAACTTATTTTCAATACTAATTTGTAAAAATCTACTCCCTTCATTTATTAATGTTTTAACCATTTTCGATTTTGGGACCGTTTTTTATGTTCTACCCATTTCTATTCATTCTGTATTAGTCTATCAAATCTTCATTTTTAATACTTTATATTATTGTCCACTTACATCAACTTCTCTCCCATTTTCATTCTTTATTCATTTTCCTTAAGAAATGTGTATAAAATAGATGAGTATAACATTAATAAATGGAGGGAGAAATTGTTTTCACATACATATACACATATTAACTAAAAAACCGTGTATTTGCACGAGATCTAACCTAGTTTATGACTAAGCTAATTGAATTTTAAGTCTCAACAAAGTGTCGATTGTTTGCCGCATTCATTAATGTATTTGTTTGTCTTTTATTTTCTTTGCAAGAGATAATTTAATCAGCAGAAAATAAAATAATTTGGTAAATATTGAACCTTTCTAACCTTTTGTCAATATTATTCAAAAATGATTTGTTCTAAAATAAATCTGATCATTAGAGTGTAAATTTCATATTATTTTCTCATATTTTTACCATGATAAAAAAACGTACAAATACATTTAAAGTACAATTTGTGTAATATCCCGAGTTTAAAGAGTATATATTGGATATGGTGCTCAGAGGAGCGTGTATTGGATATGGTTTAAGAGGCTTAGATGAGTGCTTAAAGGGATTGATAGTACTACTCATTTCAACAAAGTGCACTTTCTTTTCTAGTTGTCCATGCAAAAGAACTCTACAGTTAAGCGTGCTTGGCTGAGAGTAGTCTAAGGATGGGTGACCTCCTGGGAAGGTTCCGGAATGCGCATGAGTGACGTCAAAATGCACTAGAAAAGACCCGTGTTGATTTGTGCGGACAGTACACGACCTGTTGAGCGCCAAAAGTGATACCACAGTCCGCAAGTGGTGGCTGGGGTGTTACAAATGGTATCAGAGCAACCTGGCGACAGTGTGGTGATCATGTGGTCAGGAGTACCATGATCATCAACCTAGCTGGGGTGGATCCTAGGGCTTGGCTGCGGTCAGCTTCCTAGGGCTTGGTTGCGGTCAGCTTCTGGGAGCAACGAGGACGTTGCTTTCTAAGTGGGGGTGATTGTAATACCCCGAGTTTAAAGAGTATATATTGGATATGCTCCTTAAAGGAGCGTAGTTGATTTGTGGGGACAGTACAATTGTATCTATTGTCTTTGTGGACATGACATAGGTCCACCCAGACGCGGCCACGTGCGGGTTCGGTGAGGCGAATGAATCTCATGTGAGATGGATCTCGAGTTGAAATTTAAATCGAAGTAGGAGTCGCCATCGAACTTTGTGGGAGTTCGGGCCCGTTCGAACCCACTCTATGTCGTAGTGGCCATGTACAAATTATGGCCCATTTCCGATGTCAGAGTTTATTGGGTTCGTCCTTTAGCATTTGATACCGATACCGACATTATCGGATAACGTGTATTGAATGACTCTCGTTGCCAATGGATTCGGACATCTGAAAACCATGGTTCTGAGTAAGGGGTGAGGGTATATGTTGGGAAGTTCACAAAGAACACCCAACCCCGCCCGCACTTAACGGCCTTTACTAAGATATCGTTCGATTTTTATGTACGCGCGTTAGTTCGACGATTGAATGATATGCAAAGAGTATTTTTAGAGTAAACATGTGAATTATGTTTGCTAAGTCGTTTTAATGCATCTAAATTTAACATCAAAGTTGTTTTAGCATACGAGGATTGTTTAGTATAATAAAACAAAACGATGAATAATAAGAACAAAGACAAAGAACAAACGGGTTAGTAAACGGTTTGTAAATTGAATAAAAGATGTAAATATGATGCATGGTTAGAAAAAGTTTGTGACACGTGATGGATTAGACACGCGTTGACCGAGGTCAAAAATATTTATCGAAAACTTGAAATATGCCGAGAAAGACGCTGTTTTACTTTAAGAAACGATGCTAAAAAGAAAAAAAACATCACGGTTCCAGGAATCCGCGCGACTCGCTCGAGAGGGGCGCGACTCGCGCGGGAAGGCGTCTCGCCCGGGACGCGCGCGGCTCGCGTCACGGGCTGCTCTCGGGTTTGATTTTTCGAAAATCGTTAGTTTGAATAAATTGCATATAAATATGGATTAATTTATACCCGACTTATATTTCCGATATTCGTCGTATTCGATATTCGATTATGAAATCGATATCAAATATTCAGAATGATTTTAAAAAAAATGTTTTATAAAATTGTTTTAAAGGGAAATTGAATGAAAAGAAAAGAATGTTAATTCTCACCGCGTTAAAATCGTCATATTTTGTTTTTAAACTATGTGACGATTTTTTTAGCATCAACGAGATTGATTTAGTTTTTGTTAGATACAATATTTGACTATAGAGTCGATATCGTATTTTAAGAACGTTGTTTTTATATGAAAATAGTTTATAGTATCGATATTACAAAAAGACGTGATGATGATGACGACCCATATGAAAAAGGACGGACGACCAAAAGGAGAGAAAAACGAGAGAAAAAGAAAGATCGGGATTTGGAACACCCTCAACCTACATGCTAATTCTGGTCTCGATTAATAACTCGTAGTAACGGCGCTTGCGTTGGAGTAACTAGGATATAGGAGGAGTTAAGGTGTTGGATTTTTGGTATGGTTTGCCTAAGGTTTGCTAGAAACTCGGGTTGGAGGTTGTGTTATGATTGATGTCGGGAATTGAATGTGATTATTGGTGTAGAAGATGATTGATGAATGAATAATTGTGTGTGTGAGGGTCCTATTTATAGGAGAGGTCCTTGATTGAAGCTATGAGAGGTATTCTTGCTTGGGTGATAAGAAATACCGGTTAGGATAGGAAAGGTAAGCAATTTGAGAGGAACGAGAATTCCACTGCTTGGTGAAGAAGGCATTTGAGCCGGATGTTATGAGGGTGCTCGGCCGAGTATCTCATGCTCGGTCGAGTGTTTGATCGGGTATTCGGATAGGATTCCTATTGGAGATCGAATTCTATCCTTAACGGAATTTGTTTAATTTTTTTTGTAGCTGATTTTTGTAGTGTTTGAGCTTAAACCGGACTTGTGGGGTGAAACGGCTGGTTTTAGTGTCTCGGAAAATATCTTTGACCGGGTTTTGACTCGGTCGCTAAAAGACGGTTTTGCCCTGGTGTCGGATTTGACCCAAATTAGTCTTATTTGACTCGAAATGACCCACTGGGCCTGAATTTGAGGTCTGTTTTGTGAGATTTTTACTCCGTTAAAAGCTCGTGCCAATTACTATTGATTCTGAGTCCATAATCAAGCGTATTTAGTCATGTTTACGTTCGATCATCATCGGGTGTTTTTTGGAAGCTGCTATAGACACCTGGCGGTTAAAATGTGGGTGTCTACAGTCTTAAATCGGAAGATTATCCTAAGACGAGGTGATCATATAATTATAAATTGGAGTTATATATCCTTGGTCCTTAGATCGATATCAAGTACTCCCTCCATCTTTTTCATTTATTATCTATTTTTTTAAATGTGAGAAAGATTTCAAACATAGATAACAATGCCAATGAATAAGATGGAGGGATCAATATCAACTAATTTGTAAACTTGTAACATTCTTTTACATGGGCCAAAGAGCGATAAAATGATCAAATATTATTTTGATTAATTTATGTTTATACAAATTGTTTAGTGGACTTGACAAAATCGTAATCCTTTTCTTTAAGTCAGTAGCTTAAAATTTTATTTTTAGTGTTTCAATCAACAATTTACGTTTCTGTTGTAGATAAAAAATTACCCTTTATTTTTTTTTTCGAGCACAATAAAATAATGCTTCTCTCATTACCTTGTATTTCGGTATAAGAAAAATATCCTTCCGTTTCGATCATTTGTTTATGTTAGATTATAATACTCCTCACATATAATATAAAAGGTAATCAAAAGACCAAAACGAAATTAAAATTCATTTGTACACATTTTTTTACGAAATAGTTATTAAAAAAAGAAAATGAGTATTTTTTAATGTTAGATGACATATACGGAGTATGAAAAATATAGGTAATATTTTCATTAAAATACACAATTAATGACATTTCAAAACATTATCCAATTATTTTGATTTATTTTGCAATGTAAAAAATATTTTCATACATACCTAAGATACATTTGTACATGTACCATTGTTAGATCTATAAAAATAAAAAAATATAATTCATAGTTGAAAACCGAAAATGAAAAATGTTATTTAATAAATTTACAAAAAATATCGTGCATCATTGGACGGGGGTTATACTAGTTTTTAATTATCATGTTAGAACTTTTTTCCAATGTAAATAGATGATAAAAGTTTTGGTTATTATATGGATGGACAACGACGTTTCAATGACAAATGTTTATTGTGAAGGCCAATTCATGTAATGTAGGGGAGTATTTAGGCGGGAAAGTTGAAATGACATTGTTACCCCTTGGTTTTATTTTAGTGAATAGGGCATGATATAATTTGATTAAGTTCTCTATTTAAAAATAGGGTATATAGAAATATTCGTCCCAATAAAGCAATATATGTTGTAAGTCGTAGAAAGAATATCATACATGATTTCGAATTATCACTCAACTAATTCAATAATTAGACGTAGAATGTAACCATTTGTGCAATTATTAAACCCTTAGTCTATGAAACATTTCTTTTTAATATAATTAAGTTAATTATTTTTTACTCATATTTTAAGTTGAATTATAACCTGATTCTCGCAATATAAACTATTAAGACCCATAATTTTCAACATTGGTTTGAATCCGTACAACACTCAAAAGAATTCGGCGATTCACTTAAATCACCCACAATTGGAAGATGATACGCTTACACGCGATGTATGAAATTTTCATACACAACGAACCATATCGCGACATGTGTCAAACCTAAGGTGACTAGTCTAGGGTTAGGTTAGTAATTTTGCATCTTTAGTTAATTGTTAACCTTAGTCTAGTTATCCTTATTTTATAAACTTTTTATTTTTCTTTTTATTTTGCATTTTTAATTTTCTTGAAATATATATATTGTTAATATATTTTCGATTAATTTAAAATGTACAATTATTTGATACGATTACATTTTTATGCTTTTTAAAAATCTTAATATATTATTATTATTATTATTATAAGATAAATATATTAAATTAAATAATTAATAATTAAATTTTTTGAAAATAATATATTACTAAACATATTAAATTTTTTGAAAAGATAAATAATATAAATACTAAATATACTAATGATATATATATATATATATTAATAATTGGACGAAAACGTAAATATCCATGAATTATATTAAAATTTATAAAATTTTTAATTATTTTTTTGGTTATATTCACGTTTTTTTACAAATATAAAAAAATTAATTATAAATATATGTTCCATTGTAAAAAGATTATATAAAAATATTTAAAAGATCTGCAAAAATATAGAAGGGAATGAAATAAAATATTAATTGAAAATATTTCTTTTGTGTTCACATTGTAATTATCTTATTTAGTTAACTTTTTATATATTTACCTCTTTATGAAAGTAGTATATTCCCATTAAATAACCTAAATTAGAGGATCATACTAATCCTATTTTACAATAATATAGTGCAATATATGAATATATTTGTTTCGGTATGAAAACGGGTCCCTGATCTTGGGCTTCGCGGTTCTCCTCGGCTCCGGATGCGTGCCGACGGTGATCCTGCAAGGTAAACTCCGGGCCCGAGGAACCCCCGGGGCGGAGCCTCCGACGCCCAAGTCAGTGAAATATATGACTGAATATAGATATTTAGGGAGATAAGAGAGGTAGAGAGAGAATAGGGAATAATATGTGTCAAAGAATCCCCACTTTCTCCTCACCCTAAGTAGGGTATTTATAGGGGAAAGGATATAGTAGGGTGATGTCACCCATGATATCAGCATGGTGATCAGTAGAGAAGTCTCTCTGATTTAGTTAATGACTACCCGTAAGGGGGTCGTCTGATAGGGGGTTCGACCTCTAGGGTCGGCTAGGACCCATTTTGGCCTTCTCAGTCCTGGGAGTCGGGCCTATGCGTTTGGGGGTTTTTATCCCCCATCAATTTGCCCTCAGCGGAGTCAGGTACTGAGTATGTGATGGTAGGATTTGTCGTGGATCCCGCCACCAATTAAATAACCAACTAGCACCTAACGGTAGTTAGGGTAAGTCGGGTCGTGTCCACGGAGACGGTATTGCAAGGTTTAGACTAAATCGGCCTAAAACAAGACTATGCTACCAAACAAACACAAAGAGCTACTAATTGATGAATTAAGATGAGAGGAGAAGAAAGTAGACTAATGATGAGCTATGATGAACTAGACTATCAAATACTAACTAAACACAAGCCAACTAGCAAACTAAGAGAAATGCTAAACAATGCTAATGATCCAACTAACTAACAACCTAAAGAAATGATGACTAGCTAACAAGATGAATCAAATATGGAAAAGAGGTGGGTTAAGCCGGGTTCATAAGTGTAGTAGGGTGACTTGGGTGGTCAAGGGTGTCCACATACTAGGCAAACAATGAGTAGAGGAAGACTAGCATGAGAAGCATGGCCACTACAACCCAAACAAGCATTTCAACAAACACATGGTGTGCCAAGAATGTGACTAACAATAAGGATTTACCCTTCACCCCTAATCAAGCCCTAATCACCCATAATCTACCCTTAATCCCCCTACTAACCCACAAGTAATCTACTCACTCATAATCAAAGACAAACTAGCAACAATAAGAAGATAACACAACATCATAACCCTAACATTCATCATCAAGAACAATAACAATCAATAACAACAAACACTAAGTAAAGATTCAAACTTGATTCAATAACAATAAATAAGAGTAAAGAAAGATTATACCAACACTAGATGAAGGAAAAGATGAAATCTTGCATAAATAGGAAACCCAAATAATCCCAAGGTTGTCAATCTTGGAGAAATCTTCAAGTATCTTCTTAATACAAGACTAATTAACTAAGATTAACTAATAATTAAAGAGAGATTCAAACTAATGTGAGGAACTAAATCTAGGGTTTATAACTTGTAGAGAGGCTTAAGAGAGGCTAAACTAATGTAGGATGCATAAACAATACAAGAGGGAAGTATTTATAGGGTTACAAATGGAAGGGAGAAGAAAGAAAGAAATGCGGGCTACAGCGATTTGGTCCCGACCGGGACGGATCATCCCGACCGGGATGGACCCACCATCCCGACCGGGACGGCCTTGCAGTAGCTCCCTCAAAAGTGCACTTCATCCCCGACGGGATGAGGTGCATACCCGTCGGGGATGAGTCTTGTAGGCCTCCAATATGACCCTTTTGGTTCCTCCTTGCTTCACATGAGCTTCTCATCGATTCTCGGGACTCGAGATCGGGTCTCGGAGGCTCGGGAATTGGTCCCAAGGTCTCGGGGTCGATTCCGAAGCATCGAGTCATCGTTCCTTTACTCCGTTGGCTCCAAAATGTGTATGTATGGAGTCGGAATCGCTCCAACTCTTTCAAATCGGTCTCGGGAACCTGAAACGAATTAAAGGAAGCATAAGAAGCCCCTAAACCGCTCCCAAGGAGCGATTCCACAAGGAAAATGGGACCAAAATACTACGAAATAGGCACTACAAACTACACTAATCAACTCCCCCACACTTAACCCTTACTCGCCCTCGAGTAAGCACATACTAACTACTATACTAGCCGAATGGGTATTAGCGCACCCTACGCCCTTTCAACTCACGCGAGTGCACTTAGAGGAAAAGTGCACTCCGCAAGGCAAGTCGGGTCTTGCGACAAAACTGTGGATGCAACCGGACTCAAGACACATAAACAAGCAAACACACAAACAAACACACAAAAGGTTGCACCCAAAAGAAAAGAAATACCGCTTCCCTCAAACAAGCGGTGAAAGAAGCACCGGTTTAGGACTCAAGGAAAGTGACAACGTTCCCAAGCTAGCAATACAAACCAAGATGGACTAAACCCTAATAGTATGACGACAAAGCAACAAAAACGTTGGTAACTTACCTCGGTTCCTCCTAACCTTCTAAGAACGTACTACGGGACGATCGGCGGGATGGAAAAAGGATGAACCACGGTGTTAGTCGACACTGTAGGTAAGTGAGACCCCGCCCCCTTTAGCGTGAGCCAAGAGGGTCGTCCCGTGTCCAAAACCGCCTGACTAGTCCAAGTAAAAAGGTGGAAAACATGCAAAATGAGGGAAGACCGACTAATGCCGCTATCATCCTTCTTCGGGACTCGGTCCTTTGGTAGGCTCTTCACGGCAAAAGCGGAAAAAGGCTTATTTTGAGAGGTAGGGGTTATTTTTGTGAATCGGGTTTTCTTTTGGCATTTTCTCTTTTCTTTTGCATTTTTGCCTTGTTTTGCCATGCCATTCTTTTTTTCTTTTTTTCTTTTTTTCTATTTTCTTTTTGGCTTTTGTGCCTTTTCTTTTTCTTCATTCTTTTCTTTCTTTCATTTTCTTACTTTTTCTTTCCTTTGCCCTTTTTGGCAAGATTTGGTTTTTTTTGGCATTTCTTTGTATGACAAGAAAGAGAGGAATCAACAATTTGCAAATTATTGGTGGATATGTGTAGGATGTAGGTAAATGGGAGAGTCGGGGAGCGTCCCTCCCTTCAATCCCACAAAAAGTGGAGAACTTGGACTAATCAAACAATCCCAAACATGGTCACCTAAGGGACGGGACTCGGCAACCAAGGCCTTTTCACATCGTGGGTGGTCAAAATGGTCAAAATGCAAATCCCGTAGTAAATCCCTAGTAAGCTAGGTGGACTCAAGGTAAAGGACCAACGAATTCATTGATTTAGGGTCATTCTACTAGACTAAAGTCCAAGACTCGATTTACACTACTAGGAAGGGAAAGTACACACTCACACACTAGCCTCTAAACCGGGTTTTCGAAAACCATTTACACACAAGACACACGACAAAACACAAAACAAAGACTCGACAAAAACGAAAGAAAAAGAAACAAGAGCAACACAAAACAAACACAAATAAAAACACAAACACCACCCCTATCTTCAAACAAGTCTCCAAATCCACCACAATCTTTACAAAGCTCCTCCCGAGCACACATCATCACAAAACTCCTCCAAACTCACAAGAAGTAAAGAGGGAAAAAAGGATGAAGAAATGTTACCGGAAGTCTTGAAAGCTCACCAAAGCTAATGGCGATTAGGCAACCTATAAGGAAAAGAGGGGGGGCAAAACACGCACAACAAAACAAATATACGACACAATGACACAAGAGGATAAACACACAAAAGAAAAATCTTTTTGATTTTTGTGAAATTTTTTCAAATTTTTAGGGTTTTTTAAAGATTTTTTTTCCAAAAACTAAGAAAATAAAACTAACTACGCTAGAATATCGCTCCCCCACACTTAAATCGAGCCATGTCCTCATGCTCGACCGTGGTGCATGGGAGCACAAAAGAAACTACGAAAATAAAGCTAAAAATCAAAAAGTGGAGAAAATGGTAGAAGGTGTCCGGCCGGGGTGTAGTCAAGTCACCATGGGCCGAGACAAGAAAAAGATATGGAAGGGGGAAGAAAATAAAAAGAAGGAAATAAAAGGAAATGGGAGGGGAGAACTAGGTGTAATCACGTCACCTAGCCCGGATTCCGCCTAAATCCGACTAAATCCTCAAAAAGAAAGAGTGAAAGACTTGTAAAATTTGGATTTTGAAAATGACTCTCGATGTAGTCACATCATCGAGAATCGGGAGCAAGCACACCAAGGCCTCGAAGGCCACCATGACACAAAGGATAAGAGGGAAAGGGAATAAACAAAGAAGACAAGCTATATAAACAAAGGCCCAGAGGTAGGCAGAGGGACTTATGGTTCGGCTCATGGGGCCTAGCCTGACCCTGGCTTCTGGTCGAAGTCCAGGGGGCCTGCCCCCGCCTGCCCAGAGGTAGGCAGAGGGACTTATGGTTCGGCACGGGTGGCCCGGCCTGACCCTGGCTTCTTGCTGAAGTCTAGGGGACCTGCCCCTTTCCTGTCCAGAGGTAGGCAGAGGAACTTATGGTTCGGCGCATGGGGCCCGGCCTGACCCTGGTTTTGGTCGAAGTCCAGGGGGCCTGCCCCCTGCCTGCCTAGAGGTAGGCAGAGGGACTTATCGTTCGGCACGTGGGACCCGACCTGTCCCTGGCTCCTTGCCAAAGTCCAGGGGGCCTGCCTCCTTCCTGCCTAGAGGATGGCAGAGGGACTTATGGTTCGGCAGGTGGGGCCCGGCCTGACCCTGGCTTCTTGCCGAAGTCCAGGGGGCCTGCCCCCCTGCCATCCCAGAGGTAGGCGGAGGGACTTATCGTTTGGCACGTGGGGCCCGGCCTAACCCTGGCTTCTTGCCAAAGTCCAGGGAGCCTGCCCCCTGCCTGCCCAGAGGTAGGCAGAGGGACTTATCGTTCATCACGTGGGGCCCGGCCTGTCCCTGGCTCCTTGCCAAAGTCCAGGGGGCCTGCCCCCTGCCTGCTCATAGGTAGGCAGAGGGACTTATGGTTCGACACGTGTGGCCCGGCCTGACCCTGGCTTTTTGCTGAAGTCTAGGGGACCTGCCCCTTTCCTGTCCAGAGGTAGGCAGAGGAACTTATGGTTCGGCGCATGGGGCCCAGCCTGACCCTGATTTTGGTCGAAGTCCAGGGGGCCTGCCCCCTGCCTGCCTAGAGGTAGGCAAAGGGACTTATCGTTCAGCACGTGGGGCCCGGCCTGTCCCTGGCTCCTTGCCAAAGTCCAGGGGGGCTGCCCCCTACCTGCCTAGAGGTTGGCAGAGGGACTTATGGTTCGGCACGTGGGGCCCGGCTTGACCCTGGCTTCTTGCCGAAGTCTAGGGGGCCTGCCCCCTGCCTCCCCAGAGGTAGGCAGAGGGACTTATCGTTCGGCACGTGGGGCCCGACCTGACCCTGGCTTCTTGCCAAAGTCCAGGGGGCCTGCCCCCTGCCTGCCCAGAGGTAGGCAGAGGGACTTATCGTTCGGCACGTGGAGCCCGACCTGACCCTGGCGTCTTGCCGAAGTCCAGGGGCCTACTCCCTGCCTGCCCAGAGGTAGGCAGAGGGACTTATGGTTCGGCACGTGGGGCCCGACCTGTCCCTAGCTCCGTGCCAAAGTCCAGGGGGCCTGCCCCCTGCCTGCCCAGAGGTAGGCAGAGGGACTTATCGTTCGGCACGTGGGGCCCGGCCTGTCCCTGGCTCCTTGCCAAAGTCCAGGGGGCCTGCCCCCTGCCTGCCCAGAGGTAGGCAGAGGGACTTATCGTTCGGCACGTGGGGCCCGGCCTGACCCTGGCTTCTTGCCGAAGTCTAGGGGGCCTGCCCCCTGCCTGCCCAGAAGTAGGCAGAGGGACTTATCGTTAGGCACGTGGAGCCCGACTTGACCCTGGCGTCTTGCCGAAGTCCAGGGGCCTACTCCCTGCCTGCCCAGAGGTAGGCAGAGGGACTTATGGTTCGGCACGTGGGGCCCGACCTGTCCCTAGCTCTGTGCCAAAGTCCAGGGGGCCTGCCCCCTGCCTGCCGAGAGGTTGGCAGAGGGACTTATGGTTCGGCACGTGGGGCCCGGCCTGACCCTGGCTTCTTGCCGAAGTCCAGGGGGCCTGCCCCCTGCCTGCCCAGAGGTAGGCAGAGGGACTTATCGTTCGGCACGTGAGGCCCGGTCTGACCCTGGCTTCTTGCCAAAGTCCAGGGGGCCTACCCCCTGCCTGCCCAGAGGTAGGCAGAAGGACTTATCGTTCGGCACGTGGGGCCCGGCCTGTCCCTGGCTCCTTGCCAAAGTCAAGAGGGCCTGCCCCCTGCCAACCTATAGGTAGGCAGAGGGACTTATCGTTCGGCACGTGGGGCCCGGCTTGACCCTGGCTTCTTGCCGAAGTCTAGGGGGCCTGCCCCCTGCCTGCCCAGAGGTAAGCATAGGGACTTATCGTTCGGCACGTGGGGCCCGACCTGACCCTGGCTTCGTGCCGAAGTCCAGGGGGCCTGCCCCCTGCCTGCATAGAGGTTGGCAGAGGGACTTATGGTTCGGCACGTGGGGCCCGGCCTGTCCCTGGCTCCTTCCCAAAGTCAACGGGGCCTGCCCCCTGCCTGCCTAGAGTTTGGCAGAGGGACTTATGGTTCGGCACGTGGGGCCCGGCTTGACCCTGGCTTCTTGCCGAAGTCTACGGGGCCTGCCCCCTGCCTGCCCAGAGGTAGGCATAGGAACTTATCCTTCGGCACGTGGGGCCCGACCTGACCCTGGCTTCTTGCCGAAGTCCAGAGGGCCTGCCCCCTGCCTGCCAGAGGTAGGCAGAGGGACTTATCGTTCGGCACGTGGGGCCCGGCTTGACCCTGGCTTCTTGCCAAAGTCCAGGGGGCCTTCTCCCTGCCTGCCCAGAGGTAGGCAGAGGTACTTATCGTTCAGCACGTGGGGCCCGGCCTGTCCCTGGCTTCTTGCCAAAGTCCAGGGGGCCTGCCCCCTACCTGCCTAGAGGTTGGCAGAGGGATTTATGGTTCGGCACGTGGGGCCCGGCTTGACCCTGGCTTCTTGCCAAAGTCTAAGGGGCCTGCCCCCTACCTGCCCAGAGGTAGGCATAGGGACTTATCGTTCGGCACGTGGGGCCCGACCTGACCCTGGCTTCGTGCCGAAGTCCAGGGGGCCTGCCCCCAGCCTGCCCAGAGGTAGGCAGAGGGACTTATCGTTCAGCACGTGGAGCCCGACCTGACCCTGGCTTCTTGCCGAAGTCCAGGGGTCTACCCCTGCCTGCCCAGAGGTAGGCAGAGGGACTTATCGTTCGGCACGTGGGGCCCGGCCTGTCCCTGGCTCCTTGCCAAAGTCAAGAGGGCCTGCCCCCTGCCTGCCTATAGGTAGGCAGAGGGACTTATCGTTCGGCACGTGGGGCCCGGTCTGACCCTGGCTTCTTGGCGAAGTCCAGGGGGCTTGCCCCCTGCCTGCCCAGAGGTAGGCAGAGGGACTTATGGTTCAGCTCATGGGGCCTAGCCTGACCCTGGCTTCTGGTCGAAGTCCAGGGGGCCTGCCCCCGCCTCCCCAGAGGTAGGAAGAGGGACTTATGGTTCGACACTTGTGGCCCGGCCTGACCCTGGCTTCTTGCTGATGTCCAGGGGGCCTGCCTCTTGCCTGCCCAGAGGTAGGCAGAGGGACTTATGGTTCGACGCATGGGGCCCGGCCTTACCCTGGTTTTGGTCGAAGTCTAGGGGGCCTGCCCCCTGCCTGCCTTGAGGTAGGCAGAGAGACTTATCGTTCGACACGTGGGGCCCGGCCTGTCCCTGGCTCCTTGCCAAAGTCCAGGGGGCCTGCCCCCTGCCTGCCCAGAGGTAGGCAGAGGGACTTATGGTTCAGCTCATGGGGCCTAGCCTGACCCTTGCTTCTGGTCGAAGTCCAAAGGGCTTGCCCCCGCCTGCCCAGAGGTAGGCAGAGGGACTTATCGTTCGGCACGTGGGGCCCGGCCTGTCCCTGGCTCCTTGCCAAAGTCCAGGGGGCCTGCCCCCTGCCTGCCCAGAGGTAGGCAGAGGGACTTATCGTTCAGCACGTGGGGCCCGGCCTGTCCCTGGCTCCTTGCCGAAGTCCAGGGGGCCTGCCCCCTACCTGCCTAGAGGTTGGCAGAGGGACTTATAGTTCGGCACGTGGGGCCCGGCTTGACCTTGGCTTCTTGCCGAAGTCTAGAGGGCCTGATTCCTGCCTGCCCAGAGGTAGGCATAGGGACTTATCGTTGGGCACGTGGGGCCCGACCTGACCCTGGCTTCTTGCCGAAGTCCAGGGGGCCTGCCCCCTGCCTGCCCAGAGGTAGGCAGAGGGACTTATCGTTCGGCACGTGGGGCCCGGCCGGACCCTAGCTTCTTGCCGAAGTCTAGGGTGCCTGCCCCCTGCGTGCCCAGAGGTAGGCAGAGGGACTTATGGTTCGGCTCATTGGGCCTAGCCTGACCCTGGCTTCTGGTCGAAGTCCAGGGGGCCTGCCCCCGCCTGCCCAGAGGTAGGCAGAGGGACTTATGGTTCGGCACGTGGGGCCCGGCCTAACCCTGGCTTCTTGCTGAAGTCCAAGGGGCCTGCCCCTTGCCGGCCCAGAGGTAGGCAGAGGGACTTATGGTTCGGCCCATGGGGCCCGGCCTGACCCTGGTTTTGTTCGAAGTCCAAGGGGCCTGCCCCCTGCCTACCCAGAGGTAGGCAGAGAGACTTATCGTTCGTACAAGGTTGAATATTCATCAATCCTTGTTTTTTGTTGGGGGGTCTACTTTTACTGGGTTTTGCAACAGGGTCTCTTCCCCTATTGCCCCCTGCCCATTAGCTATGAGGGTAATGAATTGGTGATGGGTAAATATTAGTCTTGTCTTCGTAGAATTCCACAATGTTTGCGGACCTAGGCGGTCTCTATAGACGTCGAGGTTGGGCTGTAAGTCGGCTAGGCAGTATCTTAGCCGAGCCGTAATTCGGTAGGGCCGAGTCATAAGTCGGCAGGGCGAATCGTAAATCGGCAGGGCAACATCTTCGCCGAGCCGTAAGTCGGTAGGGCCGAGCCGTAAATCAGCAGGACCGGGCCGTAAATCGGCAGGGCAGCATCTTGGCCGAGCCGTAGATCGGCTGGGCCACGTCTCTGTCAAGCTAAAAACATTGAGCTCATTTGTTACCTATTTTTGTGACTTATCTTCACCATTTTTCGGGTAAATTTTTTGAGGAGTTTTTTTGTAATTTTTATAATGGAGCAAAAAGTTGGGTAATTTTTTGTCTCACAACTTAGACAGTTTTTGGCTAATTTTTGTGAAGTATTTGTGAATTTTCTGTGGTGGGATGGAAAAATTGGGTCATTTTTGTGACTCCTTTTGTTGGGATAACACGATGAAATTTCTAAGAGGTTGGGCTCGATTTGCCTCAAAATAGGCAAGAGGGCCGCGCTATTTTGCCCCACATAAACTCTCTTATGAATCATCATCTTGGCCTGATATGTAAATTGATTCGGTCACCCTACATGGAACATTTGCATCATTCTTTCTTACTGGACCAATGCAGTCCTTGGGCCTTCAATCTTGACATATGCAAGTGGCTTGTCACGTACATATTTTCACATTGGTATTGCCATTGTACTTCAATTCCATATGCTCACCTCTCTTAGATTGTAAAGTTGGTGTCCTTCGCACATTTTGCAATATCATTAGTATAAGATCGATCATGCAAAGCTGCTAACTATCTGACTTGATCAAGTGCCTTCCATATTAAATGATTGTACACTTTAAATTAATCGGAAATATATTAACAATATTGTAAAAATATTTTAAGAAAATGAAAAATGCAAAATAAAAAACAAAAACGAAAAAGTTTCTAAAATCAGGTTAACTAGACTAAGGTTAACAATTAACTGAAGATGTAGAATTACTAATCTAACCCTAGACTAATCACCTTAGGTTTGACACGTGGCGTGATATGGTTCGCTGTGTATGAAAATTTCATACCCCGCGTGTAAGTGTAGCCTTTTGGCAATTATACCGCACAAATAATTATGGAGGATGTGAAATCATCATCATCAAATCTGACGAATATAGTATTTAATTACGATTTCTGTTTCCTTAATTTGATGATAATCAATCCAAAATACAACGAAAAATATATATCAACCCAAATAACTTATCCAATTTCCATATCACTTGCTTTTCCCTGATTAATTGCCATATATAATAGTGCAATGGCCAATGAGTTAGACTAATCCTCCATTACATGATACACATTAATATCTTAATTGAGGAAGTAATCATAATGATATCATCACGAATAAATTGAAATACGAACTTATATTTACCATACTTAGACAACATCATTGTAATTTCTTTCCCAATGAGATATTAACACGTGTCCAGGGAACACACATTAGAAAAATCGTATATATAGATGTGAGCAAGAACAATAGATGATCAATCATCATCATCATTCATCAATTTATAAGGTTTTGCACATTACATTAAACGGTGTATGATGGTATTTGTGCTAGCATAAGTATTAACCCATAAATTTGTACGTACACTTCTCAACTCTTATAATGGTTCTTTGATTATACGTTCTATATATTTTTTTTAGGAAAATTCCCATTTGTACCCTCTAAGTTTTTACTTTTCCCAGTTGTACCCCTGCGTATAAGCAATTCCCAACTGTACCCCTGAACTCTGTTAATTACTCTCAACCGTGACTAAACTAGAATTAGCCGTTAAGTATTGCTGTTAAGTGTCAACTTGCAGTCCTAATCTAATGACATGGCGAGTGACATATCGGTCTAGTAGCCTTTTGGTCTTCGTTAATCCCTAATTACCCCTTCATTCTAATTTTAAATTAGACTATAAAACCTTCCTCTTCCTTCCTTCCTTCCCTTGTTCGAATTCACTGATCATCACCATATCATCTGTCATTCTTCCTCTATGTACTATCATCATCATTATCATAGCTTTTCTCACTTATTATTGCATGTTGTTGTTGATTTCGAAGAGGCGAGAACTCGAAATTAGAATGAAGGGATAATTAGGGATTAACGAAGGCCAAAAGGCTACTAGACCGACATGTCACTTGCCATGTCATTAGATTAGGACTGCAAGTTGGCACTTAACAACCATACTTAACGACTAATTCTAGTTTATAATTCTAGTTTAGTCACGGTTGAGATTAATTAACAGAATTCAGGGGTACAGTTGGGAATTGCTTATACGCAGGGGTACAACTAGGAAAAGTGAAAACTTAGAGGGTACAAATGAGAATTTCCCTTTTTTTTATTATGCATGTTTTATTTACAAAGGTTTCACATAATATTATCCTGGGACTATTTCACGTGAGGTTCTGTGTTTTAATAGTTTCTCTTTCCATGCATTCAATATTTTACGTGGACTTTTTTGTCAGGAGAAAAAGTTGACCCACATAAAAAATGAATGGATGAGAGGGAGTATTATGTTTGAGACTTAATCATATACTCCCTCTGTCTCGTATATGTTTTTGATTAATGATTTCAATATAATATGATATATGATGCAGGAGGTTTAGATAATGAAGCTGAGAGTAAATGGAAGATATGTTGTGTTGCTGTTAGCATCTCTCGCACTTACCTTTGGAGGTTAGTAAATGTGTTTTCACTTTTATTGTTCTCCCTCCCATGACACCATCCATTACTACGTACGAACTCTTTGTATTAATGTTTATGAATCCTATTTTTCGGCCAATATGGGTTTAAGACGAATATAATATGTTTATTTCTCATAAAATTTCCACTAGTTAGGGTAAAATATGGGCTCATAGAAATCAATATCACATAGACGTTTTTTTGCCGATAGAGATATTGGTTAATGTTTGGTTTAGTCTTTTGGTGATTCCGTGAAAGGTTAATTCTCACTTGTGGACATGGTAAGGGTTCGAACCCTGTTACCATGATATTCGTTCGCATGATTCTTCTTAACCCTAAAAAAATAGAAGATAAATCGTCTCAAGATTTTCAAACAAAAAAAACCCTTGAAAATATGATTAAGAATCAACTAATATGATTATGTATCGTAATCATAATAATAATAATAATCAACATTTTTTAAATACGGGTAACATTAAGTGGTTTACCCTATGGAACGATAAGCAATTCGTTCTGTGCCGATAGAAACTTGTTACCATGATTGAGGCTATGACTGATTATATTGAGATATTATCACGCTTTGAGTAACCCTAGCCGTTTATATAATATAAAAATTCGTTTTGTTCGTTTGAACTTTTATGTTAGTCTCACTCTAGCCGTCCACCATAAAAACAAAAACATACTCCGTAAAACATAAAACGTAAAACTTCAAATCTCCCTTGAAAAAATATAAAATGAAGAAGGAATTGAAACCGATAAATTAATGGAATCTAAGGGTAAATCCCATATTCTAAACATGGGGTCGCGAAAAAAATATATACATAATCATCATGAAAATCCTTGATAAAAACATTCGTCTGTTTTATTTTTGCACGACCCAAATTCGATTCTATTAGGTCTAATTTATACCATTGATTTATCGACGGAATTAGGAAGGTAAACATTTGTAGACACCCACATTTTGACCGCTAGGTGTCTATAGTAGTTCCCGCCAAACACCCGATGATGATTGGACGTAAACGTGCTTTGATAGACTCGGATATGGGCTTGTAATCATGGACATTTGGTTTAGACTTTTTAAGGAGTACAAATTTCATAAAAACAACCTCAAATTCAGGCCCAGTGGGTCGTTTCGAGTCAAATAACACTAATTTGGGTCGAAACCGTCACCAGGGGTAAAACCGTCTTTTAGCGACCGAGTCAAAACCCGGTCAAAGATATTTCTCGATACTTGTAGGCTGAACGTGAGGTCTCACACGTCCTATTCGGACTCCAACTCCACAAAAATCAGCCATACAAAATAATAAACAATTCCGTTAAAGGTAGAATTCGACCTCAAGTAGGAATTCTATCCGGAAACCGATTCAGACATCGACTGAGTATCAAATACTCAGCCGAAACACTCCTCAAATCAGCCGAGATGTCTCTTACTTCTTCACCAAGAAAACGGAATTCTCGTTCTCCTCAGCTTCTTACTCAAGCGGTAATTCTAGCTCAAACGGGAATCCTATTCAAAAACCGATTCAAACACTCGACCGAGTACAATTACTCGGCCAAGTAGCATGAATCAGCTGGTTTTCCTCTTTCTTCCTTCACAAGAAAGCGGAATTCTTATTTCCCTCAAATTCCTTCGTTTCCTATCCTAAGCGGTATTCAAACTCTCCTAAACCAAGGTAGGAAACTCCCTATAAATAGGACCTCCCATCCAACACTTCACATCATCGAAAAACAACCGAAAATCAGACAAAAAAAATCACAACACAACATCACATTACACCGAGAAAAACACGTCCAAAACTCCCTCCACACACGGTTCATACACAAACCCGATAGCTAGCAAATCCCGACACTTTCGAAGCCTTGCAACCTCGACGAAACCGGCCAAAACCCGACGTCCAAAATCACCCAAACCGATACACCTTAACTCATCCTCATCATCTCGACGCTCCCAAGTCTAAGCCACTTCCCGACGAGCCTTATCCCGAGAAAACAAAGCATGTAGGTTGAGGGTGTAAATCAAACCCGATTCTTCTCTTTTCTCTTCCTTTCTCCGCGTTTTTTTAATATTATGGGTCTCTCGTCGGTCTTTTTTGTTTTCTAATATCGATAATACTAAAAACTATTTTCATATATCGAATATTCTTAAAATATGATATCAATTCTATATAATCGAATATCGTATCAAAAAGAATTATATTAAGCTTTCGACGACTTCGTTACATCTTTTCGTTCAAAATCCTTTTTTCAAACTTTTCGTTCAAAACAAACTTTTTCAAAACCTTTTCTAAAGTCATTCCGACTATTCGATATCGATTTCATAATCGAATATCGAATATGACGAATATCGAAAATATAAACCGAGTATAAATTAATCCATATTTGTACGCGATTTATAAAATTAGCGATTTTCGAAAAAAAAAAAAAAGTGATCAGACCCGTACGCGGGTCGCGCCCGGTCCAGGCGACTCGCGCACGAGTCTGTGATCCGGTTCTTTTTTTTTTAGTTTTCGTTCGTTTATTTTTATTATTTTGCGAAACGATTTCTAAATTTATATCTTTTCTAAAACTATTCCAAATATTTGATATTGATTTCATAGTCGACTATCGAATATAACAAATATCGATAATATTAAGTCGAGTACGAATTATGCGATATTCGCACGCGATTTAATCAAAAAATTTCCGAAAACCGTCGTCCAAATCAGGCCGCCACGCGACCCGCCTGAGCCCTGGGCGAGTCGCGCGGCAGACTGTCCAAGCGCGCCCTTTTTCGTTCTTTTTATTATTTTTCGAACTTCGTTTTTTATACAAAACAACGTTTTAAACAATATTTTTCAGATTTCGATTAATTTTTATTTTCTCGATTTCATATATTTATTTGCTTTATTATTATTATTCAATCGTTACTAACCCGTTTTCTCGTGTTTGTAGCAATTTATTTTTCTCATATACTTTTTATCGTTTTATTAGACTAAAACGAACTCACATGCTAAAATAACTTTGACGTTAGTAGTTTAACATGCATTAAACGACTTAGCAACCCATTTATTTATTTTTCCTCACATGTCTTAGGAAAATAATCTCTGCATATCATTCAATCGTCGAACTAACGCGTGTACACAAAACCGAACGATATCTTAGTAAAGGCCGCTAAGTGCGGGCGGGGTTGGGTGTTCTCACTGAACTTCCCAACACGTACCCTCTCCCCTTACTCAGAACCATGGTTTCCGGATGTCCGAATCGATTGGCAACGAGAGTCATTCAATATACGATTAACCGCTCAAGTCGGCATCGGTATCGTAATGCTAAGGGACGAACCCAATAAACTCTGACATCGGAAATGGGCCAGGCTTTAAGTATGGCCCACTACGACATAGAGTGGGTTCGAATGGTTCCGAATAACCATAAAATTCGGTGGCGACTCCTACTTCGATTTAAAATTCTGTTCGATCCATCTCATATGGAAATTCTATCGCCTCCCCAAAACCCGCGCTTCGCCGCGGCGGGGTGAACCTATGTCATGTCCACAATTTGGCGGCTCCGCTGGGGATTAACTGATGTGTCACTTACCATCGGCATCCTTAGGGTGAGACTCGAAAAGAAATCGTTCGATTAGTAATGTACACGTTTTAGTTCAATGATTCATGCATAACCCCGTTCTATCCCGGGCCGGTTACTTGTGACCGACGTCCCACTATACCACTGTGCATTTCTACTTGGATGCACTAAAGACTTCGATGGCGGAACTCGCATGGGTTTTGCGGCAGATTCTAAGACCAACTCGGCTTAGGAGGTCCGTCCTGATTTGCGAGAATGCGATCGTTGTTGGTATAGACCCTATTTGACCGACCGAGACTTAGACTAAGAGCATACACGGCGTCGTTATACTGTTTCCGTGAGTACATGCTACTTGATCTTCTTTGGTCTTTTTCAAAAACCCTCATTTTCAAAAAATTTACATCTTTTTCAAACCCATCCTTTTTCAAAACCCGGAAAGCTGTCGAATTTAGGACTTATGATTTTGACTCAAAATAGCCTATTTTTAGCCGGTATGCTGTCCAAACCTTTTAAAAAAAAAAAGCCCGAAATCTCGGCCCGATAACCTCTTTCTCGATTTTTCAAAAAAAAAATCGGGTCTTCCAATCCAACTTTGTTCGGTTTTCAAATCCAAATTCCCTTTTCAAACCCTTCTTCTTAGGACTTCCCGTATTTAGCAGTGTCGGGTCTTGTCATAGGTTAGAATCTGTAGCGTCGAAACTCCGTCGATCTTATATCACGGGTTTCTACCCCATCCTAGTCCGCCTTACTTGTCAAGGCACGGCCCACCTTCGTAGGACAGACTCCTAAAAAGGGAAGCCCGTTTACACACTCGAGTCTAAAGTCTGGGGAATTCTCACGTAGACCTTCCTTCGAACAAGACTAGGCCCACTTTGCCGAATCCTAAGGAAGGTCCACCATCCACGCGTCATCCGTCTAGAAGTCAGTCTCCGGTCTTCTTCTAGTCTAGTCTCTTCCTTGCTTCGGATGTACTTTTGATTCTAAGATCTGGGTCAGTTACTGATTACGCGGTGCCCTTACAGACAGGTCACCCCACACTCGAGCCATGACGCAAAAAGCCATAGATGAATTGACCACCTCGTTGGCCCAAATCCAAGACCAATTGAGGAAAATGCGGGAAGACCAGGTCGCCATCATTACTCGGGTTAGCGCCGTGGAACAGGGAACTCCCAATGCTTCGATCGAAGATGACGGACCTCTAGCCGCATTGGCCAGTGCAGTCCTCAAACTGCAAGAACAGGTCCATCTGACAACCCAAAGCTCCATCCATACTGAGAATGCTAGGATCTACACCCCACTGACCGATGAACTACCCACCAATCTCAATCTGACGGGTCTGCCAATGTTCGAGGGTACTGAAGACCCGGTCCACCATATCCGGGCCTTCAAGGAGTTCATGGCCCTTAAAGGGGTTAAGTCCAACATGTTCAAGCACCTATTCGCTTCTTCCCTCGAGAAGCACCCAAGAGCCTGGTACTACCGGCTCGATTCCAAGAAATACAAAACTTGGGATGACGTGGCGACGGAATTCGCTCGGAACTACGCCGACAACACGGAAATCCAGACCACTATGCGCACCCTGGAGGTAATGGCCCAGGAGCCTAAGGAAGGATTTACAAAATACCTTCAACGCTGGAGCGCTGAAAGCGTCAAACTGGTCGATAAGCCCAGTGAAAAAGTGCTGGTTGAAGCCTTCGTCAAAAACCTACTTCCAGCTTACCGGGTCCATCTCCGGTACGCCATCATACCTAGCTTCGCGGTCCTAACTGAAATGGGAACGAGAATCGAGGACGATTTAAGATTGGAGAACCTCACTAAGGCCTCCACTAAGGGATACCAGGGGGCTAGCTCATCAACCAGCAAGCCCACAACTACCGCCGCCACTCGTAGCATTTTTGACGAGGTAAATGCGCTCGATACCTCATCTCAGAAAACTACTACTCCCCGGGTATTCACCGACATAGGCACTACCTATGAAAACGCCCTTCAGAGGTTATCATCAAAAGGCCTGATCACCCCGATAGGCCCAACACCTGATATCCCGGTCGAACGTCGCTCTAAGGCCTACAACCTCCAGGCCTACTGTCACTATCATCGTGGTAAGGGGCATGATACCGAGAAATGTTGGAAGCTAAAGCATCTTATCCAAGATCTCATTGAAAGCGGGAAAATTCCTTTGCCCGGCGGTAAACCCAACAACAAGGACAACCCGTTAGCCACTCACGCCATTTTTTCCGGGGAAATAATGGATTGCTCACACCTCATTTCTCCATTTATCCCGCAAATAAACGGGATCTGGTGCGATGACGAAGACGATATCTACCTCACCAAAGGGGAAGCTGTCCCCATCACACCTGAGGAGATTCAGAAGGTTAAGTCCAAGGCCTTAGCCACTAGTCAAGCCCTCATCATCGCCGAACCGCTTAAGGTGGAGCCCGCCCCAGAAGAGCCGACTGCTGAAAAGGCTCTTGTAAAACAGCTAAACAAAACTCGGGTTGACCTCTCCATATGGCAACTCCTAGTTAGCTCCCAGGAACATCGAGAGGCACTCACTAAGGCCCTCGATCAAGTCAAAATCGATTCCATGGCTACTCCAGCTGAAATGGTAGCCACAGTCTTGCCTCACCTAAAGGGGAGATCCATAGAGGAAGGCCCACTGATTACCTTCTCCAACGCTGATCTACCACCATTTGGGCCAGCCCACAACATGGCCCTCTACATCACGGTTATCTACCGTGGAAAGTACCTACCCATGACCCTAATTGACGACGGGTCAGCGGTCAATGTCCTCCCCTTGAGGACCGCCAAAGCCCTCGGCATCACCGAGGCCGACTATATTCCAACAGCTCAAACCATTCAGGCTTTTGACGAAAGTCCAAAGTCAGTAGTCGGAGCCACAAAACTCACTATCATAACAGGCCCGATAGAGAAAGAGCTGGAATTTCAAGTGATCGACGTTACTTCTTCCGTCAACCTTCTTTTAGGAAGACCTTGGATCCATGCAACCAGGGCTGTATCCTCCACTTTGCATCGGAAAATCAAGCTACCTTTGCATGACTCCGTCATCACTCTAGAAGCCACACCTATGACTGTGGCTAACTGCAACACCTCGGCCCTCACCGATCTCTGGGGGTTCGACTTCGTAGGGGCCATCGAAGAAGATCATCTTTTCCGCCCTTATTTCACGGTCCACCTCGACCGGATGCTTCAGAATCTGGGCTTCTTACCAGGGGTTACATCAAGGCCCGATCTCCCTGCAGGAAAAATTATCGAAGTTCTGGACAATGGGAGGACTCAAACAGGCTTGGGCTACACCCTAACTCCGGAAAACATGGGCCAAACTGAAACCGGTAAGGTTACCTTCGTCACTCCAGTGTTCGAGACTGTTCAGACCGGCCTATATCGGCCCACAAACGCACGCCCTGGGACCCACTTGGCCCAGGACTGCAACTACATATCGGACGACATCTTCGCTCTCATCCAATCCGAAGATGCTAAGAATGCTGAGCCCGCGCTAGGGCTACTTTTTGGAGAAGAACTCGCGGTCCCAACACCGAAAGAAGAGCTAGTCAGCCTCATTCTCCGCAGTCGCACTTTTGATCCATCTAAGCTAATCTCAGAAGTCGGATCCGGTACCAGAGCCTGGAGGAAAACTGTCAAATGGACTGACAGTCAAGGAAGGACTTACAAGCTGATCACAGGAGAAGGAGAGATGCCAGAATCTGAGTCTGAGTCTGAGTCGGAGTCCGAGTCAGAGTCTAAGATTGAGTCTAGTGAGTCTGGTGCTAGGGTCAATCCTGTAACTCCCCCTCTCCCTTTAGCCATTCCTGGTGCCTCGGGGTCTGTCCCGGGCACCCTACCTATCCCGCCACTAACTAGTGATCAGATGACAGCTCTTTTCGAGCTCTTTTCCCAATTTATGATCAATAATAACAACCGTTCTGCTTACGACTTGTCTCATTTTCAAAACTTTCTCAATTTCAAAAATTTTATGTGCAATGACATTGAGAAGCCCGACGAACAGGTATCCTTACCTCCACATCTGATCGAGCAACTAGAGCAAAGGGAATCCCGCAATCCGGTAATCGAGGAAACCGAATCCATCAACATGGGAACAACCTTAGAACCCCAGATGCTTAAGATAGGATTATCCTTAGATCCCGAGGAGAAACAACAATTCATAGTTCTCCTTCAAGAATTCAAAGACGTCTTCGCATGGTCCTACAAGGACATGCCGGGGATTGATCGCGAAATAGCCGAGCATCATATACCAATCAAGGAAGGGTTCAAACCGGTTAAACAAAAACTCCGACGCATGAGGCCCGAATGGTCCCTCAAGGTCATGGAGGAAGTCGATAAACAATTCAAAGCTGGGTTTATACGAGTCTCCGAGTACCCAGATTGGGTTGCAAACATAGTACCAGTCCCTAAAAAGGACGGAAAGGTTCGTGTCTGTGTAGACTTTCGGGATCTTAACAAAGTGAGCCCGAAAGACGATTTCCCGTTGCCACACATCGATATACTGGTGGATAACACAGCAGATCATGCCCTTCTATCATTTATGGACGGATATGCGGGGTATAATCAGATAAAAATGGCAGAAGAAGATATGGATAAGACCACCTTCATTACACCTTGGGGTACTTATTGCTATACAGTTATGCCGTTTGGTCTCATCAATGCCGGGGCCACCTACCAACGAACCGCCACAACTTTATTGCACGACATGATGCATAAGGAAGTGGAAGTCTACGTGGACGACATGATCGTCAAATCCAAAGACAGGGGCGGTCACATCACCGCCCTGAGAAAGTTCTTCACCCGATTGCGCAAATACAACATGAGGCTAAACCCCCAGAAATGCAGTTTCGGGGTAACATCTGGCAAATTACTGGGTCATATCGTTAGCCAACGAGGTATCGAAGTCGATCCAGCCAAAATCAAGGCCATCACCGGGATGCAGCCCCCTAAAACCGAAAAAGAGATAAGAGGGTTTCTCGGAAAAGTCCAATACATCAGCAGGTTCATCTCAAAGCTAACCATGGTGTGTGAACCGATCTTCAAGAAGCTGAAAATAGGAGAACGGTTACTATGGGATGATAAATGTCAAGCAGCCTTTGATAGAATCAAGGAAATTTTGGCCTCACCACCGGTCCTAATGCCACCTCAGCACGGTTTGCCTTTGTCACTATACCTAACTACGACAGAGACAGCCATGGGGGCTATGCTGGCTCAAACGGTCAATTCCGAAGAACGAGCCATATACTACATCAGCAAGAAGTTTTTAGAGTACGAGTGTAAGTACACCATGCTCGAAAAGACGTGCTTAGCTTTGGTCTGGGCCACTAAGAAGCTCCGACATTACATGCTCAGTTATGAGGTACAAGTGTTATCCAGAATGGATCCAATCAAATACCCCTTTGAGAAGCCCATTCTCAACGGCAGGATATCAAGATGGACCCTCATGTTGGCAGAATTCGACCTAAAATTCGTACCATTGAAAGCCATCAAAGGACGAGTAGTAGCCGAATTTCTCGCTGACAGTCCCGTAACCGAAGAAGGACACACCGACACTTGGTCCTTCCCAGACGAAGACATTTTCCACACTGATACCGAAGCATGGGACTTGTACTTTGACGGGGCATCCAATTTCCGAGGATTTGGAGTCGGGATTCTTCTAATCTCACCAAAAGGGGAACATACCCCTGTATCAATCAAACTAGACTTTGACGTCACCAACAACGCCGCTGAGTATGAAGCATGCATCCACGGGCTACAAGCCGCCGCCGACTTAGGGGTCACAAACCTCCGAGTACACGGTGATTCATCTCTGGTCATTAATCAAGCACTCCAAAAATGGAAAACTCGAAATGCTAATCTCGTGGCCTACCAGGCACGAGTAAGAGATCTCGAGAAACAATTCCACAAGGTAGAATACATATACCTACCTCGATAAGAAAATCAATTCGCAGATGCACTCTCAAAACTGACATCTTTGCTAAACATTCCCGATCATATGACCAGTATGCCAATCTGTGTCGAAAGACGATCCGAGCCAGCATATATCCACGACATCGAAGAAATCGAGATACCTGATCCCGAGCCATGGTATCAAACTGTGTTGACATACCTAGCAACCGGAGAATATCTACCCGGAGCTGACAACCAAGCCAAAAAGGCCCTGCGAAGACTGGCAACCAAGTTCATCTGCACCGATGATGGGCAACTCTACAAAAAGACAGCACAAGGGGCTCTCCTTCGATGTGTCGACAAAACCAACGCCGAAAAAGTTATGGCTGAAGTACATGATGGCGAATGCGGTCCACACATGAACGCCCAGATGCTAGTCCGAAAAATCATGAGGCTCGGTTACTACTGGAATAGCATGGAAACCGACTGTCAACAATATGTTAGACATTGCCATAATTGTCAAATTTTTGCCAATGTACAGCATATGCCACCATCCTTGCTATACACCATGACATCTCCATGGCCATTTTCAACATGGGGAATCGACATAATTGGAAAGATAAACCCCTCGGGAACTGGAGGACACTGCTTCATTTTGGTAGCAATCGACTATTTCACCAAATGGGTCGAAGCTGAATCCTATCGTATTCTCAACGCCAGCCATGTTGCCAAATTCATTCAAAACAAAATAATATGCCGGTATGGGATCCCTCATGAATTCATTAGTGACCACGGGACCCATTTTCAAGCCGAAACAGCAGCCTTGCTGACCAGATACAAGATTCAAAGGCATACATCTTCACCCTACCGACCCCAAACCAATGGAGCGGTAGAGGCGGCTAATAAAACAATTGTCACCATACTAAAAAAGATGGCGGATAATTACCGAGACTGGCCCGACAAAATACCATTTGCACTTTGGGGATATCGAACCTCAATTCGTACTGCGACCGGGGCAACACCGTATTACCTTACATACGGCATGGAAGCAGTCCAACCGGTTGAGTTAGAAGTGCCATCACTCAGAATCCTACTCGAAAGTCAAGTACCTGAAGCTGATTGGGTTCGAGCACGATATGACTCGCTAGTCCTGTTAGACGAACGACGATCTCCTGCCCTCAACAATATTCAAATCTATCAAAAGAGAATCCAGCGGGCTTTCAACAAAAGGGTGAGGCCCAGAAACATCAAAGAAGGAGATTTGGTTCTCAAGTCTGTTCGAGCTTTATTACCAGTAGACCCAAGAGAAAAATTCAAACTCAATTGGGCCGGGCCATATCTGGTAAAGAAGATTCTATCAGGTGGAGCGGTAATGCTAACGGATCTGGACGGGAACGAGTTTGTCAACCCAACTAACCTGGACCAGCTGAAGCGCTACTACCCTTAACCCACCTTTCTGAATGTCATTTGCAAAAGTTTATTAAAAACATTTTTTTTAAAAAAAAACTTTTAAAGACAAGTCAAAAGCTAGAATTATTCATTCTACTGTTTCAAACATCTTGAACCAATAGTCTTGATGTATTTCGAAATTGCAAATTAATTCAGTCTGAACTACGTTTGGTTTGATTCCATTTATTATGGATACGTAGGCAGCCCCTCAAAAGGGCACAACCGCTGCAATCGAGAAAAGAAAAACGGGAACAGTTCTTTAATAAACCTTTCTTTATTTATTTCAAGAAAATAATAATAATAAAATTGGAAAAAAAAAATCAAAAAATCATCACAAAATAAATAATACTAATACTTAAATAATAAAAAACTAGGGCATTTTTCCCTTTCCTTTGCCCTCAGCCTCCTTTTCGGTCCATCGGCGTCGAGGTGGAGGTGAACGCTCCCTAATCACCAAGGGAACCTCCTTAACCCGGGCTCATTTCTTCAAACTCGACTCCCCGGTCACCTCGTTGTCACGCGGACCTAGCCTGTCTCGGACCACTAGCCTCGGTCCGAGTCTTCCCTCCAAATCGCTAGCACCAGGCTCATTAGCCCGAGTTTTAGTTTTTGACTTAGAACCAGACCCTGGCTCAACAAAGGTAATGGAAGTCTCCTCGAAGAACCGCCTGTTATTTTTGGCCGATTCTCGGCGGGCCAAGTCAAGAGCTTCTTCAGTTTTCAAAGTTTTACGGATCTCCTGTGATTCCTCAGAAGTCCATTTGCGATATGATTCAGAAACCCAAGTGGTTTGACAAGGGCGAGGTATAGTCCACATGACACGGGTAAACCAGCGCTGTAGCCACGTGTCACACATAGCGTCCGTCAGTTGGATCAAAACGCTAATAATTGCCTCAGTCTCAGGGATCTCCTGAAACGAACCGAACTGCCTTAGGATACGGTCCGGATAGATATGGACAGTCCAGTCCAAAGACAATATCACCAGATAACGGGCCTTGTCCCTCCTAGCTAACCCTGTCAGCCTCGAAAGGAACCACCAGATAACGGTCCATCTGATCAAAGGCCCACCATGGAACGTTAGCTCTTCGTCCCAATATTTTTGAGTTATGTGATGACTTGATCTTATTCGTCGAGACCTTGAACCGATCTGACTGCTGCGATATTTGGGTATGTTCACCGGGGGCTCTATGATCGACAGACGCTCGGATAACCAGATCTGCAAAATTTTCGAAAAGTCAAGAACTTTCGAAAAAATCAAAAATAAAAAAAAAATCGAAAAAAATTAAAATTTTTGAAAAATTCGAAAAATCGAAAAATTAATTTTTTTTTGTAAAATTGGAAAATTCAAAAATTCCGGCAAAATCAAAAATTTCGAAAAAATCCGGGAAATTGGAAATTCCGGAAAAAAAAAAATTTTCAAAATTACCGCAAAAAAATCAAGAAATCGGGCAATTGTTCGAGAAAAACGGTTAAATACCTGCAAAAGACGGATGCTCCCTGTCAATTGCTGACCTGGTTCGAGTCTCCTAGCGTCAAGACCCATAATAATCTCCCCAGTTATCAGCCAAGCTGGGCTGTGACCTGTCTCCATTTGGTCAACTATGCTGATTAGCCTGATCTCACCTAAGCATGAGTCAGCATCCATTCGACCTTCGAAGGCATATCTATGCAGCATACAAAAGGCAAAGGCCCTACGCCTATGGGTAGAAGTAATTCTTTCACCAATCGGGTCCATAAATTTGTCAGCCAAATCAAATAGGGAAACTGAATTTCCCTTCACCATACGAGCTGTCTCAGCATGCGACAAGCCTAGAAAATCCCTTAACCTCCTCCTTGGGTCAGGATAAAATGGGGGAATAGCAGGACGAGCATTAGGGCACCACCCGCCAATAGCTGCTATCTCTTCAGGAAGAGGACATATTTCTCCTCGAGGAAATGCAAAAACATGAAAGGTAGTATCTCAAAAGGATAAGCAAGCATCAAGGAAGTGTGAATCTACCTTAAGTCGCTGAAATGGGAATAAAGCCACAATTCCCATTTGGGTAAACTGAACTTTATCTGCATCTCGAAAATCCTGGGCCCATGCATGAAGCATCGCGGTCAAATGGTCAATACCCATTGCAAGAATAGTTTCTTTTATTTTATCCTAAAAAGTTTAAGGGATTTTGAGATAGGAGAAAAGATTTGGATGGGAATATGAAAAAATAAAGAAGCCGAAGCTCTCTATTTATAATGGAGAATATCCCTCTTCCTAGTCATCATGGGAATAGGATTTTGGCCCCACTTCCCCTATTTCATCTAAGCATACATGCCTAACCAAGTAGCTCCAGGAATCCGTGTCAGAATCCGATTGGGAATCAAAGTCATCCCAAGCATTCTTATTTCCAAATTTCCAAAAAAAAATTCAGCATTCTCCTTTTCAAATTTTTTTCGAAAAAATCATCCTATTTCTTCCCCAGCATGAGTCGGTGTTTCGCCTAAATGTTACATGCAATGTGTTATGTATCAACAGACAGGTACACCCAAGACTCCCCAGAAAATTCTAAGTTCCCCAATGGAAAAGCTCAGACAACTTCTTTCAAGATATATCTGCAAACAGATATGCCCATAGCTTCCAAGGCAAGCTCCCGCGCAATTCTAAGACAGGATATATCTGCAAACAGGTATACCCATAGCTTCCTAGGCAAGCTCCTGCGACATTATCAGCATCAACCCAGGTATGATTTCTATTCTATGGCTGGCGAGCCCTTCACGCAGGTCTAATGGACCCTAAACGACCCGATCGGAAGTCTGCCAGGTTTTAATCCTTGATTGACCTGGTAGCTACTATGACTTTTGCCTTGTCCAAGCCTCAGTCAGAGTGGGGGCTCTTTAGACACCCACATTTTGACCGCTAGGTGTCTATAGTAGTTTCCGCCAAACACCCGATGATGATTGGACGTAAACGTGATTTGATAGACTCGGATATGGGCTTGTAATCATGGACATTTGCTTTAGACTTTTTAAGGAGTACAAATTTCATAAAACCAACCTCAAATTCAGGCCCAGTGGGTCGTTTTGAGTCAAATAACACTAATTTGGGTCGAAACCGTCACCAGGGGTAAAACCGTCTTTTAGCGACCGAGTCAAAACCCGGTCAAAGATATTTCTCGATACTTGTAGGCTGACCGTGAGGTCTCACACGTCCTATTCGGACTCCAACTCCACAAAAATCAGCCATACAAAATAATAAACAATTCCGTTAAAGGTAGAATTCGACCTCAAGTAGGAATTCTATCCGGAAACCGATTCAGACATCGACTGAGTATCAAATACTCAGCCGAAACACTCCTCAAATCAGCCGAGATGTCTCTTACTTCTTCACCAAGAAAACGGAATTCTCGTTCTCCTCAGCTTCTTACTCAAGCGGTAATTCTAGCTCAAACGGGAATCCTGTTCAAAAACCGATTCAAACACTCGACCGAGTACAATTACTCGGCCAAGTAGCATGAATAAGCCGGTTTTCCTCTTTCTTCCTTCACAAGAAAGCGAAATTCTTATTTCCCTCAAATTCCTTCGTTTCCTATCCTAAGCGGTATTCAAACTCTCCTAAACCAAGGTCGGAAACTCCCTATAAATAGGACCTCCCATCCAACACTTCACATCATCGAAAAACAACCGAAAATCAGACAAAAAAAATCACAACACAACATCACATTACACCGAGAAAAACACGTCCAAAACTCCCTCCACACACGGTTCATACACAAACCCGATAGCTAGCAAATCCCGACACTTTCGAAGCCTTGAAACCTCGACGAAACCGGCCAAAATCCGACGTCCCAAATCACCCAAACCGATACACCTTAACTCATCCTCATCATCTCGACGCTCCCAAGTCTAAGCCACTTCCCGACGAGCCTTATCCCGAGAAAACAAAGCATGTAGGTTGAGGGTGTAAATCAAACCCGATTCTTCTCTTTTCTCTTCCTTTCTCCGCGTTTTTTTTATTACTATGGGTCTCTCGTCGGTCTTTTTTTTTTCTAATATCGATACTACTAAAAACTATTTTCATATATCGAATATTCTTAAAATATGATATCGATTCTATATAATCGAATATCGTATCAAAAAGAATTATATTAAGCTTTCGACGACTTCGTTACATCTTTTCGTTCAAAATCCTTTTTTCAAACTTTTCGTTCAAAACAAACTTTTTCAAAACCTTTTCTAAAGTCATTCCGACTATTCGATATCGATTTCATAATCGAATATCGAATATGACGAATATCGAAAATATAAACCGAGTATAAATTAATCCATATTTGTACGCGATTTATAAAATTAACGATTTTCGAACAAAAAAATAAAAAGTGATCAGACCCGTACGCGAGTCGCGCCCGGTCCAGGCGACTCGCGCACGAGTCTGTGATCCGGTTCTTTTTTTTTTTTTTAGTTTTCGTTCGTTTATTTTTATTATTTTGCGAAACGATTTCTAAATTTATATCTTTTCTAAAACTATTCCAAATATTTGATATTGATTTCATAGTCGACTATCGAATATAACGAATATCGATAATATTAAGTCGAGTACGAATTATGCGATATTCGTACGCGATTTAATCAAAAATTTTCCGAAAACCGTCGTCCAAATCAGGCCGCCACGCGACCCGCCTGAGCCCTGGGCGAGTCGCGCGGCAGACTGTCCAAGCGCGCCCTTTTTCGTTCTTTTTATTATTTTTCGAACTTCGTTTTTTATACAAAACAACGTTTTAAACAATATTTTTCAGATTTCGATTAATTTTTATTTTCTCGATTTCATATATTTATTTGCTTTATTATTATTATTCAATCGTTACTAACTCGTTTTCTCGTGTTTGTAGCAATTTATTTTTCTCATATTCTTTTTATCGTTTTATTAGACTAAAACGAACTCACATGCTAAAATAACTTTGACGTTAGTAGTTTAACATGCATTAAACGACTTAGCAACCCATTTATTTATTTTTCCTCACATGTCTTAGGAAAATAATCTCTGCATATCATTCAATCGTCGAACTAACGCGTGTACACAAAACCGAACGATATCTTAGTAAAGGCCGCTAAGTGCGGGCGAGGTTGGGTGTTCTCACTGAACTTCCCAACACGTACCCTCACCCCTTACTCAGAACCATGGTTTCCGGATGTCCGAATCCATTGGCAACGAGAGTCATTCAATATACGATTAACCGCTCAAGTCGGCATCGGTATCGTAATGCTAAGGGACGAACCCAATAAACTCTGACATCGGAAATGGGCCAGGCTTTAAGTATGGCCCACTACGACATAGAGTGGGTTCGAATGGTTCCGAATAACCATAAAATTCGGTGGCGACTCCTACTTCGATTTAAAATTCTGTTCGATCCATCTCATATGGAAATTCTATCGCCTCCCCAAAACCCGCGCTTCGCCGCGTCGGGGTGGACCTATGTCATGTCCACAACAATAATCTTGCAAGTATAATTTTTTTAAGAACAAATAAAGAATGTGTTCGAATTTTTTGAGAACTTACATTTTCAATAAGAAATAGTGCAATGTCCGTATCAATGTACGTCTTCTTGAATTAATAATAAAGAATACTCCGTAATATTTTTCGCACAAATCTCAAATAAGATGGAATGATGAAGATTTAAGTTTAAGTAAAAAAGATTGGGTCATATAGTAAATGATTGACTAGCTAGTATAATTCATGCAAAAATCATTGTACGTTCTCTACTTACTTAATACTCGTATATTAATTATGCAAAATATTATTATGTCAATAAGTTTATACTTGCTATCAAAGCTTTGATTTACACTAGCTATAGACGGACCAAATAAAGATTATTATAAATACAACATCTAATCAAAACTTTATATTTTTTTTTATTCAAAAGACGTTCCCATACAATCCAACCATTTGAATTACGGAGTATCAATATTACTCTTACTTTTTATTCACTTCCATAAAAATTGTCAAATAATCAAGTAAACATTTGATTGAATGACGGGACATTAAAATTTCAATATCATATAATTCTAAATACGATGTTCTAAATATTCACTGTACGTACTAAAAGTTAAATAAAAGTAGGCAAGAATTTTCTGAAAATAAAATAAATAGCCAAGTAAGAAAAATATTTCAAATAAGGAGGTTCTTGTTATAAAACGAGAGAGAAAGAAAAAGTAGAGAGAAAATAGAGCGAGAAAATATGTGAGAGAGTTATCTTATTCATGTCATTGATATGAGAGGGATATATATTGTACATCAGCAATGATAAGGGAGTTTACATATGGGTCAAAAGCCCAATGGACATTCACCTAAATAACACTACCCCTTGAATGTACATTACGGAGTAATATGTCTCATTTAAACCTCACTCGAAAAAAAATCCCGTGGGAAAAAAAGTTAGTGTAAAATAGAGAACATTATTACTCAAACACGCATATGATACTGCCTCATCAAAACCTTTCCATGGAAAACCCAGTGGGACAAAACCATAGATAAGGAAAAAGAGTATAGCGCGTGCATACTCCCCCTGATAGTTACATCACTCGGAAAATAACAATATTATCCATGATGTGACGATGAATCTCGATCTTTGAAATAATAATCATCATACTTGATAAACTCCATAGATGTTTTCGATAATTAGAAATTTATCATTGATCTTCAAATAGTTATACAGATAATATGAAGATAGTCTTTGATTGTTGCGTCTTCATCCAAATATCACTTCAACATTTCAAAGTATAGTCAGATTATCAATAATTTGCACGAATATAATATGCGACTAAATTTACTATATGAATATGAAATGATGCAACGATGTGATAAGAAAACTAATATTAAATGATATACTTAGTTTCTATATATCAGCATGATAACTCGATATGCAAACTGTATTGTATACTTTTCAATATCATCAATAAATTTGATGAATTTCAGGATTATGAGCTCATTGATACCAATATGTCGACGGTCGTACGAATTTATAAAATCCTTATTCAATAGGCCACTTGATATTGCGCACAAATGTGTTGTCATTTCATATCGATGTAATTTCGTAGAATCGTCATTCTACTTATATATTACTGTACACGATAAATAACGCGTAATTTAATATGATAAAACTTCTTTTGTTTTACCAACTTGTCATTCACTTTCTCCCCCTAAGGTGGTGAAAAAAAATCAAGATAGATTGCAATCATTAACTTAGCCACCTTAGAATGCGTTTATCATATCATAGCAAATAAGATTTCATTGATGGGTGTTTTTGCAAGATTATGATATATTTCGGGGAGTACGTGATTCATAAAATAATTGACTTTTAATGACTGATTCTAAATGCCCAATTTAAGAGATCAATTTATTCACATGATAACGATCAAATTGTGAATTCTAATAACACAAATTACTCATATTTGATAGTGGTCTCCAAGCCACTTAAAACAATATCGATCAATTCGTAGAATTGAACTTAAAATATGTTTATTCAACCTCGAGTAATGTGCAATTGGATCTCCAAATATCATCATTCATAGTCAATTTTAATTCACAATTCTTAAACCCATACTTTTAAGCACTTGTTAATCACATATGCTTAATCAGTTCATGTCAAATGTTGATATTTGTTCGCAATTAATTGCAATAATGCATATGCGAAGTTAGCTGATCTCAATATGTATAATTAGCAATTGCATGCCAAACTATTTAATGCTAAACTTACTCAATATAACACAAACTTTATATTCATCTCGCAAAATGGAACACTTCTAGTGTCTCATGTAAATTTGCAAGATTTGTCATATATTAATATCCTTTTGAAAAAAAATAACAATATATTCCGTTTAAGTAATTATTCAAATGATGAATATTTAAGAGTTATGAAGTGAAATATTTTAGACTTCCACATCGAGTAAAGAATTGGAGAAAAATTATGAGTAAGATTACTCCATAAATAAATTATCTCACATTAAACTCATGGGAGACTTGACTGAACTTATATCGATCGAAGATCGTAAATTTGCAGAAATCATCTCCCATTATACCGATAAAATACCATCTCGCATTAATGTGATAGGAGACTTACTCACATTGTAATGACAAAAAATTTGATAGGAGATTGTCTCGCATTAAAATGATAGAAGACAATCTCACATTAAATCATCGCTAAACAACTTACAATAAAATGCAAGTTATGCGTGACAAATATAATTTTAAAAAAAAATGAACATGATTATGAAATTTTTTAACATTCTAAATTGCTAATAGTAAGTATATCATGTCATTACGTATTTGTAATACCCTAAGTCCCTAAGGATGCTCATTTCTATTTCATACAATATAATACGGAGTATGAAACAAAATAGAAAGATTGTTAACATAATTATAAAATATTACTACCATAACTACATTGCTATAACAAGTTAGAGAATATACTATAATAAAATTAAATATTTATGATATCAAAATCTATGATGTTAGAAAATATGTATTTTGATAATCATCCAATTTAACATCTAAATCGTATTGTTGAAATAATATAAAGTTGTCAAAGTTTCCGTTTAAAAATATATTGACAAAGAGATAAACAAAATATTAGTATCATAGGAACTTAACTATTATGGTTTAAGGTATATATCTCAATCGTTAAAATGACTACTTTAAAATATATAATTTTTTGTCATAGAGATACAAATATGGAGATGCATTCAAAATACCCCATATATACTATGATCTCCTTATAGTCACAAGGTAATAATAGATCATATGTGTATCTTCAAAAGACACGAATTAACTTCTTAATATAGGACTGAGAAATAAAATACGACTTCTTTGCTATAAAGATGCAAGAATTAAGAAAAAATAACGAACTTTTTACTTTGATAGATGCAAGGATTGAAAAAAATAACGAACTCCTTGCTTGAGAGATGCAAGGATTGAGAGAAAAATTAACGAATTCCTTGCTTAAGAGATGCAAAGATTGAAAAAGAAAATAATGAACTCCTTGTTTAAAAGATACAAGGATTAAGAAAAAAAATGAACTCCCCTCAGTTGTTCGTTCTCTGCTCAGTAATCAGTAATTAGAGTCTCGTGCTGATAACGTGTTATAAAACGAGAGAGAAAGGAAAAGTAGAGAGAAAATAGAGCGAGAAAATATGTGAGAGAGTTATCTTATTCTTGTCATTGAGAGGGATATATATAGTACATCAGCAATGATAAGGGAGTTTACATAGGGGTCAAAAGCCCAATGGACATTCACCTAATATGATTTCATAACAGTTCTGATATTATTGTATTAGACGTCTTTTAAGTAGGGTTTCTATATTGAATTAAATCACATACAAGTTGAATTTGGGTGTCATGTAACAACATATCTATTTATTAATATGATTAATTTCATAGTCATTTCAACCTAATAGAATGCTACTACGTACTTTATACCGAAAGATAGGATAGTGACTAATTTTATACCGGTAGGGACTAATTTTATACTCATTTCATTATAATAAAATGTTACCCCATACAAAAAAAATAAAGTAGTGACAATTTTTTTTATTATGGTTAAAAAAATAAAGGTTAAAATTACCGAGAACGAAAACATAAATGGTTTACTGAAACACTAAAAGAAAAAAAATGTAAATTATTGACTTAATCGAATGAATAATTTCGTAAGTAACTGAACTGTTTATATAAACAAAAGTTAATGAAAAATCGTGCGTAGGCACGGGTTTTCTACTTGTCTAAAAAAGAAAATGTTTGGAGATCATGTGTTCGAGTGTAGCTAAACAAATTTTTGAATATTCACTTAATCAAAAAATATTTCAGCTATAGTTTTAGGCAAGAAAAATAAAATTACTTACTAGTTTCTTTTAGTATACATGAAACTTGGAATGTGAATTAATTTAGAAAACATGACTAATTTTACGGAGACTTAAATTTTTATATCATATATAATACTCTGTATCATAATTAAAAATTTTGTATCACATGTAAAACACGATTGTGACCAACCTGAACTTTCTCGCCAACAAAATGAATGTCAATCTCGATGTGTTTAGTTTGCTAATGTTGTACGAGTTTACTAGATAACTAAACCGCCCAGAAGTTATGTCGTTATCGTAGAAGATCAGACAAGCTTACGTGGCACAGGTAACGAGGTAAGAGGCATGTAATTAAAGGTGAAGCTCAAACAAAAGATTGTGAACCTAACTTGTCTCAGCCACGGTATTCGGCCTCAGTGCTGGAGCAGTGGTTATATGTAGTTGAGTTTCAAACTCCATCAGCGTTAATGCAATATACTCCGTAATCACATTTGCATTGTAATTCTTTTTAAACGAAATACTATGTAAGGTATGCCCTCCCAAGAATAACAACACCAAGTGCACTTTATACGTTTTGGTTGAGTTTGTCTAATCATTTATGATGGGATTTCCATAGTGAAGCATGGAACTTTTAACTGCAAATACTCGTAGCAACTATTTAACTAGCTAATTCAACTCTTGATTGCAACTTTGGATAAGTTCCTTGGAGTCAGATCATCTAATTTTTATGACACCTAACATATATTTTGAATAGTGATCATATACACATATAAATTTGATCCATCCTTAGTAGCAATTAAATGAAAAAATTGATAATAATGAAAGTTTACAATATATTAATACTGACTTCTTTTCTTTTCTTTTGGCTGTTTTCATGTATTGCAGGAGTAAATTCATCTGCACCACAATATGACTATTCTTCTGTTATCCAAGTAAGCACTTTGTCCTTGAACAAATAGAAAACAATACAAGGAATCAAGGATCACAAAAACTCCTATGAGAATGTTTCACACTAACGTTATTGTGAGATCTCACATGAGACTAATTGTTGTGTGCACATTATTTTTAACTTTTTTTTTTATTTACCTTGTTATTTGAACACATAATATGGTCTTATACTTCGTACTTAGTAGTTTACCGTAGTTATTTTCTCATTTGCGGTATATGGTCATGTTGTAAAAATAATTGAAAGGTAGGAATCGACCAGTTTTATTATATGTTGACTTGTTTCAAATAAATTTTACTCATATATATAAGACAAGGTCATCTTGAATTTAGCAGCGATATGCTATGTTTGATATTATTTTCAGTGCTTGGCGGACCCTTTGAAGGCTCAATACAAGGGAGGAGTAATTGTTAATCCAGAAATAAATGATGGATTAAAGGGGTGGACAATTCATGGGAGGGTGAAAATAGACATAAGATCAGCAGCAGCATCCGGAAACAAATTCATAGTGGCTCATACTAGACTCGACTCCTATGCAAGTGCTTCCACTAAATTCTCCCTTGACAAGGATAAAATTTACACCTTTTCAGGTTTTTGTCTTTCTCATCTCGATCAATTCCAACCAACGCTTTTTACTATCTTCATTTTTTTGTACCATTTGTACTTACGATGAGCGAGTTGTTTGGACTTGTTGTTAAAGCTTGGGTACAAGTTACTGGAAAGAGCACTCCCGTTGCTGCGGTGGTAAAGACTAGTGACGGATTTCAAACATTAGGAACCATAGACGCGAAAGTAGGATGTTGGTCTATGCTTAAGGGCGGTCTAACCGTGCCATCTTCTGCCCAATCCGAGTTATATTTCCAGGTATGTATGCTCTATTTGACATAATATATGTTGGGTTAGGTCGATTCATCTTAGTATGCGTTTTTGTTTGAGTTTGTATGTGTGTGTGTATATATATATAGAGGTAGGTTCAAATAAGGTCAACAAATTTTTTAAATCTATATTAAAGTTACAGATGACATACGATGAAGTTGCTTTGTTCAAAATTGATATGTAACTATAACATTCATCACTTTTATCACTTCAAGTGATAAAGTGCAACTTTATCACTCATCTCGTGTAACTTTAAGCACTTTTTGTGTAACTTTAACACTGGAACTTAGGAACTTAAAAAAGTTATTGACCTTATAAGAACCTACCTCTATATATATACATAGAAGAGGGATTATGTGAGTCCACTTCTCATAATTGAGTCCGTGAGTCCTCACCTCCACCCTTAGATTAGAATAGATGAATGTTTCTGATTTGTTTGGATAATTAAAGCAAGTTACTATATTTGGTAAATATTTCATTCACCCCCTCTCTCTCTTCTTAATTTATTCATCATTTAATCTTCCCCCACAAAAAATAATTACTATCCCTTTTCTCACAGACACGTATTATGATTTTCATTTAAAAAAATTTGAATCGTTATTATATAGAACTAAAAAATAAAAATTACCGCATCTCTTCTTCTCTCCTTAATTTATTTTGTGTTACTCTTATTATATAGAACTGTTACTCTGGATAAAGTTTGGTGTTACTATAACGAATATCATGCAAATATGTTTACATTGATTTCGGAGTTATATGCTCCCAGCACATAACAGAATTATTATAACTCAACATATAATAATGTTACTCCAACGTTACAAACGTGTTACTCTAATACATACTTTGTGTTACTCCAACGTTACAAACGTTTACTCTAATAGATATTTTTTGTTACTTCAACATTACAAACGTGTTACTTTAATAGATACTTTGTGTTACTCCAACGTTACAAATGTCTACTCTAATAGATATTTTTTGTTACTCCAATGCTACTAACGTGTTACTCTAATAGATATTTTGTGTTACTCCAATGTTAAAAACGTGTTACTCTAATAGATACGCATTTCACTGTTTCACATGAATATTGAATACTGATTGTGTTTCCTATTTTGTTGGATGTTATTGCCTTAAATACTTAATGGATGAATCTTTTGTCATTTCAATCTCAACCATCTATCTAGTAAGTTTTAATGGCTTAGATTAAAACTTACGGACTCAAAAGATATTGAGGACTCATCTGAACCCACCTCTATACACACACACACACACACACACACACACACACACACACACACACACACACATATATACAACATATACGGAGTATAATTTGCATTCTAATAACATTACCTGATCTTTTATCATGGTGTATTATTGTCAGAGCAACGACACAAATGTTGATATATGGATCGATAGTATTTCTCTCCAACCTTTTACACAAGCGGAATGGAGATCTCATCAAGATGAAAGCATTCGTAAGGTAATCTAGTTAATACGAGTTGCTAGACGACGAGCAAGTCGACAACACAAATCCGATTGCATTATTCATATTATATATTCACTAAGTTCTTAATTAGTTTATTTTGTTGCTCGTACGTGTTTGTTCACTAGGTTCGAAAATCAAACGTGAGACTACAAGTGGTGGATCCAAATGGAAGGTCTATACCAAATGCGAGGATCATAATCCAACAAAATAACCTACGGTTTCCATTAGGTGCATCAATGAACAAAAATATAGTGGGAAATGTTGCTTACCAAAGGTGGTTCACACAAAGGTTCAGGGTGACGACGTTTGAGAATGAGATGAAATGGTACTCCACTGAAAATACCCCGGGCAAAGAGGACTACTCAGCCGCCGATGCCATGCTGGGCTTCACTGCCCAACACGGGATACCCGTGCGCGGCCACAACATTTTCTGGGACGACCCTAAATACGAGCCATGGTGGGTGAAGAACCTTTCCCCTCAAGCCCTGGTGCCCGCTGTCGACAAACGTATAAACTTGTTGGTGTCACGGTATCGCGGGAAGGTGATACATTGGGATGTTAACAACGAGAATTTGCACTTCAATTTCTTTGAGAGCAAACTTGGAGGGGATGTAAGTAATAAGTTCTTTCAAAAAGCCCGTCAACTAGATGGAAGGGCAATACTGTTCATGAATGAGTATAACACAATTGAGGAGCAACGAGACTCGGCATCTTCCCCTTCAAAGTACATTGACAAACTCCGTCAAATACGCGCAGCTCTTGGCGAAAATGCTGTCATTGGAATTGGGCTTGAAGGTCATTTTGTCACTCCAAATATCGCGTACATCAGATCCGCACTCGACACTCTTGCTGCCACTCGTATGCCTATTTGGATCACTGAGCTCGATGTTAAAGCTGGGCCCAACCAGGCAACATATTTTGAGCAAATACTGAGAGAAGTGCATGCACACCCAGCAGTACAGGGGATACTAATATGGGGACCATGGTCACCAAATGGGCAATGTTACCAAATGTGTTTGGTAGACCCGAATTTTAAGAATCTGCTTCCTGGTAATGTGCTGGATAAGTTGATTCATGAATGGGGTGGCGCCGTGGCTCAAGGTATTTCAGTCATCACCAATGAAAATGGTTTCTTTGACGCTTCCTTCTTCCATGGAGACTATGAGGTTAAGTTGGTACCGCATCAAGGAGATGCTGCTGCTGTCAATGACGTTTCACCTCAAGGACAATCCCATGCTTTTACTGTAGACCTTGATTCTTCAGGAAAAGTTATAAAGCTTGTAACAACAAATTTTGTATAATGATATTATAAATATCTGTAATACAAAACCAGAGCAACAAATTATAATATCATAAAATTTAAGTGCTCGATTCTCTATTCTTCCTCTGATTGTACTACGTTGCTTTAGGCACACTTCAACGGTCTTTGTGAACGTTCCTTGCTTGACTTTAGCTTCTTGAGAGGGTCACGATGGCTTGAGTCTTCTTTCGATGCTTGATGTTGATTTGCTTTCCTTAAACAGGCGGCACGACTTGCTTGTTGCTACTTGGAAGGAAGGATGCTTCGAGAATTTCAGAGCTTTTGTAGTCTTCTTTTCTCTTCACCTTTTGTTGTATATTTTTGTGGTTTTTCTTCTTCAAATGGTGAGGAAGTTTTCTCTACTTATAGAATTTCTTCATCCATCCTTGTTGGACTCGGAGTTGGGCTTTTTGAAAGCTTGGTTTCTCTTCGGGCACAATTGACCGTTTTTTGACTTTTAGGTCAAATTTAGTCAATACTTGACTTTGGGGTCAAGTTTGACAATTTCTTGAGATTTGGGCCAGATTGACGAGTGCTTGAGTTTTGGACCAGATTGACTATTGTCTGACTTTTGGGTCCACTTGACATTCACTTGACTTTTGGGTCAACTTGACATTTTCTTGACTTTTGGGCCAATCTTACAACTATTTAACTTTTGGGTCAAATAGTCAAGCTCGGGAATGAACCGAGCCAACTTTAAATTTTACGGGACAATTATAACTAAACTAAGTCAAAATTTGTTATTGACTCAGAATAATTAGTTCTTTGTATTTCGACACTTAGATTAAATTTTCAGTGTCCACAAATTGCCCCCTCGGGACCTTGTCGCGTAGACGACTTGACCGTCGGAAGACATGGTCTTGATTTTCTTCTTTTGACTTGGAAGTCGATAGGTATTGCGTCATCCTGTCATCTTACAACTTTGCGGATGACTATGTGACCTTGATTTTTCTTTTACAGCTATAAATGGCCACCATTGATGTAATAGGCTGATTAATGTTGTAACTGCCATTTGTCCGAGATTAATTTCTCGTTCAGTTCTTCAAACTTAGGCACTTGAATTCCAATATAAATTGAGGTCCCATGATGCAATTTTCTACTACCAATAACAACATATGTATGCTTGCCTGCTTGTTCATCCATGGAAATGACAGGTATATGCTTTCTTTCCTCTCTGTTTTTTCATTTGTGTTCTTTCTGATCAATGAATGAGTTTAATTTCTAGCACTTGATTGATTTTGGAGTAAATAAGTAGATTTTTCTATCTTCATCACCAATTTTAAGCAATTAAGATGGAATTTGACGTCCATAATTTTATATATGAACTTTCTGTATGCCCTGTTTTCGATAGTTAATAAATCGACTTTGAATATTTTTGACACGCAGAATTCGAATCAGTTTCCTTCCAACTTTCGCTTCTTCGTAATGATTTCTCGTTCTTTGTAGGTGGCGCCAGAGAATCTCAAAATCGAAAAGTTATGAGTCAAAAGGTGCATATTTCAGCTCAAAGATGATCGGCTAACCAGTACCGACACTTAAGACGTGTTTGAAAGGGTTCGTCTCCTGACGCTACGGAATGGAAGCTAAATCAGCTGGTCATATTACTTGTAACTTCTTGAAGCTTCGATCATGATGAAATCGCAGTTTGATGTTAATGCTTCAACCTCTCTTATGAGTTTATATATATATATATATATATATATATATATATATATACACACGTATATTAAGAGAGACGAAAATGGAATATTTGTATATTTCTTGTGAGCACGCCCTTTGTAATTTGTTGTGCTAACCATGTTGAATCACTTGCAGGGCGTTTTTAGGATCAAGATTCGAGCTATCAACTCGTTCGATCGAGTTCCAATTTTGATTTCTCATTTGAGTCAATATCATGCAATGAATCTACCCGTCAAATCATTGGATACTTTTGAATTCCGAACGAGTCATTTTGATTCTCTTTGGAGTTATCATGTTATGAAGCTGACTCATGGACCGCTGGACTGCTTCAAGTTACTCCGGGTTGAATCATTTTGTCCTACTTGAGTTCTCATGAGGGAAGCTGTTTGGATCATCATGACTTTCTTGTGAGGAACAATGAATTGAACCCATCCGCCGATGTCTGGAACGCTTTCAAGTCACTCTAAGTCAAACCACGATGCTACTTCACAATTCGATCTTGCAATGCAATTTTGAAGGTCCCTCATCAAGCTATATGAAAATGTTCGATATAGCTACAAGAGTGCTTGAAGACATGGAGCACGAAGAATCCTTCTTGCAACTTTGAAGAAGCAATCTGGAGATTATTCATTGAAGGAAGGGTAATGAGGATCATGGATCACAACCTACTCGAAGAATGAAGCATGAAATCCCACTTGCAGATCATAGATGAAGAGGGAAGCATGGACATTATCCGTTGAAGGAAGGACAATGATGATCATGGATCACGACCTACTCGAGGTTCGTGGCAATATTCCTCTACTACAACCAAGGCATTTGGGGACCTGGATGACATGAAGACATAAATTTTCTTGAAGCAAACATCGTTGGGCAACATCCTTGTGGAGCCACGAAGTGCAATCGATTTGAAATCTGTTTAGCCGTACACAGTTTAAACTCTTGCAGGTCAGGAGTATTTTTTTGAAGAATGGTGTTGGGGTGGCTGCACTCAAACAAAGCATTTGCTCGAGCTGCTTGCGTACTTGCAAAGTATCGAAATACTCTACAAGATCAAGCCAATGTAGTTCAAGGGAGAATGGATTGTCTATTTGGAGATGTGACCGCACTTAGGCTACATATTTACCCGAGTTGCCTACGTACCTGCAAAGTACCGGAATACTCTACAAGATCAAGCCAACGTAGTTCAAGGAGATGATTTTTATTTGTTTTTTTGTATGCAGTTTATACTCTTGCTTAGGAGCCTTGTTGCAGTTTATCCTCTTGCTTAGGAGCACTGTTGCTGTTTATCCTCTTGCTTAGGAGCATTGTTGTAAAGGAATTCAAGAGTAGTAGCACTTTAGGAACTTTCCATTAATCGGTCCTATACGCACACCATCTTCATCCACAATTTTGTAAGCACCATTGGAGTACACCTCTTGCACGACATATGGCCCATTCCACTTAGAGGTGAATTTACCTACTGGTTTGTGTGAGGTAATGATTAGCCTCTTTACGGTGAGCACCAAGTCTCCTACTTGAAAAGATCGAGGATTCACCTTTTTATTGAAAGCGCGTGCCATTCTTGCTTGATAACATTGAAGTGTTTGTTGTGCTAGCAACCTTCTTTCATCAAGGGCTTCCAATTCCGCCAAACGCAGTTGATCATTATCATCACTTGAAAGTTCTTCTTGGATAGCAATACTGTGGACATGACATAGGTCCACCCCGACGCGGCCACGCGCGGGTTTGGGGAGGCGATTGAATCTCATGTGAGATGGATCTCGGATTAAAATTTAAATCGAAGTTGGAGTCGCCACCAAACTTTGTGGGAGCTCAGGTCCATTCGACCCACTCTATATCTTGGTGGGCCGTGCACAAAGTACGGCCCATTTGGATCTCAGAGTTTATGGGGTTCGTCCCTTTGCATTGCGATACTGATACCGATAATATCGGTTACTGTGTATTGAATGACTCTCGTGTGCTAATGGTTTCGGGCATCCGGAAACCACGGTTCTAAGTAAGGGGTGATGGTACGTGTTGGGAAGTTCACAAAGAACACCCAACCCCGCCCGCACTTAGCGGCCTCTACTAAGATATCGTTCAGTTTTAGAATACGCGCGTTAGTAATTCGATTGAAATGTTATGCAAACATTATTTTGACTAAACATGTGAAATATGTTTGATCTACGTCGTTTAATGCATCTTTGAATTATGTCGAAGTTGTATTTAGCATATGAGGTTTGCTTTAGTACATTAACACAAACAACGAAGATAAAGCGCCAAAATAGAAACAATTGAGTTAGTAACGATAATAACGATTTGTAAACGGATTAGAATGATATAAGAAGACACGATGCATGGTTTTGAAAAGAGTGGGACACGTGATGGACTTGACATGTGTTGACCGAAGTCATAAAAATATTTGATAAGGCTTAATGCATGTGAAGGGATCACGATTGGTGCGTGAATGAGGCCACTCGGCCGAGTCATGGAGAGACTCGGTCGAGTGCCCTGTCTAAAAATCCTTCTGCCGGTTTTTAGGGGTGCCACTCGATCGAGTGGGCCAGGCACTCAGTCGAGTGCCCCCTGTACGTACAATAGTTTGTTTTGAAATTTGGCATTGATTTCGAAATTGCTTTAATTGGTAATTTTGCTAAGTCGCGTAAAAATATAATACGATTCATACTTTACTTAATTTTCGATATACGTCATTTCGATATTTGATTACGGAATCAATATCTAATATTTTGAACAATTTTAGAAAAGACATTCATAGACGTTTTAAATTGAATTATTCCTTTTAGACATAATATTCGACTATGGAGTCGATATCGCATCTTAAGAATAGACGTTTTATTTGTGTTTGATTAAAATGAAAATCAATTCCCTCCGCGTCACGACATCGTAGTTAATCCTTACGGATTGTGTGATGTTTGATTGGCATCAACAGGTTTCGTTTTAACCTTAAAAAGATCTAGTACACCTAACGATAAATTTCCGCGATCACTCTGGGCCCTTGAGTGTTTAGGGCGGCGCTCCTCGATAGGGTACCACCTTTGTTACGACTCGTAAAGGGATTAGGAAGATCTTAGAACGGGATTTATCTTTAGGTATACTTGATGTGAATTTGTTTTGATAAATCGATTGTATGTGCGTTAATTAAGTAGTAGTAATAATAGCGTTATTAGAAACGAAAAATATAAAATAAAAAAAATGAAAAAGAAGAAGGAGAAGATGGAAGAGAGACGAAAAAACGAGAGAAAGGAAGAGAGAAAAGGAAGAAACGGGACAGAATTTGGCACCCTCAACCTACATGATTTGTACTCTCGGAACGGGGCTCGTCTAGCTGTGGCTTAGGCACGGGAGCGTCGAGATAATGCAAATGAGTTATGGCGGTTTATGTGTAGAGATGAAAGGTTGTAAGGTTGTAAGGTGTGTTGTAGAATTGTTGTTGTAAAGAGGTGTAACGGTGTAAGGTGTAAAGAAGAGGTGTAAAATTTGTATATATCGTGTGTATTGTATTTGAGGGAGGTGGGGTATTTATAGAAAAATACCCCGGCTTTGGATAGAGAAAGCTCGGTTTGGGTGAAGGGGAACACCCGGTTTTGGGATAAGATAAAGTTCCGATTTTGGATAAAAAGAGGTCACTCGATCGAGTGGTGTATGACACTCGATCGAGTGCCTGGTCAGACACCGGTTCTCGTGGGTTTTATGAGCCTACTCGACCGAGTGCGCCAGTCCACTTGATCGAGTGTGTCTTGTCGGGTGGGAGTTCCTTTTAGAGATAAAATTTTATCTCTAATAGAGTTGTTTAATTGCTTTGATGCTCTTTGTAGCTGATTTTTGTGTAGTCTTTGACTTCGAGTCAGACTTTCGAAGTGGCGTGACTGGTTTTTATGTCTTGGGAGCGTCTCTGACCGGGGTTTGACCCGATCGCCAAAAGATGGTTTTGCCCTTGGTGTCGGTTGTGACCCAAATTAGTCTTATTTGATTGGAAATGACCCACTAGGCCTGGATTTGAGGTTGATTTTGTGAGATTTGTACTTCGTAAAAAACCCAAGCCAAATGCTAACGATTTTGAGCCCATATTCGAGTATGTTAAAACACGTTTGCGTCCGATCATCATCAGGTCTTTGTCGAAAACTGCTATAGACACCTGGCAGCCAAATGTGGGTGTCTACAGAGCCCCCACTCTGATTGAGGCTTGGAGAAGGCAAAAGTCAGAGTAGCTACCAGGCCAATCAAGGATTAAGACCTGGTAGACTTCCGGTCGGGTCGTTTATAGTCCATTAGGCTTGCATGAAAAGGGCTCGCCAGCCATAAGATAGGAATAATACCTGAGTTGATGTTGACAGTTCTGTGGGGAGTTGGACTTGCCTTTGAAATCCTGGGTGTACCTGTATGTAGGTACATCCCGTGCTGCTTTAAAGAGAAATGTCGCCTTGGGCTTTGCGCTGGGGAATTTAGCGAGTTGCGCGGGCTTGTTTCTGAAGCCTTGAGTTGTACCTGTGTACGGGTATAAAATTTTGCATGCAATATGTAGGCGAAAATGACTCACGCTGGGGAGTAAAAATTTGATTTTTTTGGATTTTTTTGAAAATCTGAAAATTTTGACTTCTTTGAAAAGGAATATGAATGCTCGGGATGATTTTATTTTGTACTGACATGAGGAAACTGAGACTAGGCCTGTATACCTAGGTCCACTCAGATTAAGGAATCCTAAAGGTAGGAGGATTATCAGGGCTTGGCGCTATAAATACGCATCTCCTGTTTTAGTTTTCTCATAACTCCCACAACCCTCTTCTTCCTAACAAAAGAGAATCCTATATTTTTCAAGAAATCTAGCCATTGGAATTAAACGTTTGACCGAGATGTTGCAAGGTTGGTCCCGATGCTTTTGGAACGCGGATAAGGTAGCTTTAAATCAGACGGATATTTCTCAGTTGTTCACAATCCGTCAGATGCAGGTGGATTGTTATTTTCTTGATGCTTGTCTCTCCTATTGGGACGATACATATCATGTTTTTGCCCTTCCTCGGGGCGAGATTTGTCCTATACCCGAGGAAATTGCTGATGTAGGAGGATGGAACCCTTTACTTCGTCCTGCTGTCCCGTTTTCAGTTCACGATCCTAGGAGGAAGCTACGAGAGTTTTTAGGACTTTCTCATATGGAGGTATCCCGCACGATGGAAGAGGATAATATTTCTTCGCTTGACCTGGCCGAAAAATTTATGAATCCGCACGATGTCCGAGTCAGGCCGGCCCACAGCCGTAGGGCTTTTGCTTTTTGTATGCTCCATGTTTATGCCTTTGAAGGTCACATGGATTTGTCGTCGTGTATGGGCAACGTTCGACTTTTTACTGTGGTTGATCTGATAGAGACAGAGCATAGTCCGTCTTGGCTAATTACAGGGGAAATTATCCAGGGCCTAGATAACCGCAAAAGGGATTTGTCGGTTCGTCTGACCGGGAGCACCCGTCTATTGCAGATATATCGCTTTAGATTTTTCTGATTTTTTAATTTTTCGATTTTTTTCGCGATATTCTGCTATAGCAGGCACTCGATCGAGTCACCTTGGCACTCGATCGACTGTCTTCACTAAAAACCCACTGCTCGATTTCAGGGGTGTCACTCGATCGAGAGACCTCTAGGCCCTCGATCGAGTGCCCCTAGGTGGACGTCGATTTTGCCTCGAGAACTCATATTTTTGTTTCTTTTTTCAGCTTTGGTTATTTGCGAGGCTATCAATCATAGATCCTCCCTTTGACCCAAGTCGATACCGAACTAATCAGGTGATGACAAAGAGACGAGCTATTGATTTTTCTTGCCACACCACTCAGAAATATTGGGACGAAGTGCTGTCTTTTCATAGCGGTCCGTTGATCCGATGGGTGGTGCCATGGTGGCCTATTTACATTTGGACGGGTTTGGCATCGAGGGATAAGGCTCATTATCAGGTAATCTTGTCTTTTAGGCAGACAGTTCATCTTTACCCCGACCGCATTCTTAGGCAGTATGGTCGGTCTCAGAGAATCCCGAAAATCGAAGCAGTTGTGAGTGAATCTACCTAGCTGACTGATGTAATGTGTGACACTTGGATGCAACGATGGTATACTCGGCCCACTTGGTCTATTCCCAAGTCTCTTCGAATTTGGGTATCAGACTCTTACGTGAAATGGACGAGAGCAGATTCGACCAAGGCTCGAGCTGCTTTAAAAGTTGATGAAGCTTCTGATGTTCTTCGTAGGGAGCAAGCTAAGGACAATAGAAGCTTCTTTGACGAAGGTGACACCCCAGCTACACTGGTTCGTCTGATGTCAGGTCAGATGGGGGGAACTAGGAGTAAAGTTGATGGGTCCAGTGATAGAGGTGCATGGGGGAGAGTGAGCCCCCAGACCGACTTGGAAAGGAGACTTGGTTCGAAGCTGGTAGTTCAGGACCGACTTGGTCCTCGAGACAGGATACCTGAGCACGTGCGGGCTCGCCTTGGACCGGTTACAAAGGCAGAAGACCCGCTGTCGAAGAAACGAGTTCGAGCAAAGGAGGTTCCCCTTGTGATCCGGGAACGCTCGCTCCCGCGCCGGCGACATCGGGCTCCGCGTGACCCAAAAGACAAAGGAAAGGGCAAAATGCCCTAAATACTAGTCTCCTTAGTTTTATTATTTAAATATTACTATTATGTCTGTGGTGTGCTTTTTGGTTGTTTTTTTTGTGTGTAATGTAATTTTTGAAATTCCCGAGTTTATCGGGTTTTTAGTTAATAAAAGACATATTAGTGAATACCGTTCCTGTCTTTTCATTATTGCGATGGTTGTGCCCTTTTGAGGGGATGCCTACGTATCTACAATTAGTAGAATCAAACCAAACGTAGTTCGGGCTTAGATTTATGCAATTTTGAAATACACCAGGACTATTAGTTCGAGGTGCATGCGACGGTAGGATAAATAATACTAACTTATTGACTTGCTTATAACTTTGAAAATTTATAAACAGATAAATTTTTTATAAACTTTTTGCAAATGACATTGAAATAAGGTTTAGGGGTAGTAACGCTTTAGCTGGTCCAAGTTGGTTGAGTTGGCGAATTCATTCCCGTCCAAGTCTGTCAGCATCACTGCTCCTCCTGATAGGATCTTCTTCACTAGATACGGCCCAGCCCATTTGGGTTTGAATTTTCCTCTTGGGTCAATTGGCAGTAATGCGCGGATCAATTTGAGAACCAGATCCCCTTCCTTGATATTTCTGGGCCTAACTCTTTTATTGAAAGCCCGTTGTATCTTTTTTTGGTATATTTGAATATTGTTGAGGGCCCGAGACAGCCGTTCGTCCAAAAGAACTAACGAGTCATATCGGGCTTGAACCCAATCTACTTCAGGCGCTTGGCTTTCGAATAGAATCCTGAGAGACGGTATTTCCAGCTCAACTGGTTGGACTGTTTTCATTCCGTACGTCAAATAATATGGAGTTGCTCCGGTTGCGGTGCGAATTGACGTTCGGTATCCCCACAGGGCAAAATGTATCTTGTCGGGCCAGTCCCGGTAATTATCAGCCATCTTTTTAAGTATGGTGATAATTGTTTTGTTAGCTGCCTCTACCGCTCCATTCGTTTGGGGACGATAAGGCGAAGATGTATGCCTTTGGATTTTATATTTTGCTAGCAAAGTAGCGGTATCTGCTTGGAAATGAGTCCCATGATCACTGATAAATTCATGCGGGATCTCGTATCGGCATATAATCTTGTTCTAGATGAATTTAGCAACATGTTTGGCATTCAGAATCCGGTATGACTCGGCTTCAACCCATTTGGTGAAATAATCGATAGCCACCAGAATGAAACAATGACCTCCCGTCCCGGAAGGGTTTACCTTTCCAATTATATCAATTCCCCACATCGAAAAGGGCCATGGTGATGTCATGGTGTATAGTAGGGATGACGGCATATGTTGCACGTTGGCAAAAATCTGACAGTTATGACAGTGTTTGACATATAACTGGTAGTCGGTTTCCATATTGTTCCAATAATATATGAGCCTCATGATTTTTCGGACCAGCATATGGGCGTTCATATGCGAGCCATTTTCACCGTCGTGTACTTCGGCCCTAACCTTCTCGGCCAGTATTTTGTCAACACATAGGAGGAGAGCTTCCAATTCCGTCTTTTTGTATAATTGTTCGTCGTCCGTACGACTAAATTGGGTGGCCAACCTTCGTAGGGCTTTCTTGGCCAGGTTTTCTGTTCCCGGAGGATATTCTCCCGTTGTCAAGTAGGTTAGAATGGACTGGTACCAAGGTTATGGATCAGTTATTTCGATGTCTTGAATGGCGTGGATATATGCCGGCTCGGATCGTCTTTCGATGCAAATCGGCATGCTGGTTAGGTGCTCCGGGATATTTAATAAGGATGCTAATTTTGAAAGTGCATCTGCAAATTGGTTTTCTTCCCGGGGTAGATAAATGTATTCCACCTTTTGGAATTGTTTTTTGAGAACCCTTACTCGCGCCTGATAGGCCATGAGATTGGCGTTCCAAGTCTTCCATATTTGGAGAGCTTGGCTGATGACTAGAGATGAGTCACTGTGGACCCGGAGGTTTGCTACTCCTAAGTCAGCGGCGGCTTGCAACCCGTGACTGCATGCTTCATATTCGGCTGTGTTGTTAGTCATGTCAAAATCCAGTTTAATGAATAACGGTGTGTACTCTCCTTTTGGTGATATTAACAGAATCCCGACTCCGAATCCTCGGAAGTTTGATGCCCCGTCAAAATACAAATCCCATGTTTCGGTATCAGTATGGAATATATCTTCATCTGGGAAGGACCATGTATCAGTGTGCCCTTCTTCGGTTACAGGACTATCTGCGAGGAACTCGGCTACTACCCGGCCCTTGGTAGCTTTTAGTGGCACAAATTTGAGGTCCAACTTTGCTAACATTAGAGTCCATCAGGACATTCTACCGCTGAGAATGGGCTTTTCGAATAGGTACTTGATAGGATCCATTTTGGATAATACATGTACCTCATAACTGAGCATATAGTGTCGAAGCTTCATGGTGGCCCAGATTAGGGCTAAACATGTTTTCTGGAGCATTGTATACTTGCATTCGTACTCCAAGAACTTTTTGCTGATGTAGTAGATAGCTCGTTCTTTCGAGTCGACTGTCTGGGCCGGCATAGCCCCCATGGCTGCCTCGGTCGTTGTTAGGTATAACGACAAAGGCAAACTGGGTTGAGGTGGCATTAATACCGGTGGGGGAGACAGGATCTCCTTGATTTTGTCGAAACCCGCTTGACGTTTTCCATCCCACAATGTCTGTTTCTTTTTTTTTGGTGTAAATGTAAGTATATTGAATAATAACAATAAGTGATTCACAAATATTCTACTACTTCACTTAAGTATATTATCTATCCTTTTGTGATTTTTACAAAAATGTTGCCTCCTAATGTATCTGACTTTTGCCTAAATCTCAGCCTTCAATTGTATAACTATGATCCGCGGGCTTGTTACAGTCTGGTTCAGTCGACAGAGGTTGCATACTTGCCAAACGTGATACCAAATTCCAATTATCCCGGCTGCAATTACCTGCTTAAAGATCAAGGATTTGTGACGATATGTTATCCACCATTCCTCTGTATTTGACACTGGTATACTAACCCCAATCCAGGAGCTAACCCTCCTAAAACAGTCCCTGGTAAAAGGGCATTCAGTGAACAGGTGTTCATGGGATTCATCCTGTCCTGCACACACGTAACATGCTTTGTCCATCACCAATTGCATTCTAGCCAACCTATCCTTAGTAAGGAGGCGTTTGTGGCTAATAAGCCAGGCAATATAGCAGTGCTTCGGAAGACTGAGTCTATTCCACACAAGCTTTGCCCAAGCTACTTTCTGATTTGCTCCCACCAACCATTCATATCCCAATGTAACAGAGTAGTCTCCTCCTTGTGCTAAGAGAGAAGGGAAGCAATTATTTGTGAAGAAAATTGTCTTAACCCAGCATAGCTTACGCCAAGACCAACTGTAGTTAGACTTAGGAATATAATCTTTCCAATCCTAGTCCTTTATATAGACTCCATGAACCCACTTTACCCATAAATGATCTGCTTTAATGGTAATCCACCAAGCATATTTAGCCACACAAGCCAAATTCTAATGTTTCAGGTCTTTAAGACCCAAACCACCTTCCTTCTTCGGTCTACAGACTACATCCCAGGCAACTAAGGGAGGGGATTGATAGTGTTCGCTTCCTCGCCAAAGATAATTCCTGCAAATACTATTAATGTGTTTAATTGTTGTGGCTGGAAGTATGAAAATTCTCGACCAGTATTGATGAATTACAGTGAGAACTGACTGCACTAACACAAGCCTGCCCGAGTATGAAAGCTTCTTAGATCCCAATCCTCTAATCCTCTTGACAATTCTTTCTGCTAATATATGGCACTCCAGAACAGTTAGCTTCTTGGGTGACATTGAAATGCCCAGATATGTAAAAGGAAGCTCCCCCTATTCATTCCAGTCCGCTGCGTAATCCAACCTGTTTCCTCTTCTTTCAGGCCATTATAGTAAATGTTGGATTTTGATTTATTCATAATAAGACCCGAGGCCCTAGAGAACACCCCAAAAGCTTGCATTATCCATTTGACTGAAGCTTTATCCCCCTTACAAAACAATATTAGATCATCCGCAAAGCATAAGTGACTCAGATTAATAGCTTTACAAAGCGGATGTAGCTTAAAATCAGTTATGTCCTGAACAGTCATCATAATTCGACTCAGGTATTCCATACATACTGTAAACAAAAGAGGGGATAATGGGTCCCTTTGACGCAACCCTCTTTTGGTTTTAAAGAACCCAAAGTGATCTTCATTTAACGTCAAGGTATAACTTGGTGACTGCAAACTGTAACACCCGCTATTTTTCCTAGCTTTTTTATCCTTACCGTTATGACTTCGTCATAACTCTGTCACTTTTCGGCTCTATGTTTCATCATTTTTTTTCCAAGCTTTATTTTCATTTTTGAGTCTAATGATACTTATTTTTATTTTTGAAGATTTTAATTCTTTTAAATCTATTTAATTGATTTTCTTCGTAAACTAATTATTTTTCCGCGAGAAATTCTACTTCTCTACGAATTAACGTTTTAAAGCTCGGATTTAAGTTATTTCTTTTCCTAAAAATGTAAACACATTCAAATAATATTTCCAACTAAGAAATAATTTTATTCATGAAAATTTACCCTTTAATAATTTTATTACGAAGTTTTTCATTTATTTATTTTCTAGCGCGGGGTTTACTCAAATTGCTTTGAAATACTTTTAATAATTTTACGATCCTTATTTTTATCGACTTACAACTATTTTGGGACCACCTTGAACCATTTTTTTCATGACACTCATGTCACACAACCACTACACATTTTTTTTGTGTAACATTTTATTTTTATAAAAACAATATGATTAAAGCATAAGATATTTCTTTCTCACAAATTAATATTGTTGACTCATGCAAACTCTTCACACTCCTCTCACATTCACTCTTGGCTGAAATTTTGGAGATGAATGTACCTAATTTTCATCAATTTTAAAGTCACCATTCACTCCATATCTTTTCACATTTTTCTCATAATTCATTCATCCATTTTATTCAAGCAAATACTCTCTTTCTCCCTATTTTTTTTCTTGTGAAATCTGACCAAAAACCAGCATCATTTCTGCCCAGAAATTTCGGGTTCATCATCTCCATTTTCCGTCTCCATTTTCGCTATATCGATCTTCTTTCTGTCTCCTTCGTTAAGGTTCCGAAGCGGTCCCACAAAAGACGAATATATCGTAGACTCGGATTTGGATTGAAGGTTTTAAAGACGGTTTTGACGGGATTTATTAAATCTGGAATTTTTGGAAATCTGGAAAAATGGTAGATTCTGGAAAATCATGAATTTTAAGTGTAATAATAATTTTTTGGATATTAATAATTTAATCGTTTTGTAATTACTATTTTTGTTAATTGTTATTGTCGAGATTAGACGATTAATGAAAAAACCTTTAATTAATAAGTATTGAATTTTTGGAAAAATTAGAGGATTCTGGAAAATTTTCTTTTCTGGACAGAATGTCCACAAATATATTTTAACTATTTTACATAATTTTTGTACTATTTATTAAACTCTTTAATTAATAAGTATTGATTTTTCGAAAAATTGAGATTTATCTTTAAAATGCTTCATCTTACCTAAAAGAATTATTTTTCCAGCAATTTTGAAAGTATTTAAATCTGAAACTTTATGAGTTAAATCATCCCTTAACATATTCTAAATATATCCAATGGTTTAATTAAATAAAAGACGTTAAAAGATTTAATTTTACATTTGCCGTAAAATCCTATTTATAATCATATTGTCGAAACTAATAGTAATTAGGGAATTTTAGCTTTGTAAATTTTGGAAACAGCCTAATTAGTAGTATTTAAAATGTTTAAAACATTTCTAAATCATTTTATAAACACTTTTATGGCGTTTCAATAATTTCATTAACTCAAATGTTCTCGTTTTAAGAATTAATATCGTTAAGGCCGAAAGTACTAGTTTTATAAATCTATATCGTTTACTAAAACTGTGTTATTAGTATTGATTGGGGTCGGCAGCCTCTCAAATAATCGCCTGCTGGGCAGGCCCCAGGAGGATCCCTATCAAGCTCAAAAGGCTAGTCCTTGGCAAGAAGCTAAAACAGAAGCATAAAACGCTAAGGATAGGAGTCGGCCGCTGAGACCGCAAGACAACACAGCCTGCTGGAGCCTAGCTGCCACGACACGAAGTCCGCCTGCCATGGGGGAGTCCCTGGTCAACAGGGTCAGCACCCTCAGGGGCCCTCCCGTTATTTCGTCTAAGGTAATTAGGAATGGGTGGATGAGAAGCCGCCACTTGTCACTTCCTTATCCATCCATTCCTCTCCCACTTCTCTTTCTTGTGGGAAGGTATAAATACTCAACCCTTTCCCACAAGAGAGGAGTTGGATTTTCTCTCTCTAGACCCTCACTCCTAAAAAAGCCACCTAGTTCCTCACGAGCTAGGCTCATCAAGGCATTCCACGGACTAACTTAGGCATCGGAGAGGGTTCCCTCGGACAACCTCCGAGGCCCTGTGCGTTCATTGTGCAGGGAGCAGGCCAACTCCGCCGGGAAGGTCCGATCGAGGGAGCGGGACAAAGGAGAGGTTTAAGGAAATCAGACGATCAATAGTTCACCGACAACCCGATTACTCTGCCCGGATCGAAAGCCGGGTTAATTGTTTCCGTGACCGGAACAGTTTGGCGCCGTCTGTGGGGAGGACAACGGTTGTGCTCACGAATTACCCACAAAAAATCAACCATTCCTAATCACAAAAATCTAAGACAATCAAATTAATCATGGCAGAAATCATTGACACCAGTACAGGGGCGGGTCCGACGGTCCCACCAGTGACCCCCCTGTATGGTATGCCACAGCCTGAGAGGATTCCTCCCGCCACGATCCTGGGGATGGGGGGAACCAATCTCCTAGGCGTACCGAGCGCTGCTGCAGCGCCTGAGCTGGGGACACACCCAGGGCACACTCTAAATCTGACCCCAGCTCAGATGGCGCAGACAGCCGCCTTCTTCTCTGCAATGCTGAACCAGGAGTTTACTCCTGGGGATCTGGTAGGCAGGGTCGCGTCGGCCCCCAGGCAGCCACCCTCAATAAGCAAGGATGGAGCTGGGGGCACGAAGCGGACCGCCGCCAGAAATTCTCAGAGGAAAGCAAGAAGGACGGCCCAAGTGTACGCGCAAGTGCAAAGGGGTATCACAACAGGCAGCCCAGAACTACCCGCTCAACAGCAGGCATTCTCCATTCATACAACAGAATCTGCGTCTGGAGAACAGAGAGGCTTATCCCGGGAATTGCAGGAGAGGATGAGGCCCAGGGAGCCCATGTCAAGGAGCTTGGGAGAAAATCCAGGCGGGGTTTTCTCCAGGTTAACACCGGCAGTCAAAGAACAGTCAGCCCCCGGTTTATCCCAAAGCCTGCAATCCAGGCTCAACCGGGGGCAACCGCTTGAATCTAAGTATCACCAGGGAGAGAACCTCTGCCACTCTCAGAGGAAGAGACCCAGACAGATTTCCCCTGAAACAGAAGATGAAGCAGCAAGCAGGCTGCCTCCAAGGCACCGCTCCCCCAGTACAAGGAAACCGACCCATAGACAATGGGATTCTTACGGTAACCAGTCTGGGGAAAGCAGGTCACGACTGGTAGGCAGGCCCACAAAAACCCCACTTCATCCTGAGGTACAAGAATACCCCATTCCAAAAATTAAGATGCCCACCATTAAGTTTGATGGGACAACAGACCCTGAAGACCACCTAGCGGCATTCGAGAGCCACATGGGCATGTACGACGTGGATGACGCCATCTGGTGCAAAGTTTTCCCAACCACCTTGGTAGGACTCGCACAAGGATGGTTCAGAGATCTCCGCCAAGGATCAATCAAATTCTTCATAGAGTTGGCCGAGATCTTCCTCGAACAATATGCTGGGAATAAACGAAGACGCCTCACTCGTTTTGATCTTATGACCCTAAAACAGAAAAAGGGTGAAAGTGTAAGGGAGTACCTGAGGAGGTTTGACCTATCCTACCAGCAGGTCAGGGAGATCGATGATTCCACCGCTGCCTACGCCCTGACAATCTCCCTGCTTCCAGGAGAAATGAAAAATCAGATGATCAGGGCCCAGCCAGAAACCTTGGCCATGGGCAGGAAAATTGCTGAAGGATTCATTCTGCAAGAAGAGTTCCACAGCCTGCCGGATACCCCTGCAGGCCAAACAAAGCCGCAGGGAGGACCGCAGGGTGGGCGTTGCAGAAGTGAGCCGGGCAAGCAGAGAGAGGAGGGAGACACTCCCAAAAAAGAACGTACCGCATACCAACCAAGATTCGACAGCTACACGGCCCTCAATAGGCCAAGAGCAGAAATCTTTGAGTTTGAAAAAGAAACAGCAAAATGGTCTCGTCCATACAAGCCTCGCAGCCCAAAGGGAGACCCCAAAAAATTCTGCACGTTCCATGATTGCATAGGCCATACCACAGAGGAATGCCGCCACTTAAAAGACGAAATTGAAAAACTAATAAGAAACGGCTGGCTGAGTAACTATGCAGCAAGAAACAAACCCCAGAAAGAGGTAGCAGACAAACCTGAGGGCTCAGCCCAAAATCGCATGGTCATCCATGTAGTTTCCGGGGATGCAGAGGGGCGGACCAGCAGGCGCAGCCAGAAAAGGCAGATCCGCGAACTAAGGAACCAAATCTGCTACGCCGAAAAAGCAAGCAGCCCAAGGGGCACTACCCTAAGCATCACCCCTGAGGATGCAGGGAGAGTCGTGTACCCACATAGTGACCCTCTGGTCTTAACCCTGGAAATCAGAAATCATATTGTCAAGAGGTGTATGGTGGATACTGGCGCCTACACAAATCTCTTGTACAAAGATGCTTTTGAGAAAATGAACCTTGAAAGAAGGCACCTGAAGCCAGCCCCCGGATCTTTGTACGAGTTCAATGGAGCAGGCATGCTACCCATGGGAGTTATCGACCTGCCTGTTACATTAGGGGAGGGGACCTCAGCAAGAAACATCAGGGCGTCATTTGTCGTGGTGGACGCCAAATCCGCGTACAACGCCCTGATAGGCCGAGCCACCCTGGATGAAATAGAAGCTGCGGTATCAATTAGGGCCCTCACCATAGCCTATGTAACAGACTTTGGCATGGAAGGGAAGGTCCACGGGGATCAGGAGTCGGCCAGACACTGCTATTCTGTGGCCCTGCAGGCCCATGAGGCAGAAAGAAAAGGAAAGAGAAAAGCCCAGTGCTCTCCTAGTAGGGAAGGTGGGATTCCGACTGACCAGCAAAAGCCAGTCCGCCTGGAGCCCGAAGGGGAGAGCATGCTAGTGGACTTAGAGCCAGGGAGGCAGGTCCTCATAGGGGCCGACCTGGAGGAGTCCTATCAAAAAGAACTAATAGCAGTCCTAAGAGAGAATAGGGACGTATTCGCCTACTCTGCAGACGAGATGCCAGGGGTCGACCCGGCCTTTATTGTTCACAAGCTGAACATTAATCCGGAGGCTCGCCCTGTGAAGCAGAAGAAAAGAAACATGTCCGTAGAAAAAGATGCGGCAATAAAAGAGGAAATAGACAAACTTCTGAAGGCAGACTTCATCGATGTCTGTGATTACCCTGAATGGCTGGCAAACGTTGTCATGGTGAAAAAATCATCAGGCGCATGGAGAATGTGCGTAGATTTTACCAACCTCAACAAGGCCTGCCCTAAGGACTGCTACCCTCTGCCCAGAATAGATCAGTTAGTGGACGCCACTAGTGGATACACCACGCTGAGTTTTCTGGATGCTTTCTCAGGGTACCACCAAGTTTACCTCTGGCAACCAGACAGAGTGAGGTGCGCCTTCATAACCAGCCATGGCACCTACATGTACAAGATGCCATTTGGGCTGAAAAATGCAGGCGCCACCTATCAGCGGTTGGTAGACAGGGTTTTCGAAAGCCAAAAGGGAAGAAACTTAGAAGCCTATGTTGACGATGCGATCGTCAAAAGTAAGGGGGACAAGGAACATCTGACAGACCTTCAAGAGACCTTCATTTCCCTGCGGTCATACAAGATGAAGCTGAACCCGAAAAAATGCACATTCGGGGTCCGATCCGGGAAATTCCTGGGTTTTTTGGTCAGCTCCAGGGGGATAGACGCCAACCCTGAGAAAATTCAGGCGGTCCTAGATCTCCGGAGCCTAAAACCATCAGGGACATTCAGAGGCTCACAGGCAGAATGGCCGCCCTGGCTCGGTTCATCGCCAGATCAGCAGACAAGTCCACCCCTTTCTTCAAAATATTAAAAGGCAACAAACAGTTCAAATGGGAAGACGAACAGAAGAAAGCCTTCGAGCAATTAAAGGATCACCTGAAAAAGCTCCCTACCCTGGCAAGACCGGTAGCCGGAGAAAAGCTATATCTATACATCGCCGTCACAAACACGACAGTAAGCGCTGTCATCCTAAGGGAGGAAGCAAACTCATAGCAACCTATTTACTTTGTGAGTCACGCCATGGGGACAGCCGAAAGAAATTACCCCCTGATAGAAAAGGCCGCCTACGCAGTCATCATAGCGGCAAAAAAACTCAGACCCTACTTTGACGCACATCCTGTCGTGGTCCTCACCGACCAACCACTGGAGAAAGTGTTGGAAAAGTTTGAGAAATCAGGGAGACTGCTGAAATAGGCGATTGAGCTAAGTGGGCTGGGGATATCCTACCAGCCAAGAACAGCCATCAAAGCCCAAGCCTTGGCCGATTTTTTGGCTGAATGCTCCCATTCAGGGGAAGAGGAGCCCCCTGCTGAGGAGTGGATCGTACACACTGATGGGTCCTCAACGGCCAACGGTGCAGACGCAGGCGTCGTATTAACCAGCCCCGAGGGGGTGGATTTTGAGCATGCGCTCAGGTTCACTTTCCCGGCGTCAAACAATGAGGCGGAATATGAGGCTGTAATCACAGGGTTAAACTTGGCTAAGGCTGCAGGGGCAGAGCGAGTTACACTAGCTACTGATTCTCAGCTCATTGCCAATCAAATTAACGGAGAATATGAGGCCAGAGATCAGACCATGGCCACCTACCTTGAGAAAGTAAAACAGGAGCTGTCAGGTCTGAAATCCTATGAAATCCAGCAAATACCTCGGTCGCAGAACAACCGAGCCGACGCTCTGTCAAAGCTGGCCAGCTCCAGTCTACAAGACATACGGAGGTCGGTATGGGTTGATGTTTTGCACGAAAAATCTACCAGCGCCTATCAGGCGATTAGCACCGTTGAGGAAGGGCCGGAAAGTTGGATGACCCCCTTCATCCAGTTCAAAGAACATGGTATCCTACCATCAGACACAATGCAAAAGAGAAAGGTACAAGCTAAAGCAGCCTGGTTCATAATCATTGGTGAAGAACTCTATAAGAAATCTTTCACTTACCCTCTGCTCAAATGCCTACGGGCAGACCAGGCTGCTGAAGTATTGGACGATATCCACTCAGGCATTTGTGGACATCACATCGGAGGGAGATCACTGGCCCACAAAGCCCTAAGGGCAGGCTACTACTGGCCTACCATGCTGGCAAACGCCAAGAGCCTGACCCAGAAGTGCAGAAAGTGCCAACTCTTTGCCCCGTCAATCCCTGCCCCGGCCCAGGAACTCAGGCCAATCCTATCCCCCATCCCCTTCGCTCAATGGGGGATGGACATACTAGGACCCTTCACGGCGGCCACTGGGGGCAGGAAATTCCTAATTGTTGCCATAGACTACTTCACCAAATGGATAGAAGCTGAAGCAGTGCCCAATATTACCGAGCCGGCAGTCAGAAAGGTGATCTGGCGAAATGTTATCACCAGATTTGGCCTACCAAAAATGATGGTATTTGATCATGGCAGGCAGTTTGACAATGATCCCCTGAGAATCTGGCTAGAAAGCCACAACATCGCAGTTGCCTACTCGGCCGTCTGTCATCCTCAAACCAACGGACATGCAGAGGCAGCCAACAAGCAAATCCTAAATGGTCTGAAGAAAATGGTAGATGACCTCAAGGGTAGGTGGGCTGACGAGCTTCCCAGCATACTCTGGTCAATCAGGACCACCCGAAAAGAGTCTACAGGCCAAACGCCATTCGGTCTAGTATATGGAGCAGAGGCTCTATTACCTATTGAGGCAAGGATCCCATCTCTACGCTCCCTGCAATACAACCAAACTGAGAATGAAGCTGCAATGGTTGAGACCTTGGATCTGGTCAATGAAATAAGGGAGGAGGCCAGTACCAACATCGTTGCCTACCAGCAACGAATGAGGAAAGCCTTCAACAGCAGAGTGCGCCAGAGAAACTTCCAGATGGGTGATCTGGTTCTTAGAAAAACGCAGGCGGTTGGAAAATCAAGGGAACATGGAAAGCTAAGTGCCAACTGGGAAGGTCCATACCAAGTGACTCAAATCCTGGGACCAGGCATATATAAAATCGCCAACCTTGAAGGGCAAGAATTGCACACTCACTGGAATACGGACACCCTGAAGAAATATTATGTCTGAACCAGGGCTAAAGATAGTTTTTATTTTTTGCTAAAAACAATGGCAGAGGACGGTCAAAAGAATGTCGACGGCTCCGACCACCCTAATGTTAAAAGTTTCGTAAAAGAAATGAGAAGATTCAGATTTATACTCGTTGTCTGTTCACACTCGCGTTTTTCACACACAAACGAGCAGGGGGCAATAGGGGGAGGCCCCCCTGTTGTCAAAGTTAGGAAAAATGGACCCCCCAACAAAAATCCGAGCATCCCTGCTTACCCCTGGGCAGGCAGGGGGCAGGCCCCCTGGACTTTGAACAAAAGCCAGGGACAGGCCAGATCAACAAGGACTGGGGGCAGGCCCTCCAACCTTGTATAAAAAACGCAAAAGCCTCCCTGCTCACCTCTGGGCAGGCAGGGGGCAGGCCCCCTGGACTTTGAACAAAGGCCAGGGATAGGCCGGATCAACAAGGACTGGGGGCAGGCCCCCCAACCTTGTATAAAAAACGCAAAAGCCTCCCTGCTTACCTCTGGGCAAGCAAGGGGCAGGCCCCCTGGACTTTGAATAAAAGTCAGGGACAGGCCAGATCAACAAGGACTGGGGGCAGGCCCTCCAACCTTGTATAAAAAACGCAAAAGCCTCCCTGCTTACCTCTGGGCAGGCAGGGGGTAGGCCCCCTGGACTTTGAACAAAAGCCAGGGACAGGCCAGATCAACAAGGACTGGGGGCAGGCCCTCCAACCTTGTATAAAAAACGCAAAAGCCTCCCTGCTTACCTCTGGGCAGGCAGGGGGCAGGCCCCCTGGACTTTGAACAAAAGCCAGGGACAGGCCGGATCAACAAGGACTGGGGGCAGGCCCCCCAACCTTGTATAGAAAACGCAAGAGCCTCCCTGCTTACCTCTGGGCAGGCAGGGGGCAGGCCCCCTGGACTTTGAACAAAAGCCAGGGACATGCCTGATCAACAAGGCCTGGGGGCAAGCCCTCCAACCTTGTATAAAAGACACAAAAAAGCCTCCCTGCTTACCTCTGGGCAGGCAGGGGGCAGGCCCCCTGGATTTTGAACAAAAGCCAGGGACAGGCCAGATCAACAAGGACTGGGGGCAGGCCCTCCAACCTTGTATAAAAAACACAAACAGCTCCCCGAATTACCTCTAGGCAGGCAGGGGGCAGACCTCCTAGACTTTGAACAAAAGCCAAGGACAAGCTGTGCCGGGCGCGATTAACGTCAAGGAAAGATTCCCCGAATTCTAAATCAAAACTCATCATAAAAAGCAAAGAGAAATATTCCACAAACAGGACCCGTGAAGGGTAGAAAGTCTTTACAATGTTAAAGAGAAGAAACCAAAGTGGCAAATATTACAAGCAAGCTGGCCATAACACTGGCTCAGCACAGAAGGATAAGAACTATTATAAAGAAAAGGCGTCACGTAGCATCCTGGCGAGCGTCGGCATCTTCCTCAGGCTGATTGGCCGCCCGAGCTTTATTCTTAGCGGTATAAAGACTCCGGAAGGTGTCCTCATCAAAGATAGGGAACATCTCCCCTATCACCTCCATCACCAACTCCGGAAGCCTGTTCAAAAGTTGACTTAGCTCTTGACAGTTGCTCCTCTAAGTCAGTCACTCTCCCATTTAAGTGCCCCATCTCAGCCAAAGAGAGATTAGCTCGGTCCAACGACAGGCGGCTCTCCTTCAGATCTGCCTCCAGCTTGGCAACTTCCTTCACAGCCATCTCTCCCTGCAGCCTCCACTGACCAGCCTGCTTCTTTGCCTCCTCTAACTCGCCGTCTTGCCTTGCCAGCTTGTCCTTCAAAGAGCTTATCAAGGATATGTCCCTCTCTACCATGGTCAGGCGGTCAGGGGGAGGAGCCCCGGGTGTGATCGTCAGCTCCTCATCACTCAGGCGGCTGAGAGCCGCCAGCTCGGCAAACGCCTGCAGAACCTTGGAGGTGCGCTGGATGTACTGAAGCACTTGATGAGAAGTTGAAGTCACAGTTTTGGTGAGGCGGTCAGCCAAGACGGCTCCGGAATCAGAAAGCAGGCCTGACACGTCCACGCTGTCACTAGCCGTGTAGTGGAACTCTGCATTTTCCTCCGGGAAGGGGGTACTTGGAGGCTCACGGACAGGGCGCTTCGCCTCAGGGGTGGCAACATCCGCCTCCAGATCCATCACGTCAGCGCTACGAGGTTCCCTGTCTCTTTTCCTCCTCAACTCCAAGGGAACACTTTCCCCAGTTCCCTCGGAATTCCCAGGCTGCGTTCCCTGCGAAGCCCGAGGTCCAGCCGGAGAAGCACCCTGCTTCTGACCAGGGGAGGGTGTAGCTCCAGAAGTAACCTCAGCCTCCCCCTCATGGATGCTGGGGGTGGGAGTCGCCGACTTCGACGAGGGCAGCCGGGGAGGAAGAGGCAATCTTCGACCAGTAGCAAAGTCTTTTACGAGCTTCATCAAGGCTTTGCTCCCCTTCCTGAAATTCGCAGGGAGAGAAGGACGCTTTGAAAGAACGACTAATTCCTCACTCAGGCCCAATCTCCTGACTTGCTTCTTTGTCCAGCGCCAAGTGTAGGAATTTGCAGAAAGGGAAAGGCGGTCATCTAAAAAGCAGGGAGAAATAAAGTCTCTGGAAAATCGTAACAACAAAAACTCCCTAGAACTACCTTCAAGGCCAGGAATCAGGCCCAAGGGAAGCAAGTACTCGTCTGTCGTAATAAGCTCCGCATGAGGGAGCCAAAAAGCAGGGCCAAAGTTCCCATGTTTATCCACCACAATCTCAAACTTTTTAATCAAAATCTCCTCCTTCTCGCTCAGCTTGACCTCCAGGGCCTTCCCCCCAACGCCTGGATGGTACTCATCGCGCGTCTCCATACGGGTGTGGACATGATTCCTAAAATGTCTAGGGATCTTCCACCCTGACGCGCTATGGACGTATATAAAGTTATTTTTCCAGTCTTTCAGGCTGCTCAGAGCCGGCCAGACAAAGGCATACTTTTTCTGCCTCTGCAGAGACCAATAACCAGGGGAGCCATCCCCCCCGGACGAAGACACCATTTGAAGACCGACCATAAAGCGAAGGGCATCAATATAAGGCCCCTCGCCATGGAAAAGGCAGGTCCAGGTGTAAGCTACTAAAGATCTAATGGCAGTTGCAGTCAGCTGGGCTATAGCAACGTTCATCCTCCTGAAGGTTTCCTCCAAGAAAGAATGTAGTGGGAATCGCAGGCCGAATTCCAAGGCCTTGTGATAAACGGCCACACACCCTTCTGGAGGACAGCATACTGCGTCCCTTTCCCCCGGAATTATGACTGTATACCCTTCCCCGAAGTTATAAAATTGTTCAATGGCCTTAGCAGCATTACTCTCCAAAATCAGGTCCCTGTTCTTGGCCTCAGGGTAGGTCTTTAGAGGGATCACATACTTTTTCTTGTCCAAGTAGTAGGTCCTCCCCCTCTCCCTGCGGATGAGGGGGCCGACAACCATGGAAGGGTCCACCTCCAGGGCCTCGTCATCGGAGTCGACTACATCAAAGGGAGCTGGTTCGGGTGATTCAGCACCCTCCCCCCTGTGATGATCATCCTCCTCCCTAGGGCCGACCCCGGAGGAAGAAGCTATTTCACGCCGGCCACAGTCGCCGCCCCCAGTTCCCACGAGCAAAGAATTAAAAGAAAGGGGACGAACTCGCGACATATTGGCTATGGAAGGGAAAAAAAAGAGGTGGAAAAAGGTTTAAAGAAGTTCTAACCTAAAGGCGCCGATAAAGTCGTCGGAGAACAGTGACAGAGGGTACTCCTTGCTCCTCGAAGAATGCCCAGCAACAAAAGTAATTCAAGAGTGTAAGGGGTCTGAAGTCTCAGGAAAAGTAAAAGAAGGAAATAAAGGGGAAGAAGGGTTCATATAATGCCCAAGAAGCCCAAGAGGCGACTTCCCTGACAAGACCCTCAACTGTCATCCACGTGTCGCGCACTGAACACGGGCTGTTCACCCCTTCCCAAGAAGGGCCTCGAAAGACTAAAATGGCAGAGGAAAAGATCGACCGACGACGTCACCCCCGCATTCAAAAAAAAAAAGGTGAAGCTGATTAACTTTCATTTCATTAGCCAAAGGGGGAAAGTTACATCTTGAACCGAATACGAAAAGAAAATACATAAGGCCCAAAAATTCCGGCCTGACAAAAATCAAACACCCTGCTACGCAGGCCTAATCGTCATCCAAGTCTGGGGAATGATCCCCAGGACTGCCTGGGCTCCCGAAATCCGAGCCCCAGTCCCAGTCTGGGGAATCCTTGAAAGGATCATCAAGAGCTCCGTCTCCATCCTTGTCGCTCAGGCAACCAAGACCCTCACTATCATCGGAGTCACGGCTGCTATCCTCCCAGTCCCCGCCAAAGGGAACGGCCTGGGATTCGTCGCAGGTGCGACAACCTGTCCTCCTCACAGGCGAGGAGGGGCCCGACGCCAGGGAGGAGTCGGTATCAGAAGAGTTAGGGTTAAACTGCTCAGGGTGCAGCCACGGGAAGCATTCGTGGCATCCCCTGTCAAAGCAGCCCCCTCCCTGAGGGCAACGCCTGAATCTGGGAGCAGCAAGGGGTGAGGATCTCTTGAGACGTTTGCTCAACCTAGAAGGGACCTTCCTGCCACTCCGACGGGAACGAAGCCGCGAAAGACGGCTACGGTGAACAGCTCGATAAGCAGCTCGAGCGTACCGAAGTCTCCAAAATCCTCTAAAGAGGAAAGTAACATGGCGAGCTCCACGGCGAGTTACGAATTTTTTAATCCAAACCATGATTAAGACAAAGAAAGGGGAAAGATTGAAGATGGACTAAAGCAGAAATGATGAAGAAAGCTAGGATTTTATACCGGAGAAAACACGGCATTAATGAATTTCCAACCACCCTGGAAGGAGAACCACCAATCAGGAACCCTTCACGGTTCCCAAAAATCCACCTAGAGAAGAAGTGTAATCATTGCAAAAGCATCCTCAACTCTTTGAATACCTGACGTGAGCTGCGCCTCATTCCTTGGGAAGGCGCGAGGCATTAAATGCAGTAGCAGACATGGAAATAAGTCAACCGCCCTCCAAGCAAGAATCGCCAGTAGAAGAAAAGCCTTACTTTCCTCCTACTGACGAAGGCCAATTGATTGGGGTCGGCAGCCTGTCAAATAATCGCCTGCTGGGCAGGCCCCAGGAGGATCCCTATCAAGCTCAAAAGGCCAGTCCCTGGCAAGAAGCTAAAACAGAAGCATAAAACGCTAAGGATAGCAGTCGGCCGCTGAGACCGCAAGACAACACAGCCTGCTGGAGCCTAGTGGCCACGGCACGAAGTCCGCCTGCCCTGGGGGAGTCCCTGGTCAACAGGGTCAGGACCCCCAGGGGCCCTCCCGTCATTTCGCCTAAGGTAATTAGGAATGGGTGGATGAGAAGCCGCCACTTGTCACTTCCTTATCCATCCATTCCTCTCCCACTTCTCTTTCTTGTGGGACGGTATAAATACTCAACCCTTTCCCACAAGAGAGGGGTTGGATTTTCTCTCTCTAGACCCTCACTCCTAAAAAAGCCACCTAGTTCCTCACGAGTTAGGCTCATCAAGACATTCCACGGACTAACTTAGGCATCAGAGAGGGTTCCCTCGGACAACCTCCGAGGCCCTGTGCGTTCATTGTGCAGGGAGCAGGCCAACTCCGCCGGGAAGGCCCGATCGAGGGAGCGGGACAAAGGAGAGGTTTAAGGAAATCAGACGATCAATAGTTCACCGACAACCCGATTACTCTGCCCGGATCGAAAGCCGGGTTAATTGTTTCCGTGACCGGAACAAGTATGAACTAATATTTTTGCTATTTTGATATGATGCTATTTTGGGTAAATTTTCTAAAAATAGAAGTTTCCTAAAATAGAAAAGTTTCCTCTTTTGGAAAGTGACCCTTTTCTTTTTGTTCTCTTATTATTTATAATGATTATATCTTTTGAATATCGATAATGACTTTGTTTTTGATTTATGAATAAGGAAAAGTGTGAGGTTAGAGTAATATAATCTGGGGTTTACATTTTTGCCATCAACTATAAGGCTGGTGTGTCTTTATGGGGCACATTGGTTGTTGAACTGAGCATATATGGTGTTCGGGAGTGTGTGTACATTTTGACCTCAAACTCGTGCCTCGCAGTGTAAGACGACGTCGGGTTGAACTGAGTATTTATGGTGCTCGGGAGGGGTGTGCATATTATCTTAAACTAGGGCCACGCATTTATAAGTCGCCGTTCAATTATGGTTGAGTAGCCTAGTTAGAGATCAAGGTTTGATTTGTTTGAACTAAGTTCTCGAAGCTAGTTTTAGTATTCTCCTAGTGAAAGTCTAGCCGTCGACACTAATTCTATCTATAACGCCATTTTGATTATTTTATTTATTATCGATATAAATTGGTTTGGAGGTTGGCAAATATTTTTATGTTTCTTCGGAAACCCTTTTGATTAATTTGCTTTACGCTAAAGCTTATTTTAATATGATGTTTCACTGTTTTTCCTTTTTACTATTTTTCTATAGTAGTAATTACAGTTTTAAAATCCTGTTATACGGCTGGGAGAACGTTGGCGTTGCTCCCCACTGATTGTGGCTGTTATGTTTTAACATGGCAGGTATGCTTGTTTCCGGGTGTGGGCTAGCGGGCATTGTGGATCCTGCTATTATTATTATTATTATTATTACTATTTACAATTCTGTCTTGTGGTGGATTGTTAAACCCTTTGTGGATTGTTTTAATTTTGGCCATTTTATTTAAGGCCTAATGTTGACTTTACCATTTAAATTTTATTAAGACATAGTTACAGTGTGTTATAATCCCACTTCTGTAGTGTTTCCGCCACTGTATTGCGTTAGATTTTCTAGGGGATTACACAAACACTCCAAGATAATCTTCATAAATTTTTGGGGAAAGTTGAGCGCTATTAGCATATCTTCTACAAACACCCATTCAATTGTATCATATTCCTTTTGCATATCAATTTTCATAATGACTCGAAGAGAACAAGCTTTTCTCTTATATAATCTAATTAACTCTTGACAAAGTTGGATATTTTCAATTATATCTCTGCCTTTTATGAAAGCGCTTTGGGAGGGGCTCACAATTGAAGGAAGTATCTTGCTCATTCTCTCACAAAGCACCTTGGATAGGCATTTATAAGTGACATTGCAGCACGCTATGGGGCGAAATTGCCCAACATTTTGAGGATTGGCCACCTTGGGAATAATTGTTAGGATTGTGTTGCTTACTTGTTTTAATAGCTTCCCTTCTTCTATAGCATTTTTGACAGCTGCACATACACTTGGACTAGTAACATTCTAAGAATCTTTAAAAAATTGACTTGTGTATCCATCTGGGCCAGGAGCTTTGGTCCCAGGAATACTAAACATGGCAGCTTTGATTTCTTGATCTGTGATGGGCAACAGAAGATCCTGTCCCTGTTGAACCGATAACAAGGGACCTTTCCTCACAATATTATAATATACACGGCGGGTGCTATGACTTTCCTCCAAAATACTTTGAAAGTTGCTTAGAAAAGCATTCTGGATATGTTCAGGTCTATCTAGCAGCACTCCAGCCATATCAGTTATCTGAAGTACTCTATTAGATGCCCTTCTCTGTTTGAGAGTAGAATGGAAGTATGAGGTATTTAAATCCCCTCCATTCAACCATTTGATCTTAGCCTTCTGAGTAAGGAATTTGTACCTAGCAATATCAAGAATTTAAATTGTTTAGAAATAGCCTGTTCATAATACTTCAGTGCATTGTTGTTGGGGTCTTGAACTATCTGCTGTTGTATCTGACTTAGTGCTGCCTCCATTACTTCAGCTAACCCCTCCACATTCTGATACTTAGATTTATTAATATCTCTTAGTGCCACCTTCAGTTGTTTATGTTTGGATACTAGCTGAAACATTGGTGACCCATTAACTCTTATCCCCCAATACTCCTGCACAGTAGCTCAAAATCTATCATGTTCAGACCACATATTGAAATATTTGAATACTCTTTTCTTATTGTGATGTACTGCATCCAAGCACACTAAGCACGGGTTGTGATCAAAGAGGCCTTCAGGTAGAAAATTAGCATAATCATCTGGAAACCTTACACCCCATTCTTCATTGTGTAAGACTCTATCAATCCTGCTATACGACCTCGTATTTGGAGGTTGCTTATTATTCCACGTGAAATGTGCTCCTATTGTTTTCATTTTCTGCAACTCACAATCATTCATGCAGGTCTGAAACGGCTTGATCTCTGCCAAGGTAATTGGAGCCCCAATCCTCTCATCCAAGTGAAGGACATTATTAAAATCACCAAGTAAAATCCAAGGACCATTAACTACCCCCTTATATTGCCTTATAAGATTCGATAGTGCCCCTCTATCTGCTGGTTTATTGAAGCCATATATAAAAGAACACCAGAAACATGTTCTATTATCAATTGTCTTTACTTTCACAAGGATAATTCGTGACTGAATTTCTATGATGTCTACTTGAATAGCATTAGACATTCATAAACACCAGATCCTCCCTCCCTTGCTGGTATGATTATTTGTGACAATGGACAAATCCTGAAAGTTAACAACAACATTATTCCCATTCTTAGTAGCCACTCTTGTTTCAAGAAGTCCAACTAGTTGAACATTATTGTGATGCCAAAACCACCTTATTTTATTCAGCTTCTTAGGCTTATTCATACCACGAACATTCCAAGCTCCGATCCTATCCATTTCCAATTGACTGCTCCCTCTCCTTACCACCTTCCTGTACTGCCTCCTTATGAATTGTCTTCTTAAGGGATGATGTGAGTATTTCCATAAATGATAATCCATCTGATGTGTATTGCAATCCCGTTCGTTGAGGTCCAGCTATTGCCCCTGCTAAGTTTGTTGAACTAGTAACTAGGTTCAGACCAGCCACTGGTGTTTGAATCACACGTTGAGGTGGCGGAACTGGTTTTTGAATTGGCTTCCATACTTTCACCACCCTCTTTTCCGCCTTGGTACGACATTGTTCATCATCATGCCCCATGCCATTGCAACGAGAACATTTTATGGGAACCCAATCATACTTGACCTGGATATTCTATTTTTTCCATTTCTCATCGATGAATTGTATATCCCCTGGTCATTTCTGGTTTAATTCTACTTCTACCAACAGTTTCGCATAGCCTAGCAATTGGCGCTGATCAATAGTCGGAGAAATCCTAACAACTATACCTACTAATCTCCCAATTTTCCTCAAACGATCCGCTCCCCAGAATTTCAGATCAAGCTCCATCAACTTAATCCATATTGGAAGTCTCTTAACATCATATTTCATTAATTCTGCATTTTCAGTCCATTCATGGATGATAACAGGTTTGTTATCAAACATTAAATGCTCAGTTTCCAACGCAGCTTGCTGAGAATCCTTATCCAAAAATCGAACCAAAAAAATACCATTAGGCATGAAGGATACCTTGTCGATCTTAAGATGCTTACATATGCGATGTATAAAGCCAGAAATAACACTCCAAGGGGGATTTGCTCCAACAACAAATCCATAAATGGCTGTGTTCCAAAATTCTGTCTCCGTACTCACATCCTCCTTTGTGAGCTGAAGAATACCAGGTCCAGTATCAGAATGCTTCGGTGAATAAATGACATCCTCCAAGATGACATCCAATTCATGTGGAATTGATTTGTCATTAGTACTGATATCATCATCTTCTTCCTGCACTTTTTTGTTACTACGCAATTGCTTATTAGAATTATTAGTTGTGTTTGTATCACTTAATGCCTTACTACTATTAGATTTCTGTGAGTTTTTATTCCCGCGTCGAGAAGAAGAAGAGCGATTGTTTACCTTCCTGTAGTTCGCCATTGTTGAACTCAGGAGAGCTTCCTCTCTCTAGCTTCTCTCTCTAGACGTTTTTTTTTTCTCTCACAATGTCTGTTCTATCTTTAGTTTTTTAAAGATCGGTTCACATACCATGGTTAGTTTTGAAATGAACTGGCTGATATACTGAACTTTCCCGAGAAACCCCCTCATTTCTTTTTCGGTTTTAGGTGGTTGCATCTCGGTGATGGCTTAAATTTTAGCTGGGTCAACCTCGATACTGCATTGGCTAACTATATGACCCAGTAATTTGCCAGATGTTACCCTGAAACTACACTTTTGAGGGTTTAATCTCATTTTGTATTTGCGTAGTCGAGTGAAAAACTTCCTTAGGTTTGCGATGTGCCCGCTTCGGTCTTTGGACTTGACAATCATGTCATCTACATAAACTTCCACTTTCTTACGCATCATATCATGTAATAAGGTTGTGGCGGTTCGCTGATAGGTGGCCCCGACGTTGATGAGACCAAATGGCATAACGGTGTAACAGTAAGTATCCCAAGGTGTGATGAAGGTGGTCTTACTCATATCTTCTTATGCCATTCTGATTTGATTGTACCCGGCATACCCGTCCATAAACGATAGAAGGGCATGATCGGCCGGGTTGTCTACCAGTATATCGATGTGTGGCAGTGGAAAGTCATCTTTCGGGCTTGCCTTGTTAAGATCCCAAATATCTACGCATAACCGCACCTTACCGTCCTTCTTAGGTACCGGCACGATGTTCGCAACCCAGTCTGGATATTCAGACACTTGTATGAAGCCGGCTCTGAACTGCTTATCGACTTCTTCTTTTACCTTGAGAGACCATTCGGGCCTCATTCTTCGAAGCTTCTGTTTTACCGGTTTACACCTGTCTTTGATGGGTATACGGTGCTCAGCTATTTCCCGATCTATCCCCGGCATGTCCTTGTAGGACCATGCGAAGACATCCTTGAATTCTTGGAGGAGGCTCGTGAATTGTTGTCTCTCCTCGGGATCTAGGGATAAACCTAACTTAAGCATCGGAGGTTCTAATGTGGTTCCCACATTAATGGACTCAGTTTCTTCGATTACTGGGTCTCGGGATTTCCTTTGTTTTAGTTGCTCAATTAGAAGCGGAGGCAAGGATACCTGTTCGTCGGGTTTCTCAATGTCATTCCATATAAAGTTTCTGAAATTGAAAGCATTTTGAAAATAAGATAAGTCGTAAGCAGAACGGTTATCGTTATTATTGATAGTGAATTTAGAAAACAGCTCAAAGAGAGCGGCCATCTGATCGTTGGTCGGTGGCGGGATTGGGAGTGCCCTCGGGACAGACCCCGAAGCTCCAGTGAAAGTGACTATAGGAAGAGGGGTTACAGACTGAACTCTAGCACCAGACCCTCTAGACTCGGACTCAGACTCTAACTCTGACTCTGACTCGGTATCCGGCATATCTCTTTCACGGTGGTCAGCTTGTAGACTCCACCCTAGCTATCGGTCCACTTGATGGTCTTCCTCCATGTCCTTTTCCCGGTGTCAGAACCGACTTCAGAGATCAGCTTCGGTTGATCGAACTTGTTGCTGCGGAGGATCAGGTTCACCAGGTCTTCTTCTGGGGTCGGGACAGCCTTATCTTCTCCAAATAGAAGCCCCAGCATAGGCTCTGCATTGTCAACACCCTCTTAGGATTCAGCCTGGACGAGGGCGAATATGTCATCTGGGATGTAATCGCATTCCCGAGCCAATTTGGTCTCGGGATATGTGATGGTGGGTTGGTAGAGATCCACTTGAACAGCCACGAATACTGGAGTAACAAAGTATTCGATTAGTCTTGGGTTGTAAGGGCCCAAGTAGGTACCCTTGATGATGCTGCTGGCTTTCTCAATTTCTGCCCGGACCACATTTTCTGGGGTCATGGCGTATCCTAGGCCGAAGCGAGACCCTCCGTCATTTAGGACTTCAATAATCTTCCCAGGTGGAAGATAAGGCCTCGAAGTAGCCCCCGGTAAATAACCCAAGTTTTGTAGCATCATATCGATGCTAGTGGTGAAATAGGGTCTGAAGAGATATTCCTCTTCGATCATTCCCACGAAATCAAATCCTCGTGGGTCAGTACGACCCGCGGCGTTGCAGCTAGCCACGGTAATGGGGGTTGCCTCCAGAGTAATGACACCGTCTTGTAAGGGTAGCTTGACCTTTCTGTGGAGGGTAAAGGATACGACCTTGACCGCATGGATCCATGGCCTCCCGAGAAGTAGGTTGAAAGAGGAGGTGACATCGATCACCTGAAATTCGAGCTCCTTTTCAATTGGGTCCGTTATGATTGTTAGTTTCACGGCCCCAGCAACCGATTTCGGGCTTCCATCAAAAGCCTGGATAGTCTGTGCCGTTGGGAGGTAGTCGGCCTGGTAATGCCGAGGGCTTTAGCGGTCCTTAAGTGAAGGACATTCACAACAGACCCGTCGTCAATTAATGTCATCTAGAGGTATTTTCCTCGGCAGATCACCGTGATGTATAGGGCCAAGTTATGGGTGGCCCTGAACGGTGGTAGGTCGGACTCGGAGAAGGTGATGAGTGGGCTTTCTTGTTTGGACTTACCCTTGAGATAGGACATGATAGTGGTTACCATTTCAGCAGGGGTAACCAGTGAATCGACCTTGAATTGATCGAGAGCCTTAGTTAGTGCCTCTAGATATTCTTGTGAGCTAAGCAAAAGTTGCCATATGGTGAGATCAGCTCGAGCCCTCTTTAGTTGCTTGACCAGGGCGGCGTCGGTACTTGGCTCTTCGAGGGCATCCTCCGTCCTAGCAGGTTAAGTGACGGTTACCGGAATAGAGGTGTCCTTTGAGCTAGTGGCTTGATTATCAAGGTGGTTACTGGCTAAAGCTTTGGATTTAGCCTTCCGGACCTCTTCAGAAGTGATGGGGACAGCCTCCCCCTTAGCTAGGTACACAACTTCTTCATCGAACCAGATTCCATTGATTTGCGGGGTTAAAGGAGAAATGAGGTGAGAACAATCGATAACCTCCCCGGAGAAGATGGCATGGGCACTGAAGGGGTTTTTCTTTGTTGCTCGGTTTGTCCCCGGGCAATGGTATTTTCCTACTTTCGATTAAGTCTTGGATGAGATGCTTCAATTTCCAGCATTTTTCAATATCGTACCCATTGCCTCGGAGATATTGGTAATAGGCCTGGATGTTATAGCTCTTGGAACGCTTCTCTACCGGGACTTCTGGAGTTGGGCTTATCGGTTGGATCAGACCCTTGGAGGATAACCTTTGTAAGGCATATGTATAGGTGGTCCCTATATCAGTGAATACTCGAGCTGGGGTATTCTTTTTGGACGAGGCATCTAGTAGATTAACCTCGCCGAAGATGCTGCGGGTTGCAGGTGCAGATGTGAGCTTGCTGGTAGATGAGCTGGCCCCTTGATACCACTTGCTAGAGGTCTTAGTAAGGCCCTCTTGCCTCAAGTCATCTTCGATCCTCGTCCCCATTTCAGTTAAAGTGGCGAAGTTGGGTATAACAGCATACCAGAGATGGACCCGGTAGGAAAGGAGGAGGTTCATGACAACGGCTTCTACTAGAGTCGTTTCATTGGGCTTATCGACCAATTTTACACTCTTGACCCTCCATCACTGTAAGTATTTTGTGAAGCCTTCTTTGGGCTCCTGGGCCATGACTTCTAAGGAAGCATGGTCGTTTGAAACTTGGTATTATCCGCATAATTCCGAGCGAACTCTGTAGCCACGTCATTCCAAGTTTTGTACTTCTTGGAATCTAGCCTGTAGTGCCAGGCTTTGGGATGCTTCTTGAGAGAGGCGGCGAACAGGTGCTTGAACATAGTTGATTTTACTCCTTTGACGGCCATGAATTCCTTGAAGGCCCGAATGTGAAGCACCGGGTCTTCAGTCCCCTCAAACATCGGTAGGCCCGTAAGGTTGAGGTTGACGGGTAGCTCATCATTCAGAGGCGAATAGGTGCGAGCATTTTCCGTGTGGATCGAGTTGTTCGTTGACAAATGGACCTGTTCTTCCATTTTGAGGACTGCGCTGACCAGTTCAGCTAAGGCCCCAGTAGTCTCAGTCCCACCGTTAAGAGTCCCTTGTTCCATGGCTCTCAAACGGGTAGTTATTTGGTCGGACTTGATAGCTGTCATTTGGGTCTCAATAGGGTCTGCTTGACGACCATAGCGTCCAATGAGGCTGCCAATTTGTCCAAAGCTTCTTGTATCTTGCGCTTGTGTCGGGTTACGGGTGACCTGTCTGTAAAAATACCGCGTAATCAAAAACAAACCCAGATCCTGGAATCAAAACAGTACTTTCCGAGCAAGGAAGAGATCGAAAAGGAAATGACTCGGAAAAGACACCTATACGAGTGACTTGTGAAAGGTGAGCCTCCCTTAGCATTCGGCTATGTGGGCCGGGTCCTGTTCGAAGGAAGGTCCGAGTGAGATATTCCCCAAACTTTGGACTCGAATGTGTAAGCAGGCCTTTCTTTGTAGGAGTATCCCCTACGTAGGTTGGCCTTGCCTTGACGGATAAGGCGGACTGGGATAGGGGGGAAACCCGCGATGTAAGATCGACTAATTTTTGACGCTAAAGACCTTTGATGACTTCTGACAAGACCCGACACTACTAAATACGGGTAGTCCTAAGGTGAGGAAAGTTTTTGAAAAGGGAAAGTTTGGAAATCCGAGAAAATCGGTGGATGGCTCAAATTTTTGAAATTGGCGAAATGCCATTGGGCTGCAATTTTTGAGGGTTTGAAAATATATTTTGAATCTTGAAATGGGTAGCATACCGGCTAAAAATAGGCTATTTTGAGTAAAATCATAAGTCCTAAATTCGGTAGCATTCCGAGTTTTGAAATAGGATATTTTTTGAAAAGATGCATTTTTGAAAATGACGGTTTTTGAAAACGACATAGAAACCAAGTAGCACATAGTCACGCAAGCATTATGACGTCACCATGTATGCTTTATACTAACTCTCTGCCGGTCTAAATAAGGTCTATACCAGTGTGCATAGCCTTTTCGAGAATCGGGACGGACTTCCTAAGTCGGGTTGATCTTAGAACATGCCGCGAAACCCATACGAATTAGCTATGAACACCTTGACATAACCAATTTGGAATACATCGTGCTATAGTGGGACGTCGGTCACCAGTATCGGCCCGGGAAAAGATGAGGTTATTCATGAACGTAAAACTAAAACGCGTATCGTACTAATCAAACGATTTCTCCTCGAGTCTCACTTTGAGGATGCCGACGGTAAGTCACACATCAGTTATCCCCAGCGGAGTCACCAAATTGTGGACCTGACATAGGTCCACCCTGACGCGGCCTCGCGCGGGTTTGGGGAGGCGAATGAATCTCATGTGAGATGGATCTCGGGTTGAAATTTAAATCGAAGTTGGAGTCGCCACCAAACTTTGTGGGAGAACGGGCCCATTCGAACCCACTCTATATCTTGGTGGGTTGTGCACAAATTACGGCCCATTTGGATCTCAGAGTTTATGGTGTTCGTCCCTTTGCATTGCGATACCGATACTGACATGATCGGTTACCGTGTACTGAATGACTCTCGTCCGCCAATGGTTTCGGGCATCCGGAAACCACGGTTCTGAGTAAGAGGTGAGGGTACGTGTTGGGAAGTTCACAAAAAACACCCAACCCCGCACGCTCTTAGCGGCCTCTACTAAGATATCGTTCAGTTTTAGAATACGCGCGTTAGTAATTCGGTTGAAATGTTATGCAAACAGTATTTTGACTAAACATGTGAAATATGTTTGATCTACGTCGTTTAATGCATCTTTGAATTATGTCGAAGTTGTATTTAGCATGTGAAGTTCGCTTTAGTACAATACAACAAACAACGAAGATAAAGCGCCAAAATAGAAACAATTGAGTTAGTAATGATAATAACGGTTTGTAAAAGGATTAGAATGATATAAGAAGACACGATGCGTGGTTTTGAAAAGAGTGGGACACGTGATGGACTTGACATGTGTTGACCGAAGTCATAAAAATATTTGATAAGGCTTAATGCATGTGAAGGGATCACGATTGGTGCGTGAATGAGGCCACTCGGTCGAGTCATGGAGAGACTCGGTCGAGTGCCCTGTCTAAAAATCCTTCTGCCATTTTTTTGGGATGCACCTTGATCGAGTGGGCTAGGCACTCGGTCGAGTACCCCCTGTACGAATAACAGTTCGTTTCGAAATTTGGCATTGATTTCGAAATTGCTTTTAATTTTGAAAATCGGTAATTTTGCTAAGTCGCGTAAAAATATAATATGATTTATAGTTGACTTAATTTTTGATATTCGTCATATTCGATATTTGATTACGGAATCAATATCCAATATTTTGAACTATTTTAGAAAAGACATTCATAGACGTTTTAAATTGAATTTTTCCTTTTAGACATAATATTTGACTATGGAGTCGATATCGCATCTTAAGAATAGACGTTTTATTTGTGTTTGATTAGAATGAAAATCGATTCCCTCCGCGTCACGACATCGTAGCTAATCCTTACGGATTGTGTGATGTTCGATTGGCATCAACAAGTTTCGTTCTAACCTTGAAAAGATCTAGTACACCTAACGATAAATTTCCGCGATCACTCTGGGCCCTTGAGTGTTTAGGGCGGCGCTCCTCGAAAGGGTGCCACTTCTATTACGACTCGTAAAGGGATTAGGAAGATCTTAGAACGAGATTTATCTTAAGGTATACTTGATGTGGATTTGTTTAGATAAATCGATTGTATGTGCGTTAATTAAGTAGTAGTAATAATAGCGTTACTAGAAACGAAAAAAATAAAATTAAAAAAATGAAAAAGAAGAAGAAGAAGACGGGAGAGAGATGAGAAAACAAGAGAAAGGGAGAGAGAAAAGGAAGAAATGGGACTGAATTTGGCACCCTCAACATACATGTTTTGTACTCTCGGAACAGGGCTCGTCTAGCTGTGGCTTAGGCACGGGAGCGTCGAGATAACGCGGATGAGTTATGGCGGTTTATGTGTAGAGATGAAAGATCGTAAGGTTGTAAGGTGTGTTGTAGAATTGTCGTTGTAAAGAGGTGTAACGATGTAAGGTGTTAAGAAGAAAAAGGTGTAAAATTTGTATATATCGTGTGTATTGTGTTTGAGGGAGGTGGGGTATTTATAGGAAAATACCTCGGCTTTGGATAGAGAAAGATCGGTTTGGGTGAAGGGAAACACCCGGTTTTGGGATAAGATAAAGTTCCGGTCATGGATAAAAAGAGGTCACTCGATCGAGTGGTGTGTGGCACTCGATCGAGTGCCCGGTCTGACACCGGTTCTCGTGGGTTTTATGAGCCTACTTGACCGAGTGGACCGGTCCACTCGATCGAGTGGGTCTGGTCGGGTGGGAGTTCCTTTTAGAGATAGAATTTTATCTCTAATGGAGTTGTTTAATTGCTTTGATGCTCTTTGTAGCTGATTTTTGTGTAGTCTTTGACTTCGAGTCAGACTTTCGAAGTGGCGTGACTGGTTTTTATGTCTCGGGAGCGTCTCTGACCGGGGTTTGACCCGGTCGCCAAAAGATGGTTTTGCCCTTGGTGTCGGTTTTGACCTAAATTAGTTTTATTTGATTGGAAATGACCCATTGAGCCTGGATTTGAGGTTGGTTTTGTGAGATTTGTGCTCCGTAAAAAGCCCAAGCCAAATGCTAACGATTTTGAGCCCATATTCGAGTACGTTAAAGCACATTTGCGTCCGATCATCATCGGGTGTTTGTCGGAAACTGCTATAGACACCTGGCAGCCAAATGTCGGTGTCTACAAATACGCAATGATGGAATCTGCAATTGTAACGGTAGCACAACCTCAACTCCATATACCAAATGATAACGTACCCAAAACAAATGATAATTGGGCTTGGAAGAACATATGCAAAATTAAGGAGAAGATGAAAAATGGTTATATTCAAGGGCGATGGTCTGGAAATCAATCTCGATATTCCATTCGGGATGGATACAAGTACCTCAATCAACATGGTAGTCCTAAATATTGGGCTCCCATCATTTGGAACTCTTTGAACATTCCCAAACACACTATAATAGCGTGGATGGCAATGATGAATGGTATGAATACTAAGGAGAAACTTGCGAAAATTGGGTGTGTCTCGAATGACCTGTGCTGTTTATGTAATGCTGCAGGTGAAACAATAGCTCACTTGTTCTTCGACTGTCCGTATAGCAGAAAGTTCTTAAAAGGCATGGAGGATTGGTATGGTCCTGTTACAGATGCAATAACGCTGAGTACACAGCAGCGAACTGATAAATGGGCAAGGAATGCAATGGTACTTACTGCTTGTTACTATTACATATGGTATCAAAGGAATAAGGCGAGGGTAGACTTCACGTTGAGCAGGCCTGAGCGCATAGCGGATCAACTCAGATCTGAGATTACTGTGTATGGACATAGGAATGAGAAGAAGCAATGCATTTGACATTGAGATCCTGTTTCTATGCTTGTTAGCAGCGAGTCTTGATTGCTGATTTTTTTGATTCGTGCTTGTTCATGTAACTCCTTGTAAGGATTGAAACCCGTTTTGTGTGAATATATATACATAGCCTCACATTTTACCAAAAAAAAAAACTCCATATACCAACGCGTACGGGGTTGATTGGGTGTGCGTCTTGTATGTTGTACGATATGCCCACAATGCTTCACCGATTCTTTCGTGCCAATCACGCATCGACTTAGCCACCACTTTTCTTAACAAGTTGCAAAGTGTCTTATTAAAAGCTTCAGCCAAACCATGTGCAGGGGCATTGTACATTGATGACTTGTATTGTTTGAACTTAAACTTTTCAGCTAACTTTGTCATAAGTTTATTAACGAAAGGCGTTCCATTATCAGTTATTATGCGTTGTGGCACACCATACCGATAGATGATTTGAGTATGGATGAAATCAAAAACAATTTCCTTCTTGACTTCATGCACGGAGGCAACTTCTGCCCACTTGGAGAAATAATTTGTTGCTGCCAAGATGAATGCAAGTCCATTGGAGGCTTTTGGAATGATAGGCCCTACCACATCTAGTCCCCAAGCTTTGAAGGTCCAGGACGATATCATGGAATGTAAAGGTTCAGGTGGTTGATGTATGAAGTTTGCGTTGAACTGACAGGCCTTACATTTTTTCGAGAAGTCCATGTAGTCTTGTACCATTGTTGGCCAGTAATATCCCATCCTCTTGACATGATCATGTAATTTAGGCCCAGATTGATGAGCACCACAAATGCCAGAGTGAGCTTCATACATGGCTTGAGCTGCTTCAGTTTCATCAAGACACCTTACCCATTGCCCCAGAAAGGAACGTCTGTACAATGTACCTTTGTAGTAGATGAATCGTGGAGCACGTCGACGAATTTCAACTTTATGCCTTGGATCATCGGGTAACTTTTGATGTTCTAAGAAGTTGATGATAGGTTGTCGCCAATCATCCTTGTCAACTTGATAAAGCAGAGATCATGTTGGATGCTCCTTTAATTTCTTCCATTTCTAGCAGCGGTATTACCCATCTATTGCAAATTGGAATGGATGTGACTTCATCTGCCCCAAGTGCCAAAGTGGCTGCAAGATTAACGAGCGCGTCAGCCAACTTATTGGCACTTCTTGGTACATGACCGATGCGAACACTATCTAATTTATGGAGTAATTGGATTGCATATTGATGATAATGTACAAGATCGTTCTTCTTCACTTCATAATCATCAAGAATTTGATTCACCACCAATTGGGAGTCACCACAAATGTCTATGTCTTTGATCCCTATCTCGATTGCCATTTCAAGTCCCAAAATAAGAGCTTGATATTCAGCCATGTTGTTTGAGCATAGCTGGGTAAGGACAAACGAATAAGGCAATGGGTGATTTTCGGGTGACAAGAACACGACACCGGCACATGCACCATCCATCTTGCAGCTCCATCGAAATACATTTGCCATGGAGAAAGCACATCAACATAGAAGATTTCTTCGCGAGGGAGGTCATCTTGTAGTTCCCATTCGCTTGGGATAGGATGGTCAGCAGGAAAATCTGCTAGACTTTTCCTTTGACTGCCTTTTGAGGCACATGGACTAAGTCATACTGCTTGAGTAACACTGCCCAGTTAGCTAAGCGTCCAGACAGGACTGGCCTTGAAAGTATATACTTTATAGCGTCATTCTTTCCAATCACATGAACATTGTGAGCTTGCATATAATGCCTTAATTTTTGGATTGCAAAGACAAGGGTTACACATATCTTCTCGATTGGAGAATAGTTGAACTCCGCTCCCACCAAAGTTCGACTCAATTAGTAGAGCGCCCTTCTTTACGATCTTCATTTTCTTGAGCATATAATGCCCCCAAAGAGCGTTCTTTTGCAGCTATGTACAGGATAAGTGGCTTTCCTTGAATTGGTGCCCCGAGCCATGGCGCGGAAAACAAGTACTTCTTTATGCTTTCAAAGGCATTGTGGCATTTTTCATCCCACTTAAATGCGGCATCCTTCTTCATAAGATGACTGAACGGTTGACAACGTCCAGCAATATTTGAAATAAATCTTCTTATGTAGGCTAAACGTCCTTGTAGTCCGCGTAACACCTTCAAATTTCTCGGTGCGGGCATTTCTCGGATAGCTTTGATTTTTGATTGATCTATCTCAATTCCCCTATGTCGTACCACAAATCCTAAGAACTTGCTAGAGGAGACACCGATTGCACATTTGAGTGGGTTCATCTTCAACTAACATTTTCTTAGTCTTTCGAAGACAGTTCGAAGGTCATTGAGATGATCCTCTTTTGTTTTTGGTCTTGACCACAACATCATCAACATAACATTCAATTGACTTATGCAACATGTCATCGAATATTTTCTGCATCGCCGTTTCATATGTTGCTCCAGCATTCTTTAATCCAAATGGCATGACTTTGTAACAGAATATCCCTTTTGAAGTGCGAAAAGCTGTGGCCTCTTGATCTTTAGGTGCCATCATTATTTGATTATACCCTGCTGTGCAATCCATGAATGACAGAGCTTCATGCCCGGTTGTTGCATAGATCATAAGTTCTGTGACAGGGAGGGGAAAGTCATCTTTCGAACAAGCATTATTCAGATTCCGAAAGTCCACGCATATACGTAGTTGACCATTCTTCTTTCTCACTGGCACAATGTTGGCTATCCATATGGGGTATTTGACTTCACGAATAAAATCAGCTTCTATGAGTTTGTTGACCTCATTCTCGATCTCAGGAATAAGTTCTGGCCTGAAACAACGTTGAGGTTGTTTCTTGGGGCTTACACCTTTTTTGATTGCTAGTCGGTGCACTGCAACTTTTGGACTCAGTCCTGGCATTTCTTTGTAGCTCCAAGCAAAAACATCTTTGTACTCAGTTAAAAACTTTTGGTACTCATCCACCTCTTTGTCGGTAAGGAGAGCACTAACATATATAGGACGGGGATCTTCAGGTGTTCCCAAATTAAGCTCTTTCAGGTCATCTACTATTGATTGACCACCATCTTCTAACAACTCGGGGGCATCATCTGCTTCTACCTCTTCTTTAGGATCAAGGACCTCCTCCACAATGATATGATATGTTGTCATTATTTCATCATCCAACGCTTCCAAATTTCTTTCAACTCACGGCTTCAATTTTGTTTGCGAGATTTTGGATTTTTGTTGGTTTGTGAGGATGACAACACGTTGCTTGACTTTCAAAGGTTGCTCTTGCTCAATGTCAACCTCCTCTATGCGCTTCATGCAGGAAGGGATGATACTTTTGAGATCATCATTGACTTTCACTTTCGTTTTCTCTTTGCTTGTAGAAGCTACACGAGATTGTTTGCAACCATGAACTTGTTTTGAATTACCCAGACGATTGAAGACTGATCCTTTCTTCTTCTTTGAATGTGATGATGTAGCTGCATGACGAGTACGATCATTCGCCTCTTGGTTGCTCGACCTTTTGAATACAGAGAAACGATTCCTTAAAGGTATTTGCTCCAAAGGCAATGATCTTCCTAATCGGTTGAACACTGAAGTGCTCTCTCTTGTGATAGATGATCGAATCCTTTCAAAGAGAGAGGATCCTGTTAAGGCATTATCATCTTCAGCACTTTCTTCAACTGTGATGTATTGAGAAGACGATGTGTCGGCCTTGTGCCTTGCAGAAATCTTGACTGACATTGGTGTTTCATAGCATATACCAATCTTGGTTAAGCTACGACTTCGAACTTCACCATCTGTCTTGACCTGCACATGCTTTTCTAATTAACTAGGATTCTCAAAGTCATATCCAGATTTTTTGAGTAACTTGTATGCATTGGTACTGTATACACCTTCTTATTTTCCATCGTATAGAATGGTAGATGATGAAGCAAACCCTTTTAGTGGAGGTTTCACCACTTGCTTTTCATTTGACTGAGCTAGGGGAGAAACAAGCTTCACCATCCATTCTTGCTTAACTGAGGGACTGTGCTTTGCTTTTTCCTTATGGACTGCTTTGGTATTCTGATACTCTGCAAAAGGGCTTTGTCCTTGCTTGCGCCGTGACTTTGGGATGTAACGGAAGACGGGATGCGAACTCTTTGGCAGCTCTCCTTCTCGAGCCTTGATTTCTGAATCCTTGGTGGTTTGTCTTTACCCTTGGATTGATTACCCTTGTCCTTATTTTCTGCAGGAACATTAGGTTTATTTGGAGAAATTACAGCTCCCTTAACTTTGCCCCCTTTTCCAGTGGAAGAAATAGTGGTCGACATGAACTCACTTGAAGTGGCATTTTCCTCGAAGAATTTTGCATCAGCAAAGAATGAATATGCCTTAGTGAAGGGTTTGACATCACCATTAATCTTTTGCTCGCCATCACGATAGTACTTCAAACATTGGTGAAGTGTTGAAGCAACTACACCATTTTCGTGCTTCCACGGTCGTCCCAACAAAAGCTTGAACGAAGTTTTTGCATTAATAACATGGAAGAGAGTGTCAGAGGACAAATCCACCATGCTTAGTTTGACTCGAATGATTCCAATCGCACGCTCGCCATTTAGATTGAAGCCATGGATTAGCGTTCGACTACTAGATAATTCATCTACCGTAATGCCTAGCTCCACCATGGTGGCTTTAGGCATAAGATTTACACTGGATCCACCATCGATCAAAATGCAGCTTACTTTCTTACCCCTGATGTACACTAAGACATATAGTGGCCTATTGTGAAGTTTGGACCCAAGAAGAAGATCTTCATAAGAGAATGTCAAGGCGGTGTTGCAGGATAGACATTTGGCCTCTTGTTCTACAGACTTGCCAACATCTTTTATCTCTTCTTCATACAACTCAGGGTTTTGAAGTGCTTGGGAAACTTGATGACGCATCTCCTCAGGTAGGTGAAAGATTTGCTTCCACTCCATGCGCGCGGATAGAGAATCAAGCGTAGCGGACACTTTAGTGTCTCTGGGTGGATTTTCATCCTCTTTAGTGGCCACTTTTGAAGTATAACTTTCTTCTTCATCTTTTTCATCCTCGACAATTACCTCAACCGCTACTGTGTAAACAGTGACTTCGTCGAGATAGCCCTCGGGAAAGAATTCCTTTAGGACAATTGGAGATGGAAGATCTTGCTCTAACAAATCAATAGGCATGACTTTTGACTTGGTCACTTTCTTTGCTTTCTTTTTATTCTTAGGGCGGCGTGGCCCCTTCTTCTTTGTTTGTTTCCTCCTTCTTTGAACAGGTTCTTGATTCTGAAGTTTCACTGGCGAGTGACCAATTTCCAACCTTCATCATCATCATCATCATCATCATTTACGCTATCTGCGATTGCCTTTTCATTCCAAGGAGTCGGCGTCGATGATATCGACTTTGGTACTTGCAGCATAGTAGGATAAAGACTTCCAAATTGTATCAAACATACTTCATGCTTTTCACCTAAAACGTCCATGGGTGTGGCATCAAATTCACCAACAATTGCCGTGGTATGATTTGTCGTCACAACGTCATCCACGTCTAAGATGATCTTCCCTTCTCTGGATAGTTGCATGATTCTTTCCTTGAGGGTGATGCACTTCTCCAAAGGATGACTCACCAATCTATGGTAACGACAATAATTTGGATCGTTGGTCTTCTTTGCTTGTTCTGGGCACTTTGACTCAGCTAATTGGATGATTTTCTTCTCAAGTAAATCATCAAGCGTGCCTGACTGATCTGAATTAGGGAACGGATACTGTTTGTACTGCAACTCCTTTAGCGTTGGCCTTTCACGTTTGAAGTCACTTGTGTACGTTTCGTTGCCTTTGTTTTTCTTAGACTTTCCCGAAATTTTGAGGGCTCACTGGAAGTGTTTACATTCACTGTTTCCTTGGAAGAGTTTTTGGAACCCTTATCATTTTTCTTGAATTCCTTCTTCTCTGATGTTGCATTGGAAGAAGATGATCGAGTCTTTCCACGTGCCTTGATTGTCAGCTCCATATCATGAGCACGAGTCGCCAGCTCTTGAAAGCTTCGAGGTTTGATACCATTCAAGATGTAGAGCAAGTCCCACTTCATGCCATTGATGCACATTTCAACTGAAGAACCCTCGCTAAGGCGATCCTTGCACTCCAGACTTAGGGCACGCCATCGGTTAATGTATTGTACAACGGGCTCCTCTTCCCATTGAGAAGTATTTGTCAACTCACTCATGCTCACAATGCGCCGTGTGCTGTAGAACCTATTCATGAACTCGGTCTCCAAGCGATCCCAACTGTCGATGGACTCAGAACCTAAATCCGTGTACCAATCAAAGGCGATGCCTTTGAGGGAACGGACGAACTGTTTCACCAATTAGTCACCATCAGTCCCTGCGTTGTTGCAAGTCTCGATGAAGTGTGCAATATGTTGCTTAGGGTTGCCTTTCCCGTCAAACTGCTGGAACATGGGAGGTTGGTAGCCTGAAGGCATGCGCATGTCATCGATCATCTTTGTATAGGCTTCACATAGCGCAGTTTGTAGGAAGCTCCTTCATCTAACTGATTCTTGATGGTGTTGTTAATCATGTCACGTAGCAGTTCATGGGTGAGAGGCTTTTCACCACCCTTTTTGCCATCATCATTCTCACCGTCACTCTAAGATTCACTTTCGGTGTCTCCATGGTAACTAGAACCACCCTTGTTACGAAGGTCCTCCATTTATTTTTGAAGATCTTCAATCTTCTTGTTCTTCTCCTGGTTTTCCTTCACCATTTGTTCAAGGAGTTTATTCATGTTTGCCACTTGTTCTTCAAGGGTAGAGCCACCAATGGTCATCACTGATGCAATAAGAGGGACTTCCACTTCCTTTTTCTTTGGGGAAGTTTTCTTCTCCTTGCGAGGGGATGCACTGGAAGACTTCAACTCCTTCTGATTTGTCTTTGAAGGTGAAGCAGCCTTGCGAAGGCATCCACTTTTGGGGGATGCACTTATGGGACTCAAAATATTTTTCTCCTTGCTTGGAGATGAAGAGGCCTTGAGCAAAGCAGTAGCAGCAGCAGCAGCAATGGACTGAATGAAGTATCTACGTGGCCTTCTGGGAACATTAGCAGCGCACAGGCTAGTAGCAGCAGCATTGACAGCAGCCTTCTTCACCATTACTCTAGTGGACACACCAGCAGATTGCATGCCTAATTTAAGAGGCTCCTTGAGAATTGATGCATAAGATTCCTTAGGTGTGCTTGGAGTGTTTTCTGGGAAAGACATCTTCTTGAAGTAGCTTGCTTTTGGAGGAGAGACGAGAGGTAGAGGGTTCACGTCGGGTTCACCAAAAATTTGTACAACAAAATTTGTATAACGATATTATAAATATCTGTATTACATAACCGGAGCAAAAAATTATAATATCAGAAAATTTAAGTGCTCGATTCTCTATTCTTCCTCTTATTCTACTACGTTGCTTTAGGCAGACTTCAACGGTCTTTGTGAACGTTCCTTGCTTGACTTTAGCTTCTTGGGAGGGTCACGATGGCTTGAGTCTCCTTTCGATGTTTGATGTTGATTTGCTTTCGGCGGCACGACTTAGTAGTGCTTGTTGCTACTTGGAAGGAAGGATGCTTCGAGAATTTCAGAGCTTTTGTTGTCTTCCTTTCTCTTCACCTTTTGTTGTATATTTTGTTGTTTTTCTTCTTCAAATGGTGAGGAAGCTCTCTATTTATAGAATTTCTTCATCCATCATTGTTGGACTCGGAGTTGGCTTTTTGAAAGCTTAGCTTAGCTTTTTGAAAGCTTAGTTTCAAATTTGTTATTGACTCGGAATAATTAGTTCTTTGTATTTCGACACTTAGATTAAATTTTCCGTGTCTACAAATCTTATTTCTCGCATCTAGCTAGCTAGTTATTATTCACGAATTGCGAGCTGCGATTCATCATATACGTATAGTTGAACACTTAATCACACAATTGCGATACACATATACACCATTCCCATATATACCCAACAAATCAAGGTATTTTATAAATACTCTTGTTTTATGCTTTATCGAAAGATTAATGAAATACGAAGGGACATATTATTCGCATATACTCCAAAACTAGATTTAAGGCCTCTATATGAATATCCTTTCCCTAAAGATTTACTCGTATTTATGTTTTTAGTAATTATAAAACTTTATTTATCAGTTTATTGGCTATAACAAAAAATTTTACATTGAAAGTTACCGTGATTATTAAAAATACAAACATTTGCATTATTAAATTTGATTTCAAGTTTAAGTGGAGTCCTTATCAGCCTGGTATTGCTTCGTCTTGGACAGGTCCGTCTAATGGGCTGTTCAAACTGTTCTGGGAACATGAGCCCAAAAATATTAGGGCCCAATATCACTTGTTTTCAGATTTTAAAAATAAATAAATTACAATAACGTATATGGTGGGAAACTGGCTCATTCTTCTCCAGTTCTCTTCATCTTCTTTATCAATGAAAACTTGGAATAATTACTCTTGTTGGAAACTGGTAAGTTTTCCAATTCCAGTTCTCAAAACTTATTAATCAATAATTATTAAGTTTAATTTTTATTTCTTTATCTTTCATCACCTCATCAGGTTATTATTATAAGAATGCTCTCATAGCACCATTTAATCATTCACATCTGATTACTCTGCATCTTCTAAGTTGTAATCAGAGTATCAGACAATTCGTAATCTCAACTTCCTTTAATCGTTTTGATTAGATTTCTCTTATTTTCATCTAAATAATTTCCCCTAAATTTTGATCAGTATTCATAACATTACTGTCACTCTATCTCAATTTTCAAATAGATCGTGAGTTGTCTCACTGTTCTTAATATTAGTTTTAATTGTTGTTTTATTTATTTATTTTGAAAATTAATTGATTTAAAGGCTGATTAATTTTGACTTAAGCTTTCTAATTGGGTCTGATTTTAATTTGTTTGAAGGTTAGCCGTTTTCGGGCATTTATCAGAAGGTGTTTACAATTGGGCAGTCCAGAAAATGAATTTCATCTTCCGATTATACACTGCATCACAACATCAATTTCTTAGAGCATTGATTTAAAAGAAAATGGTTTAGCATTGATTTCAATCGAGAACGATTTCTTATAGCATATAGATTTAAAAGATTTGATCGATGAATTTGCCTCGGTGAATGCAAGGCGAACAACTTTATTGTGTAAGGATTAAAATTGAGAAAAATACTCTGGTATTATTTATCAAATTAATTTTGTTTCAAATAAAATATGATGAATTTTGCGATTATTTTTTTATTCAATTTTCTTTTCTTTTGTAATGAGGGCCTCATCTTTGATCATAAAACAGGGCCACTTAAATCCATTAGACGGGCCTGGTCTTGGAGCTGGAAGAAGATTTGTGCATGCCTTGAAGGGCAAACTTTCAGAACATTTTAGCTCTGGGAGTTGGAACGATCGAACTGTTTACTTGGTGGCTGAGAGGTATACGATTCTATGCCCTAAAGCACCAACTGTAACTTAGTTCACGTTTGTGTCGAATGGTTGGTCACTCCTTTTAGATCGATAGATTCATCTCCTGGTTGATGTTTAGGCCATGTCCATCCTTCGATAAATTTTTTTCCATAGAGGACCTCACTCCTTCCACCCCACTTTCTCTACCCCACTTTATCTTTCATAAAAAAAAATTCTCCCATCCATGTATTCAATTTCCTCTCCATAAATGACCCCACCACATCCATCTCATTTATCCTACCCCACCCATCCACCAAGATCTGATTTATATGGAGAATTAATAATTCCTGCTCACTGCCCCTGCCCTACCACCTCACACAGACCAAAAAAAGTACCTGCTCCCTGCCCCACTGCCTACTATAATTTTTGCATTATCAAATAGTTGTATACCTCTACATTTGGTTTTGATAGTTTTAATACACATATTTTGTTAGATTAGAAAATACATATCATAAATGTCTTTATTTTAATAGTCCATAGTCCATACATAAATATTTTATTTATTGAAGAATTTTGCTTATGATTTTACATAAATTAAATATTTACTTTGATTTGAATTTTGATAGTATGATTTACGGGGAAGTAGTGATTGACCCCTATAACTTTGCCCATTTTGAAATTAATCCCCACAACTTTCAATTGGAGTTATTATGCCTCATAACTTGGATAATAAGTGAAATCAAACCCCATATTAAAATCTCCAAATTCAATTTATCATATAACTAAAGTAAAAATGATTATATTTTTATGAAAAATACAAAATAAAAGTTTTCACTTTTCTTACAATCAAGAATTCTATGTATAAATTTTTGAAATGCTGAAAAATAGAAACATTTGAATTTTTTTTTTTACCTTTTTATTATATATTTTACATTTTTTTGTCAGGGAAATCTTTTAATGTTCCAACTTTTGATTATAACACAATTAATCGACAAAATATTTTGCAATTGATTTTTTTTTTGAAAAAAAAGTTGAAAAATATGTAATTTATATAAAATTAAAAAATTGGTTGATTTCCGTAAAAAAAAATTATCTAATTTATGCTATTTTTTTGGTTACTTTTTTAAAAACTTTATTTTGTATTTTCCATAAGAGAAAAAAATCCTTTTTACTTATATGATATGATAAATTGAATTTCCCTTGAGATTTTTATAAGAAGATTTAATTTTAGTCATTACTATTTTTAATCTCGCGCAAATTGCGCAGATGTTTTTTTAAAAATTGTGTATTCTATAAAGTAAAACAATGTATATCTATATTAATTTTTCTCTTCACGTATATAATGAAAAACGAAAATGGAAAAAATTGTTTTATTTAATATCCTTATCTTCAACATTATATAAAAATTAACTGATTAAGAATTGATATTTTAAGTAATTTACAAAATTATTGCAACGATCTTTTCCCCAATTTTTTTTTGGTGATTATACCTTCATCAAAGACTGTTGTATCAAATTAGATTCGTGTTTCCCTATGCAAAAATGCACGGATGTATGTATTTATAAAACATCTTATATGTTAAGTACAAAAGCTTAATTTATGTTCGAATAAAAATACAATAATAACCATTTTTTTTACCTTTTTAAGGTCATACAATAAATAAAATAAAATATAATATAACTCCCTCCCATTCTTTGGATTCCTACCATAAGTTGAATATATGTGACTATTTCAATTATATGGTAGGAATCCAGTGAATGGGAGGGAGTAATACATATATACACACACACACACACACACACACACACACACACACACACTCTAATAATTCGTATTATTCTCTGATTTATTAAAATTGAAATTATTTTCGGAAGACACTCTATAGTTGATATTGTTGTTGTTAATTAAAAGTAAAGGTGGAAAAGGAAGGTGGAAGGATTCTACAGGTAACCAGTCGCCTATACTATTCTGGCTTAACTACTCTAATAATTCGTATTATTCTCAGATTTATTACAATTGATATTATTTTGGGAAGACGCCAAATAGTTGGTATTATAGTTGAATAACCCATATTATTATTATTATTGTTGTTGTTGTTGTTGTTGTTGTTATTATTAGTTATACTTGCATTCGTATATATTTTTTTTTATTATTATTAGTTATACCAGCATTCGTATATTGTAAAGGGTTGGAGTACACGTTAAATAAAATTGATATAGTATTGCAATATTCAAAATATTTAACTTTTCCCAAGCACGCATAATTACTTAGAGGACTCAAAAGACTTGAATAATCAACTACTCAAATAGATACAACTACATCATATATTCTTTGTCCTCATGAAAGAGTTGGCCTTCTCTAATTTGAAAATATCAATAAGATATTCTAATTTGCAACATCAATGTTACACATCAAATTTTTCTGCCTGCAATACCTCCCCGACCATACACCTTGCATTTCCCACAAAACAACCTGCATTGCCTTCTTACTTTTAGGCTCGACATCTACAATAACTCGGCACAAAAGGAATAAAGTAGGTTCACACAAACAGGAGTCGCATATTTGATCTGGACTGCTGTGCACTTAATAATGAAACAGCTGCAATATTTGAAACTACACCAAAACAACAGTTTGCATTTGAAGATAAAAAATCCATCAGTTCTCGATTAATTAAGAAGATCTTGCGCTGATCAAACACATAGCACACACCTTCAACATCTCTAGTTTTGTTCGAACTATCAAATGCATCCATTGCATTGTAATCCCCTAGAAATTCTAACGCAATACAGTGGCGGAAACACTGTAGAAGTGGGATTATAACACACTGTAGCTATGTCTTAATTAAATAAGAATGGTAAGTCAATACATAAGCCATAAAATAAAAATGGCTACAGAATAAAAATAAAATAAAATAGAATCCATAAATAGGGTTTTAACAATCCATAATACAGTGATCTTATTAAAACAAGCAGATCCATAACTGCTCGCTAGTCCACCCGAAGGGAAACACATATATACCTGTCATGTTAAAAACATAACAACCACAATCAGTGGGGAGCAACCTCAACGTTCTCCCAGCCGTATAACAGGATTTTCAATCTGTAATTACTATTATAGAAAAATAGTAAAAACGGAAAACAGTAAAACATTATAGTGAAAATAAGCTTTCAGTGAAAAACTTCACGTAACGAAACAATATAATGAAAATGAGTTTTTCGAAGAAAACTTAAAACATTTGCCAACCTGCAACCAAATTATATCGATAATAATAAAATATTCAAAATGGCGATATGGATATTCGGTTAGTATGCAGAAGGCTAGACTTTCACTAGGGATGTACTAAAAACTAGGCTCGAGAACTCAGACACCAACTTCACACGCAGCGAAGATCCAAGGTCTCTAACTAGGCAACTCAACCATATTAGAACGACAACTTATCAATGCGAGGTCCGAGCTTAAGTAATATACATCCCTCCTGGATACCAAATGTATCCAGTTCAACTGACGACGACTAACACGATGCGATATCTAGCTTAAGGGCAAATGCAAATATACTCCTGGACACCAAATGTATCCAGTTCAACAACCAATGCATCCCAAATGGATACACCAGCCTTATAGTTGATGGCAAAACAGTACATCCTAGACTGTATCACTCTAACCTCACACTTATCCTTATTCCATAACTCCAAAACAAAGCCATTATCGATATTCAAAAGATATAATCATTGTAATAATAAGAGAACAAAAGACTAATCATTATATTCTAAAAGAGGAAATTTTCTATTTTAGGAAACTTCTATTTTTAGAAACTTTACTAAAAATAGTGTAGACACCCGCATTTTGCCTGCTAGTGTCTATAGCAGTTCCCGACAAACACCCGATGATGATCGGACGCAAACGTGACTTGGTATACTCGGATTTGGACCCGAAATCAATAATATCTGACATGGACTTTTAGCGGAGTAATAATCTCACAAAATAGACCTCAAATTCAGGCCCAGTGGGTCGTTCTGAGCAAAATAAGACTAATTTGGGCCAAAACCGACACCAAAAATAAATCCCGTCTTTTGGCGACCGGGTCAAAACCCGGTCAAAGACGAACCCGTCACAAAAATCAGCCTAAGGGGGACCTTCTAGAAGCTGGCGCCCAAATCCAATTCAAAAAAGATAACACAATCAACAAAGTCAACCCTTTCCTTATTTACCTCGATTTACCTGATCCACTCGGTCGAGTGGATTGACCCACTCGGTCGAGTGGAGCGTCAAAAAATGGATCAGGCCCTTTTTCTAGGGCACTCGACCGAGTGCACTGGGGCCACTCGATCGAGTGACCTAGGTCGTGGGGTAAACTCTATAAATACCCCATGACCCTCACTCATTTCACAAGTTCCTTGTCCCTCGAAAAACCGACAATTCATCCACACACACACACACACACCATAACTTGCATACATCCTCAATACTCCGATGTCCCGTCACTATTCGCGAGTCCATTTCCGAGGTCCTTACTAAGCATGTATGTTGAGGGTGTCCTAAACCCCATTTCGATCTTTGTTACTTTTATTTACGTTTTTGTATCGTTAATATTATACCTATACTAGTATTGTAATTCTAACATCCTAACACTTTACATTTTCGCATACTAACTTTTTATTCGCGTTACTAACATATTACTATCATACCGCGTATATGTATAAACTAGTAGCAAACTTCGGTTTCGGATACGTTTGACTATAATTGTCACCTAAAATCCGTCTAATCCCTTTACGAGCAACGACGGAGGTGGAGCCCTTTCGAGGAGCCCCGCCCCAATGTACTCAAGGGCGTGACGTGATCGCGACTAATCATAGTTGAACGCATTCGATCCCATTTTAATTAGTACGAAACCCGTTGACACGAAAACCGACATCACATAACCCGAAAGGGTTAGTTTCGATGTCGTGACGTAGAGGGAGGCATTCCGTTGCTAATTCAAATTTTCTAACGTAAATGTTTTCATGAAATCCCGACAACGGTATTATAATTGTATATGTACACGATTATAGTACCGGAGGTCGAGTTAAATTCAAATCATGCGATATTTGCATTTAATTCGACCAACCGTCGATTTTAAACCCCAAACAACGAAACGAGTTAACGCTCGTACAGGGGCTACTCGACCGAGTGCATAGGTTACTCGATCGAGTAGCATCCATAAAACTGGGCAGAACCTCTTTCGAGGACACACTCGACCGAGTCAGACCATGACTCGACCGAGTGGGTCCTGTAACCCAGAAAACCGAGAGCTTAAATGCAACATTTAAGCCTCGTCCTTTTTACGGCTTTTAGTCGACACGTGTAAAGCCAATCACGTGAATCCATTTTCCAAAACTCACGCTCATCACGACATCTTAGCGACTTTGATCAATTTTTCGACATGATAAGTCGGGACAAGGCATCGAGGCATAGGATCGGGCTAGCATCACGCTTAGGCCCTATGCCTCCGTCCTCCGTTTAATGCACAATGCGATGAGTATTTAATCGGGGTTAGTCCACCAGCACGGTTCACGGTCTAGTGCATATACGGGTCCGTTCCTAACATTTTATTATTTATTATTCCATTTTTTTTATATCGCTTACGTTATTTTTTGTATTGGCCGGGTTGTATTTCCGCCCGTGTAACTTGTACGTTATTTATGTTTGAGTTTCATTTATTTACTTGCTTATCGCTTTATAAATGAACCTCGCATGCTAAATTACTTCGACCATAATCAAGATGCATTAAATGACGTAGTTCACATACTATTCATATGCTTAGCCCGAAAACGCTGTTTGCATATCATTTAATCGTTTTACTAGCGCGCGCACACGAACACGAACGATGTCTTAGTAGAGGCCGCCATGTGCGGGCGGGGTTGGGTGTCCTTAGTGGGCTTCCCAACACGTACCCTCACCCCTTACTCAGAACCTTTGGTTTCCGGATGTCCGAAACCCTTGGCGCACGAGAGTCATTCTATATACGAAAGCCGGTTTAAACGGTATCGATATTGCAATGCAAAGGGACGAGCCCAATAAACTCTGAAATCGAAGTGGGCTTACTTTGTGTATAGCCCATGACGACATAGAGTGGGCTCGTATGGTTCCGAATAACCACAAAATTCGGTGGCGACTCCATTTTGACTTAAATTTCGAACCCGAGAACAATCTCACCACGAGATTCATTCGCCTACCCAAACCCGCGCGTGGCCGCGTCGGGGTGGACCTACGTCATGTCCACAAATAGCATCATATAAAAATATCGAAAATATTAGTTCATACTAACACAACATTTTTATTAAACGATATATATTTATACAACTAATACTTTGGGCCTTAACGATATTAATTGTTAAAGTTGGAAAATTTGAGTTTATGAAATTATTAAAATATCTTCCAAGTGTTTATAAAATGAATAAAATTGTTTTAAACATTTTAATACTACTAATTAGGGTGTTTTCGAAGTTTATAAAATTAAAATTCCCTAATTATTAATTGTTTCGACAATACGAACATAAATAGGATTATTTTATGGCAAATGTTAAATTAAATCTTTTAACATCTTTTATTTAATTAAACCATTGAATATATTTAAAATATGTTAAGGGATGATTTAACTCTTAAAGTTTCAGATTTAAACATTTCAAAATTGCTGGAAAAATAATTCTTTTAGGTAAGACGAAGCATTTTAACAATAAATCACAATTTGTTCAAAAATCAATATTTAATACTTAAAGACTTTAATAAATAGTACAAAAATTATGCAAATAGCTAAAATATATTATGGACATTCTGTTCAGAAAAGAAAATTTTCCAGCATCCTAAAACTCGGTTTTTAAAGCGTTTTCCCGTTAATCGTCTAATCTCGACAATAACGATCAATAAAAATAGTAATTACAAAACGATTTAAGTATTAATTTCCAAAAATTATTATTAAACTTAAAAATCATGATTTTCCAGAAACTACTAATCTCCTAGATTTCCAAAAATTCATGATTTAATAAATCCCGTTAAAACCGTCTTTTAAACCCGTTTTCACAATTAATGATTCCATTAATAAAACTTATCGTTCCTAACATTTTATTAAAGCACTAAAAATCATAAAATTACATTTTATTAAGAAATCATCAGAATCATATTTTTTTCCAGATTTAATCATAGGATCAGTAATCGAGAATTTAAACGACAAACGCGGTTTTAACGATAAACGATGATTTAAATCTATTAATTAATTCATCCACTTAACAATTCCGAAAAATTATGAAAAAAATCAGAAACTTCTATTTCCTCTGAAAGTTTCACCACATCAAAAATTAGATTAAAATAAAATGGTTAAGTACTAGAACTAAAAATCGGCTTTTAATCATTTTTGTCCGTAAACGGTAATAATTCAATAACCGATAACTAAAATATCAGAAAAATACTAAATTATTAAAAATCATCAAAAACATTGTTCTTACAGAATATGAACATATATTACATGTTTAAGCCGAATATTACGATTTTACAAATCAATACGACGATTTAATCATTAATCTTGTAAAAGCGATAAAAATACCAAAACATGCAAATTTTCAACTTTTAAAAAAAAAATTCCAGATTATATGACATATGTATATTGTCAAAAATGAAATATAAAAATATACATGCAATTACACAATTAAAATCATGAAACACCGAGTAACATCGACGTTACCTCTAATCCAAATCTGAATCAATAATATACTCGCCGACCTCGGGATCGTCGACAAATCCTACCACATACAAAATCATGGCAGAAAAATACCATTAGAAAAACTCAAAAATCAAGGTGAATAATGATCGAAAACAACATCGATTATTACCTTAACGAAGAGATCAGAAATAGGATTAATTTGACGATAAAAATGATGCGATTATGACTTGAATTGAAGCAAGAATAAGCCTTTAGGGGCTTTTGATGACACGGCCAAAAGAAGGAGAAGAAAGGGATTTTTTTTGTTTAAGTGTAGAAATGAATATAAGGAAAAATGGATGGTTTCATATGTTTGAATAATATATTAATATTTCATGAAAACAAGGTCAAACTAGACTAAAATATCCAGCCAAAAATCAATAGGAGGAGGGTGAAAAGTTTGAGTAATAATGCATCAATTCAATGAAAAGAAAATGATCTTACGTTTACGGTTTAACGTGATAAAATGAAACGTATTAATAAAACGTAGTAAAATTGTGACAAGAAGCTTTGTCGGTCCAAAATATGGGGAAAATGCCTCAAATGATTTATAAGTTGATAAAAAGAAGAATCGTAAAATAGTTAACGACATTTCAAAGCAATTCGAGTAAACCTCGCGTTGGAAAATAATTATTTACGAAACTTCGTATTAAAATCGTAAATGGCTAATTGTTAGTAGATAAAAATATTTACTAGTTGAAAATATTATAAAAATTTGTTTAGACATTTGTAGAAATAGGAATAACTTCAATCCGAGCTTAAAAACGTTAATTCGTAGAGAAATAAAATTCCTCGCGGAAAAATAAATAGTTTACGAAGAAAATCAAATAAATAGATTTAAAAGAATTAAAATCTTTTAAAATAAAAAAAATATCATTAAACTCAAAATTAAAAATAAGCTTGGATAAATGATGAAACCTAAGGCCACAATGTGACAGAGTTATGACGAAGTCATAACAGAAAGGATAAAACGCTTGGAAAAAATAGCGGGTGTTACAATCCTCCCTACAAAAGAAAGTTTCGTCCTCGAAACTAAGAATAAGCAAAAAGGAATCAAGATTACCCCACTCGAAAAGGTGAGGACGAAATTGAGAGTCAAATAGAACTCTCAAGGATTGAAGAATAAATTAACCATCTCGAGATTCCCAGTACGACTCCCACAACACGGGTTCCTAATTTCCACCAAATAACGTTAAGTCCAATATTAGGCACCAGGTGGTACTACTCGGTCACAATCTCCAAAAATGTCTTACGTGACTATCCAATCGTTCAAACGACACGATACTAATCCACAAATGCTTTAGAATCAAATCCATAATTAAGATTCCAACGGTTAACAAAACATACCCAAACCCTTGATCGATAAGGCCCCTAATTTCAAAACTCATAAGGTTTGAACTCGAGGTATGCTCCAAATTTCTCGAGTAAGGAACACTAAACAAGGTCCACCGATATAATAATGCTCGGGCACAGAATCCACAAAATGATTACCAACATGTTTATAATGCCACAAGAAAAGAAGTTGGAGAAAGTATAATAAATCGTCAAACACGCTCAAACCTATAGGTAATGCTGCAAACACTCACATCTTCAAACACGTCATTGGGCTAAGGTTTTTAAAAAATCCACCAAATTTCATATTGTATCAACGAAACCACCAAAATATTTATTAACTCAACGAAGCCACAATCTCGTTGGTCTAAGGTTATAACAGTCCCAATAAGATGATCTATATTATAGTATTCCTCAAAACAACACAATAAAACCAAACTGTGATTGTGCAAGATAGTTCTCTTCTCTAGGGACAACAACAATTTATCCAAGTTAGATCACTCAACTCCAAAGTTCATAGGTTACAACCTTAAACGACGATCAACAATCTAATCCTTAAGAAATACGGGTAATCTATGTCAACCAAAATTTCTAATGACATTAATGAAAACCTTCAATGGTACCACAACACTCAGGCTAACACCTTAAACAATACTCTATGATCCCAAATATTCCCGATGCATCCATTAAATAAGCATTAGGTAAGAATCCAAAGTAATATTATCAGTTACACTTAGTTCGGTTCTAGGGTAGGTACCATGTATCCATCAAATATGATATACTCTGACTACTCCAAAAATATATTCAACTCTAAGTACTCCAAAATAATCAAAATAACCTATAACCCAAAGTTTAGTGTCTAAAGTACCATCCTAATTCCATCAATCAACATTTTACTATTCAAATCAATCCTCAAGAATTTCTTACTTGCTAAAAAGATAGGGTAGACTCACAATCCTCAAATCAGGTAACAAGGATTTACCAAACCTCAAACATTTATAACTTAACTCTCACGGGGTTTGCTAAGAGAGAACCGGTCACACCAAAGAATCTCAAGTGGGAAGATGGTAAATGAGGGAATTAATCAAATATTTATCTTAAAAATAAAGACGAGAATTTATAAGAAGGGTTAAAAGAAGTAGAGGCAAGGAGAAAAAAATCAATGGTTCTAGATGATTATGATCTAAAACGAGAGGGGAATCTTCGGACCTCTACGGTTCCACAAAGAAATTTGCGGGATATCTTCTTCATCTCGTAGGGACACGAGCACACTAGTCTTGTGTTGCTTCGTACAGATCCAAAGTGAAGTGAAGTCGCATCTAAGTCTACTGCACGATCATGGAACTTGAATCTACTCTCGATCATCTGGCTTGTAGCTTAAGTAAACTGAACCGGAGCTGAAAAGTCACCATCGGCATCTTTCTTGGAGCACCTAGTTGTCCACTCGAGTCAGCAGGCGTTGAGAGTGCTAAGTAGGTCTTGTCCCGATCTGGAGCAGCATCTTGTCCATTCATCATCTTCTTCGACTTATAAAACAAATATTCAAAGCTAATCATTGAGTTTCAGGAACAGGAAAGCTAAACAAATAAGTCTTTACTTGTTTCTACCCATCTCTAATAATATTTTTATTTACTGTTTAAATAATTTACTGGTATTTTCTCTATTTTCATGTGTGAGCGTTGGGAGCAGTGATGCTCTGATACCAACTGTAATCCCCCAGAAATTCTAACGCAATAGAGTGGCGGAAACACTGTAAAAGTGTGATTATAACACACTGTAGCTATGTCTTAATTAAATAAGAATGGTAAGTCCATACATAATCCATAAAATAAAAATGGCTACAAAAGAAAAATAAAATAAAATAGAATCCATAAATAGGGTTTTAACAATCCGTAATACAGTGATTTTATTAAAACAAGCAGAATCCATAACTACTCGCTAGCCCACTCGAAGGGAAACACATACACCTGCCATGTTAAAAACACGACAGCAACAATCAGTGGGGAGCAACGTCAACGTTCTCCCAACCGTATAACAGGATTTTCAAACTGTAATTATTATTACAGAAAAATAGTAAAAACGGAAAACAGTAAAACATTATAGTGAAAATAAGCTTTCAGTGAAAAATTTCACGTAAGGAAACAATATAATAAAAATGAGTTTTCCGAAGAAAACTTAAAACATTTGCCAACCTGCAACCAAATTATATCGATAATACTAAAATATTCAAAATGGCGATATGAATATTCGGTTAGTGTGCACAAGGCTAGACTTTCACTAGGGATGTACTAAAATTAGGTTCAAGAACTCAGACACCAACTTCACACGCAGCGAAGATCCAAGGTCTCTAACTAGGCAACTTAACCATAATAGGACGGTGACTTATTAGTGTGGGTTATATCGTCTCACCCAATCAAGATAAACCTAATGCTACTAACAAGGAGATAGCGGCAAGCAAGGTATCGAATCCACAGGGAAATAGTCAATTTTCGTTTATTAGCTATGGCGATTCTAAAATGCTCTAAACGGTTGATTGATTGAAAAAATATAAAAGACTACTAAAAGACGATAATAAAAATCGAATCTAACAATGGGATGAAAACTAAGGTCACGAGTTCACGATAGATGCTCAACAATTATGCGACAATAATAATAAACACATAGACATGCTAGTCGGCTATAACACGTTCTCTCGAACCGTGTCAACCTAGGAATGATCTAATGGGCTCTCGCAACTTATTAGACTTCCTACCAAATCGCACGTTGTCTAATCCTAATTCGGCTTTTGCACGAGAACTAGAATTTTCCAAACAGATTAACATGTTGTGGCCTTTAACAAATTAATCGACAAATAAAGCACGCAAAAATGGTACTAGCATAATTATACATTTAGTATCAAAGTAGCGTAATCGCAAAATAATCCATCGATCCCCCTCGACCATAGCGAGAAAATTAGCTACACATGATAATTATGGAACAACAATACGCATACATGGAATTCATGATTGAAAGTGAAGCAAACAAATCTAGCAATAAACGAACGGAAATCTAACGAACTAAACGGAACAACAAATTGCAAATAGAGAAAATTACGACGAACTAAATAATTTGCGATCAATATTGAAACATCAAACTGAAATTTGCATAAAACGAAATTACCGAAATCGAATCCGAGTGAAAACCAAGTGCTAGAATCCTAAGGGTCACGAGTTTTCTAAAGTAAAAATAAGCTAAGTATGAAAAGTCATATTAGGGAAATGATACAACTCTTAGTTATACAAAATGAGGCGGAAATGGGCTGCGTGTCACGCCGGCCGGCTGGCAGGCCGCCTGCCACATGCAGGGGCCGACGCACACCTAAAAATGAAGCTAAAATTGGCCTTGTGTCATGCCAACCGGCCAGCAGGCCGCCGGTCACATGCAGGCTGGCGTGCACGCACTAATAAAAGAAGTAATGGGCCGCTTCTCATGGCCCAATGAATCGTCACTTCCCATTTCTTCTTCGCCTAAACGTCTTGAGGCACGGGTTTTGTCTCGGGATCGTTCTTCTAACCGGATATGAGTGTAAATGCACATAAAGACCTGAAAACGTGTAGAATCTACAAAAACACTCACTCAAAGCAAAATGTTAGAAGAAACGGCTCTAAAGAGCGCGTTCCGACCATAAAAGACAACGGAATCGAGGGAATAAAGCTATATAAATACGACACATCAAACTCCCCCGAACCAAACCCTTGCTTGTCCTCAAGCAAGACCCGTAAGAAAACAACTAATATAATACCGAAACAGCTCAAAGCAAATAATAGGCAGCCAAATACTCAAGTCCGTCATAGCAAACATCTAACCAAGTCTAAGAAACGAAGTCCAAGACGGGAAATAGGAAAAATAATCCATCAACAAATGCACAATTTTACCAAGCATAATATGTAGAAACCACATTTTCAACCAAGCCCTTGCATAGGCTACTCACGGAGCCACTCATCGCTCAATTAGGAAGGGTGTGTATATGTGAAATATATATGAAAACGCTCAACTACTCCAACTCATGGAAATATGCCCGCAATCTAGTACGGTATCGACCTCTAAATTTTTACAAAACCTGCTAAGATCACAAAGGGAGGCAAGGATGGTGATAACAAGGTAGAAGGTGGAAATCGATATGGTCATGTGAGGTTAAAGCCAAGCTAGTGAACTAACTAGTGCGATAATGCTAAACTCAAAAATTCTTCCACTTCCATAAACAAATCATACAAATCATCAACCAACGAGAACGACTCCGGGGTCAAAAAGGAGGGCGCTCAAATTTCATCAAGTAAACAGAAAATAAAAGTAACGAGAATAACATATTTTTGTTGTTTCGATTTTTTTTTTCTTTTTTTCCTTTTCGATTCTTTTTCGGATATTTTTTTTATTTGATTTCTTTTTTTATTTTTCCTTTTTGAACTATTTTTTTTCAGCTTGATGAAATTAGAAGCAAATATATACAATAACCCAAATTGACCCGGACAAGATCTAAAAACTCCCTTGAAACAGAGTCAACCACATCCAAACGTCCATCAAAATTCTCCATATTCACACAATAACGAGCATAGAACGCACTAGGTGACCTACTTCATCAAGCTTGGCTGGGTAGGCAAATTTGATTTTGTAGTTCATTTTGTGAATTCTTTAACATTTTAGCCAAGGAGGAAATGGATAGAAATAGATGAAAATGAAAATGACCCAAAAATGATCACTAGGCAAGTTAGTCAAAATTAAAGGGCAAACACCATACTTATGCGTATCGACATAACATATTCCAGGAGGAGACCTACACACACAACCTAAGTGGTAGCCAGGTATGAATGTACTGGCTACAGAAGGCTCTAAATCTCACCAATTTTGTAGCTAAAGCCTGGATGCAAGGTCGGTCTAAATGGGAACCACAGATTATAGCTTGGTTGGTTGCAAACTTGTCGATTAATTATTATTCCACATAACAAGGGTCAAATGAATGCCAATTAAGAATGAGTAGGTAGCCTAAAGAATGCAAATTATCATTATTGCTGCATAATCGGTATCATAGACAACCACTAAGACTCAAGGAAATAAAACTAGAAATACTAGAAATTCCCCCACGCTAGACTCGACATTGTCCTCAATGTCCATATCATACAAACCCAAAATTGGTGGGGGGACACAAATAAAATCTGAGGAAAGAGAAAAGACATACCAAATATACACATGGAGAGGTAGCGGAGGCAGCAATCCGCTACTGATCATCATCATCATCATCAACGAAGTCATCATCCTCCATATCATCATCTGCAGCGGTCCCAGAACCTGACGCACCACCTGTATACCAACCACCTCCCTGATAATCACTAGCGGCTCCAAAAGCGGGGCCCGTCAGGGCACTGAAATAGTCAGTGTGAAGATGGAAGCCGCCATGAATCGAAGGATCAGTATAACCACCCACGGGCCACGAAAAGTACGAGGGGTAAGGGCCCTGTGGTGGCACAGCCGCACGCCTAGCATAGTCATCATAAACGGGATACATCCCGAGACACTGATCAACATATAACCTGTCTAGACGAGCGTGAGTAGCAGCGGTGTCGGCACGAGTCTCCGTGCGAAAAGTATCAAAGTCAGAACCTGACGAACTGGCACTCAACTCCATGCGCTCCATCCATAAATCAGATCAGGATGGAGGGGAGCATACTGGGGTGGTGGAGGAGGCTGCTCAAAAGTAGTAGTGGTGGTGGTCTCGGGAGCAGGCTGAGATGGGCCGGGCTCAGAAGCGGGCTGGGAGGTACTAGGCTCGCTCGTCGGGCGACGAGTATAAGTAACAGCATGCGACGAAGGAAGAGAACTAGGGGCAGCGACGGGTAATAAATAATTTGGCTGATCAGCCTCAAGTCAGAAAACCGACCCGGCTTGCAAAATGATAGTCGCCTGCTCATGAATAAGCCAAGCCCAACGATTCTGATGCCTAGAAGAAATCCTGTTAAGAGAAGCCAAATAACGGAGGCTAAGGGTAATCTCGCCCTGGACCGGATCATGAACCGCTTCGTTAAAAGAGGTCAACCGAAGAGCTAATTGCGTGACTAACCCGCCTATATAAATAGGAACATCGGCAACGGCCGTAGCTATTCTCCTAAACTGGAGGACGAGGTGATAGGTAATATTAATATGCCACACCTTCGGCTTACGCCGCAAATACGAGCCCAAAATAGACACCTCCTCGGTGCGCACATTATGTGGCTCCTTCCTTTCAAAATCGTTCATCCCATAAACCTCTGCCAAACCTTAATAACAGGATTATGAATATTGTTTGAACTCATATGCCCCGCGGTAGTGTACGGGGCATCAGCGATACATTCCCAAAAATCACCCACCCTAAAATTAGCATGCTCGAGTGGTGTACGGTCATCATAATCCTTAAGGTCAAAACAATCCCCAAACTGCTTCAGGCTCAGCACAAAACTAGTATTCAATAAACGGAACTCAACATAAATATCACCAGACCGTCTATTCTTATGTACCTCAAACGAACTCAGAAATTCCAACGTAAGCTGGGTATACATGTTACGACGCATCGTAAAAAATGTACCCATACCAACACCCTTAAACAATAGTTCCAAAGCAGAATCTAAGCCTAAAGTTCGCATAGCATCACGATCGATAAAACGATTAGAACAATAGACCGCTTTCTCAAATTTTGAAACCGTACCTTTTGGTCAATAGTGGTAAAAATTACACTTGAAAAAACTGGATCGGGCTCATTGTCGGGTTGAGCATGGTCATTTCTGGTGCGCTTGTTCCGAGGAGGCATTGCAAATCAGGCTGAAAGTAGCAGTTTTAGGGAAAATATGGGAAAAATATGGGCAGTGAGAGTGAAGATGGGGAAGATGAATGCTGGGAAATGGGGAAAATTGGGGTTTTGGGGGATGAGAGAGAGAATAAAGAGGCGAGAGAGGTGAAGGAAATGAGTGAAATGACGAAAAAATTGGGTTTGGGGGTCTGAGTGCGCCCCAGCCGGTCTGGACCGGCGGGCGGCTGGCCGGCCGGAATGCCCTCCTCATTATTTTTGATTTTTTAAATCGAAACTTTTCTCTCACAGCCAGCCGGTATGGACCGGGGGCCGGTAGGCCGGCCGGACTGCACAATTCCTTTCTTTTTCGAGATTTTGCTCCACTTTTTCTCAAATTTTTCTTGTGCCTCGGCCCCTGAAGTCTATAGGGGGCCTAGGGGCAGGCTGAGACGCACAAATCACTCTATTAGAACTCCAATTCATCTCGTGTCTCGGCTCCTAAAGTCGACAGGCCCCCTAGGCCTAGGCTGAGGTGACCTGCTATATTATCACAAGTACGATGAATTTTTCTCTTCTCCTTATTTCACTAATATCTCCAAATCAAGTTATTTCCGATGATTCTGCGCATCTCCAAAACGTTAGTCCCTCCTCTCATCCTCACTAAGATAACTAAAATAAAAATAAAATAAAAATAAAATAAAAAAACGAGAATGAGGGAAATTATTTACATACTCGGGCTGCCTCCCGGTAGCGCTGGTTTAGAGTCCCGCACGACTTGATGAGTTTTAAGATTTAGTGGGATGAGGAAACGGGATGAAGTCGTATAACTTCAATCGCTCCAACTTGAGCACCTTCATGATATAACTTCAATCGTTGACCATTCACCTTGAATCGTTCACCCGCACCACTCTCGGCTTCAATCGAGCCAAATTTACCCACATGGGTGACAGAAAAAGGTCCGGACCTACGAGATTTTAACTTTCCGGGAAACAACCGGAGCCTAGAATTGAATAATAATACCTTATCCCCCACATCGAACTCACGGTGAAGGATATGCTTGTCATGCCAGCGCTTGGTGCGCTCCTTATAAACTCGAGCACTATCATAGGCACCAAGTCGGAATTCCTCCAACTCATTCAGCTGCATAAGTCTCCTCTCCCCACTCAAATGTGGATCCAAGTTAAGCTCTTTAATCGCCCACCAAGCCTTATACTCAAGCTCGACCGGTAAATGGCATGACTTGCCATAGACCAATCGGTAAGGTGAAGTACCAATAGGCGTTTTAAAGGCGGTACGATAAGCCCATAGTGTATCATCTAGCTTAGAGCTCCAATCCTTCCGAGCTTTTGACACGACCTTTTGGAGAATAGACTTGACTTCCCTATTGGACACCTCAACTTGCCCACTGGTTTGAGGGTGATAGGCAAGATCGGTACGGTGAGAGACACCGTACTTAGCAAGTAAAGCATCAAGTCGCTTCACATGAAAATGGCTTCCGCCATCACTAATAATCGCCCTTGGAACACCAAAGCGGGGAAAAATCGTCTTTTTAAATAAAGAAATCACCGTTCTAGCATCATTAGCAGGAGATGCTACCGCCTCCACCCACTTGGAGACATAATCAACCGCAACCAAAATATATCGGTTGCCCTTGGATGACGGGAACGGGCCTTGATAGTCTACACCCCAAACATCAAAAATTTCTACTTCGAGAATCCCATTTTGAGGCATCTCATGCCTCCTAGAAATATTATCGGTCCTTTGTCATGCATCGCAGGACATAATAAAAGCTTGGGCATCCCGGAATAAGGTTGGCCAATAAAAACCCGACTGGAGGACCTTAGCCGCGGTTCGGCTCGGTCCATGATGGCCACCATATGGCGATGAATGACAACTCTCTAGAACTCCTCGAACTTCCCATTGAGGAAACTACCATCGGCATACTCCTTAAATAAATAAGGGTCATCCCAGAAAAATTGTCGAACATCATGTAGAAATTTTTTCTTTTGTTGATAAGAGAGATCGGAGGGTAATACCTTGCCAACTAAATAATTAGCATAATCCGCATACCAAGGTCCTTCACTTTCACCGGTACTTAAAGTCATGAGAGAATCATCGGGAAAAGAGTCATCTATTGGGATGACAACTCCTTCCTCCTCAACTCTAAGCCTCGATAAATGATCCGCAATGGCATTTTCAGCTCCCTTCTTATCCCGGATCGATAAATCAAACTCTTGAAGTAGTAAGATCCATCGAAGTAGTCGGTGCTTCGCTTCTTTCTTTGCAAGGAGGTACTTAAGAGCCGCATGATCGGTGAACACAATGACTTCCGATCCAACCAAATAAGTTCTGAATTTTTCCAAAGCATATACTATAGCTAGCAACTCCTTCTCGGTGGTGGTATAATTAACTTGAGCATTATCAAGTGTTTTGCTAGCGTAGTATATAGCATGCAAGACCTTGTCCTTCCTTTGGCCCAAAACTGCTCCCACAGCATAATCACTCGCGTCACACATTATCTCGAATGACAAATTCCAATCCGGTGACTGAATGATCGGAGCAGAAATGAGGGCCTGCTTAATCCTGTCAAAAGCTTCAACACACTCATTAGTAAAATCGAAAGGGGCATCCTTTAGGAGCAATTGTGTAAGTGGCTTAGCAATTTTGGAAAAGTCCTTGATAAAGCGGCGATAAAATCCCGCGTGACCAAGGAAACTTCTCACTCCCTTCACATTAACCGGCAAGGGCAATTGCTCAATCACTTGCACCTTTGCTTTGTCCACCTGAATGCCCTTTTCGGAGATCACATGACCCAAAACAACACCCTCAGTGACCATAAAATAGCACTTTTCCCAATTCAAGACCAAACTAACCTCGACACATCGGTTGAAAATGGTATCCAAATTAGCTAAACAAGCTGAAAAACTCATACCATTCACACTAAAGTCGTCCTTAAACACTTCCATAATGGAATCGATGTAGTCGGAAAAGATGCTCATCATGCACCTTTGAAAGGTGGCGGGTGCGTTACATAGCCCGAATGGCATCCTGCGATATGTGAAAGTGCCATATGGACAAGTAAACGTGGGCTTTTCTTGGTCGGCGGGGTGTATCGGGATTTGGAAAAATCCCGAATATCCATCTAAATAGCAAAAATACTTGTGAGAAGCTAGTCTCTCAAGCATTTGGTCGATAAAGGGCAATGGGAAATGGTCTTTAAGTGTAGCGGTGTTCAACTTTCTATAGTCTATGCACATTCTCCATCCCGTCACAATTCGTGTAGGGATTAACTCATTCTTCTCATTCGGGACCACAGTAGTCCCTCCCTTCTTAGGTACAACTTGTACCGGACTCACCCACTTTGAATCGGGAACCGCATAAATAATTCCCGCATCCAACAATTTCATAACTTCCTTTTTAACAACCTCTTGCATATTCGGGTTCAACTTACGTTGACCCTGAACACAAGGACGATGACCTTCCTCCAGATTAATTCTATGCATACAGAAATCGGGACTGATTCCCTTCAAGTCATCAAGACTATACCCCAAAGCTTTCCTATTTTTCTTTAAAACAACTAACAAATCAGAAAGTTGTTGCTCGGTTAAATCACCACTTACAATCACGGGGAAGCTCTCGGTATCATCTAAAAAGGCATACTTTAGGTGAGACGGAAGTGGCTTACGCTCTGGAACGGATATGTCAATAGAAAATGAGGTGTGTACGATGTTGGTTACATCGACACCTTGCTCCTCCGTGAGCATCCTTCCTTCCAAAGCAGCTTCTAAGGCATCAACAACAGCAGAGGCAACGAAAGCATCACCTGCACACGCTTCCAAACATATCAAAGCTTCTAAGGGATCCCGTATAAGGGACGCCTCCATAGAATCATGAACTAAAACATCCACAACATCAATCATGCAACAAGAATCCGTTATCATCGGATTCTTAAGTGTACTATCTAAGCAGAAAACAATGGTGTCCCCACCCACTTCCAAGGTCAATTTACCGTTCTTGACATCAATCACCGCGCCGGCGGTGTGCAAAAATGGCCTTCCCAAAATTATGGGAATTTGGGTGTCCTCGGCCATGTCAAGGACGATAAAATCAACCGGGATAAAAAAATTTCCAAATCTAACGGGCACGTCTTCTAAAACTCCCAAAGGGCGTTTTATGGAATGGTCCACCATCTGCAAAGTGACACTAGTACACCTAAGAGGACCCATATTAAGTTTTTCACAAACGGAGTAAGGCATGACACTTACACTAGCACCTAAATCACATAAAGCCTTATCAATCGATAAGGTGCCAATAGTGCAAAGAATCGAAAAACTACCGGGGTCCTTTAGCTTTGGTGGGGCCTTGTTCTGTAAAAATGCACTACACTCTGCAGTAAGAGCGACGGTTTCTATCTCACCAATGCGTCTCTTCCGAGTCAAGATGTCCTTCACAAACTTGGTGTAAGACGGGACCTGCATAATGAGCTCGTTAAATGGGACTGTAACCTGCAAATTCTTCACAACCTCCATGAACTTGCCAAACTGGGTAGTCTCCTTCCGATTCTTCAATCAACCCGGGAATGGCACTTGAATTGTTGGGCTAGTCGGAGTGGGAACGAGAGTAGTGGGTGGTGGAACTCGTTCACCACTTGGAGTTTCCACAATAACATCCTCATTAACATCTTCCACTAGAACCTCCTCCTTCTCGGCCGGTGTATCATCCTTAGGCATCGACGGGCCTTCATAGTGTGTGCCACTACGAAGAGTGATCGCATTAGCCGTATCATGTTTTTGATCACCTTGAGAAGGGAGTTTACCTTGTTGACGCGTTGTTTGTGACGCGGCAAGGTGTCCCACTTGGTTCTCTAAATTCTTGATTGCATTATCCTTAGCTTGATCATTCTTTTGCATTTGAGCCATCATAGATTCCTGGGTCTTGGCCATCATCTGCATCATATTACGAAGCTCAGCCATTTCATTAGAACTCGAAGAAGAAGAAGAATTACCTTGAGCTTGTGCTGAGGATTGGCCAAAATTCTGTTGACTAGTACTGAAATTCTGGTGAGAATTCCCGAAATTCTGATTAGTATTGCCAAAATTTTGTGGAAATTGACCAGAGTGAAGTCGCTGCTGAAAATTTTCCTGATTTTGGAAATTCTTTTGATTACCGAAAATCTGCTGGTTCTGAAAATTCCCTTGATTATGGAATTGTTGCTGGTTCTGAAAATTTCTTTGATTCTGGAAATTCTGCTGATTCAGGAGATGCTGCTTTAGTGGGGGTACATATACTGGTGTAATAGGCAGGTTCAAGACATTAGTACTCCTGTAAGACAAAAGAGAAGCATCATAGCCCGGTTGGTTCATATACGGATAACGTGGACGCATAGAATGGAACACATTCACCTGTTCTATGGAGCCTAGGCAATCTTGAGCTTGGTGGTCCGAGGCACCACAACGAACACATGCATATTCTTGCATGACATGTACTTGATGCATGCATCCTCCCCCATGAGAATTTGACACTTCAAATGCATCAAATCTCTTTGCCAAAGCGGCTAATTGAACGGCCATGGCATTAGAGGACCCACTTTCACCGGAATTTGATAGAGTATTACCACGTGGATTACCCCATCGGGAGTGGTGAGATGCCATCTCTTCTATTATTTGCCAAGCCTTATCATCATCCACATTACATTGGAAACGCCCATTGCATGCCGAATCCAGTGTACTCCTGCAATCATCATACAACCTGTTATAAAATTGGTTACAAAGAAACCAAACCTGAAAACCATGGTGTGGGCATTCCTTCACAAGCTTCTTGAACCGCTCCCACGCTTCATGAATATTCTCGTTCGGAGTTTGACGAAAATTCGTGATTTGACTCCGGACCATGTTCGTCTTTTGTGGAGGGTAATAGTGCTTGTAGAAGGCAAGAGCAAGAGAATTCCAGTCGGTGATCCCCTCGGTGACTTTATCAAGATCGGTTATCCACTCCCTAGCGGAATCCCGTAGCGAGAACATGAAGAGCATCTCCATGACTTCTTCTTGAGTTACCCCGGCCGGAAGTGGAATCGTGGAGCAATAGTCGGTAAAAATCCTCATATGCTGGTGAGGATCCTCCTTAGGGTCACCACCAAATTGATTCTTCTCCACCAATGTGATAAAGGAGGGTCGAATCTCAAATGTACCTTGAGTGGCAGTTGGTCGTTTAACCAACTTAGGAAGAGCAGTTTGCTCGGGCTCCGAATGACTAGAAAGCTTCGGCATTTTTATGATCGGAGGGGGTGGTAAAATGATCTCGGGCTGAGATTGATGTTCCTCTTCAAAGAACTGATTCTCAGCTACAAATTCAGTATGAATAGCTTCCAAAGTCGCAAGATCGGGAGCTGCGGAAATCTCTCTCCAAAACTGTCGTCGCCTACGAAAGGTTTTCTCGGGCTCAGGGTCGAACGGAGTAAGCTCTGATGACCGAAAAGACCTGGGCATAAGCAAAACTATAGTAGAAAAGTGAGACCAATCTCAAGGAGTTTTAATTCCTTGAGACGAAAGAGAGCATAGAAGAAACAAGCTAAAAAAAACAAGAAAAACCGTTTCCCAGGCAACGGCGCCAAAATTTGATGTGGGTTATATCGTCTCACCCAATCAAGATAAACCTAATGCTACTAACAAGGAGATAGCGGCAAGCAAGGTATCGAATCCACAGGGAAATAGTCAATTTTCGTTTATTAGCTATGGCGATTCTAAAATGCTCTAAACGGTTGATTGATTGAAAAAATATAAAAGACTACTAAAAGACGATAATAAAAATCAAATCTAACAATAGGATGAAAACTAAGGTCACGGGTTCACGATAGATGCTCAACAATTATGCGACAATTATAATAAACACATAGACATGCTAGTCGGCTATAACACGTTCTCTCGAACCGTGTCAACCTAGGATCTAACGGGCTCTCGCAACTTATTAGACTTCCTACCAAATCGCGCGTTGTCTAATCCTAATTCGGCTTTCGCACGAGAACTAGAATTTTCCAAACAGATTAACATGTTGTGGCCTTTAACAAATTAATCGACAAATAAAGCACGCAAAAATGGTACTAGCATAATTATACATTTAGTATCAAAGTAGCGTAATCGCAAAATAATCCGTCGATCCCCCTCGACCCTAGCGAGAAAATTAGCTACACACGATAATTACGGAACAACAATACGCATACATGGAATTCATGATTGAAAGTGAAGCAAACAAATCTAGCAATAAACGAACGGAAATCTAACGAACTAAACGGAAAAACAAATTGCAAATAGAGAAAATTACGACGAACTAAATAATTTGCGATCAATATTGTAACGTCAAACTGAAATTTGCATAAAACGAAATTACCGAAATCGAATCCGAGTGAAAACCGAGTACTAGAATCCTAAGGGTCACGAGTTTTCTAAAGTAAAAATAAGCTAAGTATGAAAAATCATAGTAGGGAAATGATACAACTCTTAGTTATACAAAATTAGGCGGAAATGGGCTGCGTGTCACGCCGGTCGGCTGGCAGGCCGCCTGCCACATGCAGGGGTCGACGCACACCTAAAAATGAAGCTAAAATTGGCCTTGTGTCATGCCGGCCGGCCAGCAGGCCGCCGGTCACATGCAGGCTGACGTGCACGCACTAATAAAAGAAGTAATGGGCCGCTTCTCATGGCCCAATGAATCGTCACTTCCCATTTCTTCTTCGCCTAAACGTCTTGAGGCACGGGTTTTGTCTCGGGATCGTTCTTCTAACCGGATATGAGTGTAAATGCACATAAAGACCTGAAAACGTGTAGAATCTACAAAAACACTCACTCAAAGTAAAATGTTAGAAGAAACGGCTCTAAAGAGCGCGTTCCGACCATAAAAGACAACGGAATCGAGGGAATAAAGCTATATAAATACGACACATCACTTATCAATGCGAGGTACTAGCTTAAGTAATATACACCCCTCCTGGATACCAAATGTATCCAGTTCAACTGACGACGACTAACACGATGCGATATCTACCTTAAGGGCACAATGCACATATACTCCTAGACACCAAATGTATCCAGTTCAACAACCAATGCATCCCAAATGGATACACCAGCCTTATAGTTGATGGCAAAACAGTACATCCTAGACTTTATTACTCTAACCTCACACTTATCTTTATTCCATAACTCCAAAACAAAGTCATTATCGATATTCAAAAGATATAATCATTGTAATAATAAGAGAACAAAAGACTAATCATTATATTCTAAAAGGGGAAACTTTCTATTTTAGGAAACTTCTATTTTTAGAAACTTTACTAAAAATAGCATCATATAGAAATATCGAAAATATTAGTTCATACTAACACAACATTTTTACTAAACGATATAGATTTATAAAACTAATACTTTCGGCCTTAACGATATTAATTGTTAAAGTGGGAACATTTGAGTTTATGAAATTATTAAAATATCTTCCAAGTGTTTATAAAATGAATAAAAATGTCTTAAACATTTTAATACTACTAATCAGGGTGTTTTCAAAGTTTATAAAATTAAAATTCCCTAATCAATATATATACATATATTTTAGGCTTTTTTTGAGCGATTTCATTGGTCCGTTCCATCAAACCTCAAATTAGGAAAGTATCATAAATAATAAAAAAAATCAATTAGAGAATCTTTTAATTATTACTCCCTCCGTCCCTAAAAGATTGTCTCATTTCCCTATTATATGTGAATAGTATTTTAATGAAACAGGACAATCTTGGTGGGACGGAGGTAGTATAATATATATTTAATTTATTATATTAATATGATGTTTTATAATTATGAGGTAAAAACCTTTAGAGTTCATTTTTTAAAAACATTATTGTAAAATAAAGAGTAATTAAAAAATACTCTCTTTTAAGATACCAATTTGAAAATTTACTCCCTTTTGAAATTTTTGTTAAAAAGAACTCCCAAAATCTATAAAAAGTTCAAAAATTGCTCCAAATTATAATTTTTGGACGAAAATGCCCCTAACTTTTTTATGCCATATTACTCCACCCCACCCTCCAGCCAAGGGCATTTTCGGCCTAAAAATATATTTGGGAGCAATTTTTGAACTTTTGATAGATTTTGAGAGTTATTTTTAACAAAAATTTCAAAAGGGAGTAAATTTTAAAATTGGTATTTTAAAAGGGATTAATTTTTAATTTACTCTAAAATAAATGATAAAAATAAAATAATTAGATTCGTGGTAAAAAATGCTTTCATTAGAGTATAAATTTCATATTATTTGTTTTACATTATGTGATGAATTTATACATATAACAGTTGTAAAATTATCCCACATCGACAAATTATAATATAATGCTGAAATTCTATAGTATAAATAAGAGTAATCATTCATTGTTCGCTATCTATCAAAAGTCTTTTGAATCTAAAAAAGAGTTCTTAAGACTATAAACCTCAATTAATTATCCTATATTAAATAATTATGATAAGGTGATGAAATTTTATATTATATCAAAAAATTATAATGAGGTGATAAAATTTTATATTATAAATAAGAGTAATCATTCGATTTTAAATATAGACCAAGAAAAAATTTTAAATTATCCGACATCGAAAAATTATGATGGGGTGATGGAATTCTATATTATAAATATTATAAATATCGTCCAAAAAACTTTTGAGTCTTAAATTTTTTTTAATATATAAGACTACAAATTTAAAATCATCCCACATGATAGTGAGGTGATGAAATTCTATATTATAAACAAGAGTAATGATGTATTTTTTTAGTCTTAAAAAGTGTTGATGAAAGATTATAAACTTAAATAAATTATTCCACATCAAAAAATTATGATAAGTTGATGAATTCTATATTATAAATAAGACTAATCATTCGTTCTTAAATATCAATCAAAAAAATTTTTAAGTCTTAAAATGTCTCTTAATAAGACTACAAACTTAAGTAAAAATAATCACACAACGAAAAATTATAATAAGGTGATGAAACTTTATATAAATAATACTCTGTAGTAATCATGTGCTCTTAGATATTAACCAAAAATCTTTTGAGTCTTAAAAAAGTTGTTAAGACTATATACTTACATAAAAAATTATAATAAGATGATGAAATTCAGGTTATGAATTTATACTAAATAAGAGTAATAATTGTTTTTAAATATCAACCAACAAAAAAACTTTTTTTTTTTTTTTTTAAAAAACTATGATGGAATTCTGATCTATATCATTGTTTTTTAAAATTATGATGAGGTCATGAATTTATAGCCTTATTTTTTGATTTGTTTTTAAAAAATTTTGAGTTTAAAAATGTCTTAATAAGACTACAAACTTAAAATTATCTCACATCGAAACAATTAAAATAAGTTACGGTGATGATTCTATATTATAAATAAGATTACAAATTTTAGTTAAATTAACCCACTTCGACAAACTATAATAAGGTGATGGATTTCTATATTATAAATAAGACTAATTATTTGTTCTTAGATATCAATCAAAATCTTTTGAGTCTTAAAAAACTCTTAAGACTATAGACTTAAGTAAATTATCCACATCAAAAAATTATACTCCATCCGGTCACTTCTTTTTGCCTCATTTCATTAAAATACCTCTCACAAATATTAAGGTAATAGAGAAAAAAAATAGTTAACAAAGAGTGTATAATAAGATGATAGAATTCTATTATATAAATAAAAGTAACCATTTCTCCAAATTCTGATGAGGTGATGAAATTCTATATTATAAATAAGACTAATCATTCGTCCTTAGATATCAACAAAAAAAACCTTTTGTCTTAAAAAAGGTTCTTAATAAGACTACAAATAAAGTTAAATTAGATTATCACATATTGAAAAATTATAATGAGGTGATAGAATATTATGTAATCTTTCGTTCTTAGATATTAATCAACAATCTTTTGAGACTAAAAAAAGTTCCTAAGAGTAAGACTATATAGTTAAAGTATAATTATCCCGCGTCGAAAAATTAAGATGGGTTGATGAAATTCTATATATTATAAATAAATAAGTGTAATCATTCGTCTATAAATAAAAGTTCTTAATTAGACTATATCTAAACTTAAATAAACTTGAGTAAAATTATCCCACGTCTAAAAATTATAATAAGATGATTCTTTTTATTATATAAATAAGAGTAATCATTCATCCAAAATATATAATAAAATGATCAAATTCGATTATATAAATAAAGAGTAATTGTTGGTCATTTTAACTTTAGATATAAAAACGAACTCTTTTAAGGCTTAAAAATAGCTCTTAAAACTATAAACTTAATTAAGTAAATTATACAACATCGAAAAATTATGATGAAGTGATGAAATTCTAGATCATAAATGAGTAATCTATCGATTTTAAATATCAACCAACAATCTTTTGAGTCTTAAAAAACTTTTAAAAAAACTACAAACCAAAAATTATCCCACATCGAAAAAATTAAAATAAGGTGATAGATTCTATATTATAAATAAGAGTAATCATGCGTTTTTCTGGGTCTTAAAAGCAGATCTTAGAGGTGATGAAATCTTATATTATAAGTAAGACTAATCTTTCGTTCTTAGATATCAATCAAAAAATTCAATCTTTCTTAGATATCCATAAAAAACCTTTTGATTCTTAAAAACCCTCTTAATAAGACTACAAACGTAAAATTATTTTCACATCAAAAAATTATAATAAGTTGATGAAATTTTATATTATAAATAAGAGCAATCATGTGTTCTTTTGTGTTTTAGAATGAACTCTTAAGACGATAAATTCAAGTGATCAACTTATTTATTGTAATGACATATTTTGATTAACTTTCTTATTTAACGAACGTACATATGCAATGTAATTGAGTGAACTAACCCGTGCAGCGCACGGGTTTTAATATAGTTATTAATAGTGTCGACAATACGAACATAAATAGGATTATTTTACAGCAAATGTAAAATTAAATCTTTTAACATCTTTTATTTAATTAAACCATTGAATATATTTAGAATATGTTAAGGGATGATTTAACTCTTAATGTTTCAGATTTAAACATTTCAAAATTGCTGGAAAAATAATTCTTATAGGTAAGACGAAGCAGTTTAACGATAAATCACAATTTGTCCAAAAATCAATATTTATTACTTAAAGACTTTAATAAATAGTAAAAAAATTTAAAAAAAATAGCTAAAATATATTATGGACATTCTTTCCAGAAAAGAAAATTTTCCAGAATCCTAAAACTTAGTTTTTAAAGCGTTTTCCCGTTAATCGTCTAATCTCGACAATAACGATTAATAAAAATAGTAATTACAAAAAGATTTAAGTATTAATATCCAAAAATTATTATTAAACTTAAAAATCATGATGTTAAAGAAACTAATAATTTCCCAGATTTCCAAAAATTCATGATTTAATAAATCCCGTTAAAACCGTCTTTTAAACCCGTTTTCACAATTAACGATTCCATTAATAAAACTTATCGTTCCTAACATTTTATTAAAGCACTAAAAATCATAAAATTACATTTTATTAAGAAATCATCAGAATCATATTTTTTTTCCAGATTTAATCATAGGACCAGTAATCGAGAATTTAAACGATTAACGCGGTTTTAACGATAAACGATGATTTAAAGCTATTAATGAATTCATCCACTTAACAATTCCGAAAAATTATGAAAAAAAATCATAAACTTCTATTTCCTCTGAAAGTTTCACCATGTCAAAAATCAGATTAAAATAAAATGTTTAAGTACTAGAACTAAAAATCGGCTTTTAATCGTTTTTGTCCGTAAACGGTAATAATTCAATAATCGATAACTAAAATATCAGAAAAATACTAAATTATTAAAAATCATCAAAAACATCATTCTTACAGAAAATGAACATATATTACATGTTTAGGCCGAATATTACGATTTTACAAATCAATACGACGATTTAATCATTAATCTCGTAAAAGCGATAAAAATACCGAAACATGCAAATTTTCAATTTTTTTTAAAAAAATACCAGATTATATGACATACGTATATTGTCAAAAATGAAATATAAAAAATATACATGCAATTACACAATTAAAATCATGAAATACCGAGTAACATCGACGTTACCTCTAATCCAAATCTGAATCAATATTATACTCGTCGACCTCGGGATCGTCCACAAATCCTACCACATACAAAATCATGGCAGAAAAATACCTGAGAAAAACTCAAAAATCAAGGTGAATAACGATCGAAAACAACATCGATTATTACCTTAACGAAGAGATCCGAAAGAGGATTAATTTGACGATAAAAATGATGCGATTATGACTTGAATTGAAGCAAGAATAAGCCTTGAGGGGCTGCTGATGACACGGCCAAAAGAAGGAGAAGAAAGGGATTTTTTTTTGTTTAAGTGTAGAAATGAATATAAGGAAAAATGGATGGTTTCATATGTTTGAATAATATATTAATATTTCATGAAAACAAGGTGAAACTAGACTAAAATATCCAGCCAAAAATCAATAGGAGGAGGGTGAAAAGTTTGAGTAATAATGCATCAATTCAATGAAAAGAAAATGATCTTACGTTTACGGTTTAACATGATAAAATGAAACGTATTAATAAACCGTAGTAAAATTGTGACAAGAAGCTTTGTCGGTCCAAAATATGGGGAAAAGGTCTCAAATGATTTATAAGTTGATAAAAAGAAGAATCGTAAAATAGTTAACGACATTTCAAAGCAATTCGAGTAAACCTCGCGTTGGAAAATAATTATTTACGAAACTTCGTATTAAAATCGTAAATGGCTAATTTTTAGTAAATAAAAATATTTACTAGTTGAAAATATTATAAAAATATGTTTAGACATTTGTAGAAAGAGGAATAACTTAAATCCGAGCTTAAAACGTTAATTCGTAGAGAAATAAAATTTCTCGCGGAAAAATAAATAGTTTACGAATAAAATCAAATAAATAGATTTAAAAGAATTAAAATCTTTTTAAAAAAAAAATATCATTAAACTCAAAATTAAAAATAAGCTTGGAAAAATGATGAAACCTAATGCCAAAATGTGACAGAGTTATGACGAAGTCATAACAGAAATGATAAATCGCTAGGAAAAAGTAGCGGGTGTTACAGCATTGCCTTTAATTTCAGCCTTCAACTCCTTATCTGTGTCAAACCCTGTCTGCATTTGACAAATATCCATTTTATCACCTCAAAAATAATTATAATGGATCCAAGGAAACATTCATGGAGCTAAAACGATATGAAAAATAATGTACCTTATCACAATGTAACAACATAACAATTTGTGAACTCAAAATAGAAGGGCAAGGTATGTATGGAGTATCAATTTAAGCCTCCAATTTATCGGAAGACCGTCATTCCTAAGTTTCAAACATCAAAACCGGTATGATTTGATTGCATATGAAAAAGCTAAAGCAATCATAAGTCGACTGTGAGTACTTAAAGAGATTACCTGAGACCCTAATTGAACAAAACACGAAGCTACAAAGGGAGGTGCAGGAACTATGGGACGGGCTGCTACCTAATCAGTCGACCCTGAACATGTGCCCGTTATGCGAGACTGCTTCCTTTTCTTCCTCTACGCAGGTAGTAGTATGTTGTAACGGAGGCGTCCCGTTACCAACGATTTGTTGACGACGCGAGAAGAACAAAACAACGAACAAACAATATTTAAACTCAGACACAGAATTACGTGGTTCACCAGCAAAATCACTGGCTACGTCCACACCGACAAGGAGAACAACATTCACTATTGTGGAGATAATAGTACAACTCCGAGGAACTCTCTCTAGACAATGCTTAAGAGACTCCAAGTTTGGGTTGATTATTAAGGTGGAAGGGTAACCTCTATTTATACAAAAAGAATCACCCCCACTTAGTTAATCTATCGATGTGGGACAACTTTTTCTATTTATACATAGAAAAACTACCATTTCCCACTATTCTTTAGATGTGGGACAAACCACATTCTTCACAAAATACATTATCTTATTTCTGCACCCAGTTCGACATTCAACTCGAGTCTCGAATACGACAATTGCTAGTCATAAATCCTAACATAGTAAAATTCTGAGCTCATATGTCTTGCAACATCCTGCCCCGACCCTTTGAACCTGCAGAAAACTGCCTTCGAACAAAAAAAATACCAATATGTTCAAATGAGCCCAATAACCCCCAGTACGGCAGTACCCCAAGACGATAACGATAGTAACTCAAGACTAATTTTAATTCTTGATAAAATGAAGTACAATATTAACCTTGTTGAAATCAGCTCGGCATCTACCCTACTCCTCTTGTTTCTGCTTCAACCGAGTCATTAATTTTTAATGTTATTTAATAATAAAAATATTATAACATATAACTATTAAAACGATAATGCACTGTAACAGTTTATTTGTGAGTATAATTGTTTGATAGTAAGATAGTAACTAAGTACCTAATTAATGAAAAAAAATAATTATGGTAATAATGATGATATTGAATATGATTAAATGTAAAAAAATCCAGACCTTTTCAATTTTATCTACAAAATTAAAGTGAATATCGTACGAAAGGACTTATGTCCCTCTCAAATCCCTCAATTCCAGCTTAAAGATAGATGCTTATGTATTAATGAAAAACCTTTAATCACTAATCTTAGGAAAAAAACATTGAAGTAAGAGACCGAATTTGAAGTACGTAGCCTTATACTTCGTATGATATAAATAAAACCAAAAGCAAAGGAAAATTGAATTACTATCAATATCTATTTAGCAACGAACTCTGATAAAGCAATGATCGTTCATATCATCATTTATTATAGTAATATTTTGCCTCAAGTGTGTCAAAGTTCACATCTTTTGACCTCCAAATTCAAATAGAAATGATATAAATAGAGATGTGAAGAGAAAATTCAAACCTCTGTCATTGTAATTATGATTAGGGCTGCCGAGGTGTCAGACTATAGAAATTCTTCATTTTACTTTCAGACACGCGAATACATATGAACTTCCCATGAACAGTTAACTAATCAAAATAAGCAGTAAATAATATACAAATCCAATAGTAGTGGGTGCCAACAAATGCTGTAAATCAACAGTTATGAATTTCCTTAGTAAACCTGTTGAAACCTCCTTCATTTTTTCCAACACGGGTATCAACCCAACCTACAGCAACCATATCAATAGTGTCTCTTATATACTTCAAATCCTTACTCCATCACAGTTAGATTAATGAACTTGGAAGATATATATATATATATATATATATATATATATATGTTCCGGTCATGGAAACAATTAACCCGGTTCTGAGTCCCGGGTCGTGAATTGAAACGTTGACAAGTAATGGGCAGCTCGATTTCCCTTGACCTCTCCTTTATCCCTCTCCTATGATCGGACCTTCCCGGCAGAGTCGGCCTGCTCCCTGCACAATGAACGCACAGGGCCTCGGAGGTTGTCCGAGGGAACCCTCTCCGATGCCTAAGTTAGTCCGTGAAATGCCTTGATGAACCTAGCTCGTGAGGAACTAGGTGGCGTTTTTAGGAGTGAGAGTCTAGAGTGAGAAAATCCAACCTCTTTCATGTGGGAAATGGAAGAGTATTTATACTTTCCCACAAGAGAGAGGAAAAGAGAAGAGGGGAGAGAAAGAATGAGTGGATGAGAGATTGACATGTGGCTTTACTTCATCCACTCGTTCTCCCTTACCTTTAGTCAAGATGACGGAGGGGGCTTCTGGGAACCTCGGCCCTGCTCAGGGAGAAGGTCGCCCGGAGGCAGGCGAGCAGGGAGTGCCTGCACGCTCTTCACAGCCAGTCGCCTTACCCTACCGGGCAGGCGGCTTCCTTGTAGCTTTGTTCCACTGGGAAAATCCTGGTATCTTATCCCGACGGCCTGCTGGGCAGGCTCCTCGGTTCCCTGGACGGGGTCTTTATGGGGCCTGCTAGGCGGGCGGCCCGATGCAGGCTCATGACCCTCATCAATTGGCCCTCACCGGTTGAGGGGGAAGCAGGGTTCCCCTTCGGCAGGTGGACTCTTGGTGGAGGGGATTTGACTTGTGTCTTTTACTACTGCATTTAATGCGTTCGTGTATTCCCGAGGGGGAGTCTCTTCTGTATTGGGCATGCCAAGAGTTTAATTGTTTCTTGGGTCATGATTGCCTTGTGCACCAAATGGATTTTTGGGCAGCGTGCTGGTGTGCTGATTGGCTGTTTCTTCTGTCAGGGTGGTTGGGGCGTTATTCAATGCCTTGGCTTCCCTCGTATAAATTGCATTTTCCTTTGCCATTTTCACGACCCATCTTCAACTTTCTTTTTCTTCTTTTTTCTAAGAAAATGTCATGGATTACCAAAACATTCTTTTACCAAGGGACTCGCGTGGTGACCCGCCGTTTCAGGGGCCGTCAGAGACTAACGTATTCCAGGGCATCCTTTCTCATCTTGCGCCGCAGCCGGCGACCCTGCACTCAACTCCACAGGAGGCTTAAGAGGAGGTCTCATGTCAGGGCGGGCAAGCGCCCTTTGAGGGCTTCTCCTACCGTCCCAAAGCATAAGCGCTGCCTCCAGGGAGGAGGTTGTTTTGATAGGGGGTGCCCTGAATGTTACCCATGGCTACACCCTGAGCAATTTGATCCTGATCACTCAGAGTTGGGCTCTTCTTCTGAGTCGGGCCCTTATTCCCCTTTGAGGAAGAAAGTGGGTTGCGGCTCCTGTGACGACATTGAGACAGTCCCTTATGGGAGGGACTGGGATGTTAGCAGCAGGGATTCCGGCGATAGTGGTGGCCGGGGTTACTCCTCCGGTCGAGACGGTGATGATGGCTCTGCAGACCCCTTCAAGGATTCCGACGACTGGGACTGGGGATCCGATGCAGGGGGCACAGCCCTGGGGACTATTCCCCAAGTTCTGATGACGATTAGGCCTGCCCTTGGGGCGCAGGCGTGATGAGCCAGAAATAGGGGCTCTTTTTGTACTTTGTTTGTCCTGGATGTAATTGCCCGTTTTTCCGGGTTTTTTAAGACTTAATGCAAGAAAGTTCAGGCAATTTGTTTGTGTGTTGTATTTTTACTATTTGTTTATTACTTATTGTTTGAATGAAGAGAGGACGTCACTGGGTGATCAATCCTCTGACACCCTTTGGTCCTTTCGAGGCTACCCTTGGGAAGCTACACAGGGCTGACTTCTAAGGGGGTGACACGTGGACAGTAATCTTTGGGCGGATTTTCGAGGGTTGGCGACTCTTTGTATGCCTTCTCTCCTATAAAGCAATCGGCCACCCATTCCTCCTCTTTTTCCTTTTTCAAACCTTCTTTCTTTTGCAAATCTTCCTCTCTTTCTCTGCAAACCCTTTGGTGTGACGACTTGTGCCTTCCTTTGTACCCCCGTTTCTCCGGGAGATTTCTCCTTCAGGCTTTCATCCCACCGACAGACGACCTTAGGTTAGACTTTTAACTTCCAGTTCTTGCTCTTTCTTTTCGATTTCTTGTTTTTCATTCCTATTAGAGTTACAATGTCTAGAACTCGTGAGCGGATCCTACCTTTTACTGACCCATCGAGGTGGGAGGAAGGGGAAAAAGGTAGGGAGAATTTTGCCTCCTCCTCTAGGGAGGTTGGCTCTGGGGTAGTTGAGGAGGAAAATTCGGCGGGTAGTGGGGGTGGTAACTCTCCTGACCCTCCTCCTTACGACGTTATTGATTCGGACGACGAGGCGCTGGAAATTGACCCCTCCAGGACCTATGGCCCCCTTATTCCTCGGGAAAGGGGTAAGGTTTATTATTTAGACAAAGTCAAGTACCACGTTCCCTTGGGAACTTACCTCGACCCGAAAAACCGGGACTTGTTTCTTGCGAAGAATGCCGCCGGTGCGATTGAGCGGTTCTACAACTTTGGGGATGGGTACACAATTGTCGTCCCCGGCGAAAAAGACACCGTATGCAGCCCTCCCGACGGGTGCATAGCGGTTTACCACAAGTGTTTGGAGTTCGGCCTTTGTTTTCCCCTTCATCCTTCCCTGGAAGAGATTTTCAGGCGTATGAATGTGGCTATCGCCCAGCTGACAGCCACGGCTGTCAGGTCATTGATTTCATATGTTTGGACCTGCTTGTTCCATCGCGCCGAGCCCTCTATTGATGCCTTGAGGTTTATGGTCGGCCTACAAATGGTCTCTTCTGGGAGTGTGGGCTCTCCTGGATATTGGTCCCTCTTGAGGCAGAAGGGGCATACTCTGGTGTGGCCGGCCATGGACAGCCTGAGAGACTGGAAGAACAATTTTCTTTATGTGCACAGTGCCCGTGGGTGGAAGATTCCCCTTCATTTCAGGAATCATGTCCACACCAGACTAGAGACCCACGAGGAGTATAACCCTGGCGTGGGAGGGAAAGCCTTGGAGGTGAAGTTGAGCAGGAAGGACAAGGAATTGGTAGACTATTTTGCTGCACATACTGATAAATATGGGGTGTATGGCCCTTCATTATGGCTCCCCCATGCGGAACTTATTGCTACTGATAGATACCTGACCCGGGTGGGCATGAATCCGGGCCTAGATGAAGGTAGTTCAGGAGTGCTGATGATTCTTCCTTTCTTACCCTTTTTCTTTTTAAGTGTCCTGACCGTTCGTCTGTTTGCTTTGCAGATCTTGCCACCTTCCTTTGGAAAAAAGGGGAGGTGAGGCATCTGGGTTTGACCGAGACTCTTACCGTTGTCCAAAGCCGCCCTTCTCTTCCCCCTGATTTCAAGAAAGGTGAGAAGAACTTGATGAAGCATCTGAAGGGTTTGTCGTTTAGTAGGCCAAGGCTCCCTGCTCCTCCCAGATCAACGCCTGCGAAAACGGCGGTCTCTGAAGCCACCCCTTCCCCGGTTGCGAAGGTGATTGCCTGTGAGGCTACTCCCTCACCTGCTGGTAGGCAGGGGGGCCTTTCCGCAGGGGTTCAGATTCCCTCGGGGCCGCGGGCTCCGAAGAGACTGGGGAAAGCACTCTCAGAGGGCTGATCAGAAAGAGGAGCAGGGAGGCTCCGAATGCAGACCACGTGGTGGATTTGGAAGCCGCTATGCCTGAACCAAAACGCTTCGCTCAGGGGGTTCCTGGTACCCTCTTTTCTGAGAAGAACATCGAATTCCATTATACCGCCGGCGATAGCCAGGATGTTTCTGCCTTACTTTCCGACTCCGGGGCAGTTTTGGCGGATCATCTCCTCAAGACTGTCCACTCTGCCACTCATCAAGTGACCCAGTACGTTCAGCGTACCGCCAGAATCATTCAGGCTTCTGCGGAGCTGGCGACCCTTAATCGTTTGAGTGACGAGGAACTGGCTAATTCTGACCGCCTTTCTGCAGTCGAAAGGGATGTTGCTCTTATTGCCAGTTTGAAGGATCAATTGGCAAAAAAGGAGAACGAGCTGGAAGAGGTTAGGAGTCAGGCGATTCACTAGAAGTCTCAAAATGAGAGAGCTGTCAGGGAGGTGTCCCGCCTGGAGGAGGAGTCGAAGAGAGCTAAGCAGGCCTTCGCATAGCTGGAGCAGGCCAGGAAGGCTTTAGCTGAGTTGGACCATGCCAAGAAAAGTGCCGTCGACCTAGGGGAGCGCCTTTCCAAGGCGAATTCAGATCTTCATGCGGCTCTTGGTGATTTAGCGGCGAAGACTAAGGAGTGGCAGAAAGAGAGGGATGAAATAATTCAAGAGGTGGAAACGGCCGTGTCAGCGGGTTTTGTGAATGGCGCCAACTCTTGCTTAGGGGTAGTTATGGAGGCTGTCAGGGAGATGTTCCCTGGCTTTGATGAAGAAGCTTTTCGGGCCCTCTACGCCGCCAAGGATGAGGCCCAGATGCGCAGGATGGCTGAAGGGGCTGCTACTTCTAGCCCAGAAGCTCCCCCTGCTTAATATGGAGGGCAGTCATCCTCAGAGGGCTCTTGTTCGTCCCCCGCTGCGCCTATGCTGACGCTTTGACTTCTTTATTTCTTTGCGCACCGAGCCCTTTTGTGGCCGGCTGCCGTGTTTACTGTAATCACCTTTTTTAGCAAACTCTTATCCTGTGTACCCTTGCCACTTTATTCTTTTTTATAAGGATCTTTCTGTTTGTTTTTTGTCTGTTTTCGTTTGGTTTCCTGTATAAGTTTGAGGTACGGCCTGCACCCTGTTTGCCCAGAGGTAAGCAGGGAGGTTCTTAACTTTTTTTTTATACAAGGTTGGGGGGGGGGGGGGCTTACCCCCAGTCCTTGTTGATCCGGCCTGTCCCTGGCTTTTGTTCAAAATCCAGGGGGCCTGCCCCCTGCCTGCCCGGAGGTAAGCAGGGAGGCTCTGCGTTTTTTATACAAGGTTGGGGGGCCTGCCCCCAGTCCTTGTTGATCTGGCCTGTCCCTGGCTTTTGTTCAAAAGTCCAGGGGGCCTGCCCCTTGCCTGCCCAGAGGTAAGCAGGGAGGCTTTTTGTGTTTTTTATACAAGGTTGGAGGGCCTGCCCCCAGTCCTTGTTGATCCGGCCTGTCCCTGGCTTTTGTTCAAAGTCCAGGGGGCCTGCCCCCTGCTTGCCCAGAGGTAAGCAGGGAGGCTTTTTGCGTTTTTTATATAAGGTTGGAGGGTCTGCCCCCAGTCCTTGTTGATCCGGCCTGTCCCTGGCTTTTGTTCAAAGTCCAGGGGGTCTGCCCCCTGCTTGCCCAGAGGTAAGCAGGGAGGCTTTTTGCGTTTTTTATACAAGGTTGGAGGGCCTGCCCCCAGTCCTTGTTGATTCGGCTTGTCCCTGGCTTTTGTTCAAAGTCCAGGGGGCCTGCCCTCTGCCTGCCCCGAGGTAAGCAGGGAGGCTCGGAATTTTTGTTGGGGGGTTCATTTTCCCTAGCTTTGGCAACAGGGGGGCCTCCCCCTATTGCCCCCTGCTCGTTTGTGTGTGAAAACGCAAGTTTGAACATGCAACGAGTATAAATCTGAAGCTCTCTCATTTCATTATAAAACTTTTTTTTGACATAAGGGTCGTCGGAGCCGTCGGTATTCTTTGACCGTTCTCCGCCATTGTTTTCAGCAAAATAAAAACTATCTTTAGACTCGGTTTAGACATAATATTTCTTCAGGGTGTCCGCGTTCCAGTGAGCATTCAACTCTTGTCCTTCAAGGTTGGCGATTTTATATGTGCCTAGTCCTAGGATTTGAGTTACTTGGTATGGACCTTCCCAGTTGGCACTTAGCTTCCCGTGCTCCATGGATTTTCCAACAGCCTGCGTTTTTCTGAGAACCAGATCACCCATCTGAAAATTTCTCTGGTGTACTCTTCTATTGTAGGCTTTCCTCATTCGTTGCTGGTAGGCGACGATGTTGGTACTGGCCTCCTCCCTTGTCTCACCGACTAGATCTAAGGCCTCAGCCATTGCAGCTTCATTCTCAGTTTGGTCGTATTGCAGGGAGCGCAGAGATGGGATCCTGGCCTCAATTGGTAGCAGAGCCTCTGCTCCATATACTAGGCCGAACGGGGTCTGGCCTGTAGATTCCTTTTGGGTGGTCCGGATTGACCAGAGTATGCTGGGAAGCTCGTCAGCCCGTCTGCCCTTGAGGTCATCTACCATCTTCTTAAGGCCATTTAAGATCTGCTAGTTGGCTGCCTCTGCCTGTCCGTTGGTTTGAGGATGGCAGACGGCCGAGTAGGCAACCGCGATGCTATGGCTTTCTAGCCAGATTCTCAGGGGATCATTGTCAAATTGCCTGCCATAATCAAACACCAACATTTTTGGCAGGACAAATCTAGTGATTATATTCCGCCATATCACTTTTCTGACTGCTGGTTCGGTAATGTTGGGCACTGCTTCAGCTTCTATCCATTCGGTGAAGTAGTCTATAGCCACGATCAAGAACTTTCTGCCCCCGGTGGCTACCGTGAAAGGTCCTAGTATGTCCATCCCCCACTGAGCGAAGGGGATGGGAGATAGGATTGGCCTGAGCTCTTGTGCCGGGGCATGGATGGATGGGGCGAAAAGCTGACATTTCCTGCACTTTCGGGTCAGGCTTCTTGCGTCTGCTAGCATGGTAGGCCAGTAGTACCCCGCCCTGAGGACCTTGTGGGCCAACGACCTTCCTCCAATGTGATGTCCACAGATCCCTGAGTGGATGTCTTCAAAGACCTCGGCTGCCTGGCCTGCTCCCAGGCATCTGAGCAGGGGGTAAGTGAAAGATTTCTTGTAGAGCTTTTCGTCAATGATTATGAACCAGGCGACTTTGGCCTGAATTTTTCTCTTTTGTACGGGGTCATCTGGCAAAACTCCGGGTTTCTTGAATAGGATGATGGGGGTCCTCCAATCCCCAGGCCATGCCTCCTCCACAGCTCCGATGGTTTGGCAGGGGATGGTAGATTTTTCTTGGATGACGTCTACCCATACTGACCTTCTGATATCCTGTACTGGAACTAGCCAGCTTTGACAGGGCGTCTGCTCGATTGTTATGGGAACGAGGGATCTGTTTGATCTCATATGATTTTAGGCCTGATAATTCTCCTCTCACCATTTCTAGGTACGTGGCCATTGCCTGGTCCCTGGCTTCATACTCTCCGTTGATTTGGTTGGCGATGAGCTGGGAGTCTGTTGCCAGGACAATTCGCTCTGCACCTGCGGCCTTGGCTAGTTTGACGCCTGCGAGTACTGCTTCGTACTCAGCTTCATTGTTTGACGCAGGGAAGACAAACCTGAGTGCATGCTCAAAGTCAGTCCCTTCTGGGCTGGTCAGTACGACTCCGGCCCCTGCTCCATTAGCCGTGGAGGACCCATCGGTGTATACCGTCCACTCGCCGGCGGTTGGGCCATCCTCCTCAGAGTGGGAGCATTATGCTAGAAAGTCGGCCAAGGCTTGGGCTTTGATGGCTGTTCTGGATTGATATGTTATCCCCAGTCCGCTCAGCTCAATAGCCCACTTCAGCAGCCTCCCTGACTTCTCAAACTTCTCCAGTACTTTCTCAAGGGGCTGGTCTGTCAGTACTACGACGGGGTGTGCGTCGAAGTATGGCCTTAATTTTCTGGCTGCTATAACAACCGCATAGGCTGCTTTTTCGACCATCGGGTAATTTTTCTCTGCTGCCCCCAGGGCATGACTTACAAAATATATAGGTTGCTAGGTGCCTGCCTCTTCCCTTAAAATGACCGCGCTGACTGTTACATTAGTTACGGCAATGTAGAGGAAGAGTTTTTCCCCTGCTACTGGTCTTGCCAGGGTGGGGAGCTTCTTTAGATGGTCCTTCAATTGCTCGAAGGCTTCCTTATGCTCGTCTTCCCACTTGAATTGTTTGTTACCTTTCAATATTTTAAAGAATGGAGTAGACTTGTCTGCTGACCGGGCGATGAATCGCGCCAGGGCGGCCATGCGGCCCGTCAGGCGTTGGATGTCTCTGATGGTCCTGGGTTCAGGGAGGTCCAGAACCGCCTGAACTTTCTCGGGTTTGGCATCTATTCCTCGAGAGCTAACCAAGAATCCCAGGAATTTTCCGGAGCGAACCCCAAACGTACACTTCTTTGGATTGAGTTTCATTTTGTAGGCGCGCAGGGAGCAGAAGATCTCCTGCAGGTCTGCCAGGTGCTCCCTGTCCCCTTTGCTCTTTACGATGGCGTCATCGACGTAGGCTTCTATGTTTCTGCCTTTTTGACCCTCAAACACCTTATCGACTAAACGTTGGTATGTGGCCCCTGCGTTTTTAAGCCCGAATGGCATCATCTTGTACATGTAGGTGCCTGAACTGGTGATGAACGCACACTTCACCCTGTCCGGCTGCCATAAGTACACTTGATGATACCCTGAAAAAGCATCCACGAAGCTCGGCATAGTATATCCACTGGTGGCGTCTACCATTTGGTCGATTCTGGGGAGCGGGTAGCAGTCTTTCGGGCAGGCTTTGTTGAGGTTTGTAAAGTCCACGCACATTCTCCATGCGCCCGATGATTTTTTGACCATGACTACATTCGCCAGCCACTCTGGGTAGTCACAGACCTCAATAAAATCTGCCTTCAGGAGTTTGTCAATCTTCTCCTTGATCGCCGCGTCTTTTTCTGCGGACATATTTCGCTTTTTCTGCTTCACAGGGCGGGCGTCCGTGCTTACGTTCAGCCTGTGAACGATACACGATGGATCGACCCCCGGCATTTCGTCCGCCGAGTAGGCGAATACATCCTTGTTTTCTTTCAACAGCTTGATCAGTTCAGCCTGGTAGGACTCCTCCAGGTCAGCCCCTATTAGGACCTGCCTCCCTGGCTCTAAGTCCACCAGCATGCTCTCTCCGCTAGGCTCCAGGTGGTTGGACGCCTAATTATCGGCTGGTATTTCGCCCTCCCTGCCGGGGGGACTGTCGGCCTTCCTCTTTCCTTTTCTCTCTTTTTCGTGCGTTTGCAGGGCCACGGAGTAGCATTGCCTGGCTGACTCTTGGTCTCCGCGCACTTTTCCTTCTAGGCCGAAATCAGTGACATATGCTACAGTGAGGGCCCTGATGGAGATGGCCGCCTCAATTTCATCCAAGGTGGCTCTGCCAATTAGGGCGTTGTAGGCGGATCTTACATCCACTACAACGAATGTTGCCCTGACGTTTCTGGCAGTAGAGCCCTCCCCAAATGTTACGGGTAGGTCTATGACCCCCATGGGCAGCACGCCTGCTCCACTGAACCCGTATAACGATCCGGGGGCAGGTCGCAGGTGCCTTTTTTCCAGGCCCATTTTCTCGAAGGCGTCTTTGTACAGCAGGTTCGTGTACGAACCAGTGTCTACAATGCACCTCCGCACTATGTGGTTGCTGATTTCCAGGGATAGTACCAGGGGATCACTGTGCGGGTACACCACCCGCCCTGCATCCTTAGGGGTAATGCTCAACGTCGCTCCTCTCGGACTTCCTGCTATTTCAGCATAGCAGATCTGGTTTCTTAGTTCACGAATTTGTCTTTTTGGCCTCTTCGGCTGATCTGGCCTTCAGTACCCCCTGATATTACATGGATTACCAAGCGGTTCTGCCCTGAGCCCTCGGGTTTTTCAGGTACTTCTTTCTGAGACTTATTCTTGGCTGCGTAGTTGGCCAACCAACCATTCCTGATTAGTTTCTCGATTTCGTCTTTCAGGTGGCGACATTCCTCGGTGGTGTGGCCTACCCGGTCGTCGAAGGTGCAGAATTTCTTGGGGTCTCCCTTTGGGCTGCGAGGTTTGTTCGGGCGATTCCATTTAGCGGTTTCCTTCTCTAGTTCGAAGATCTCCGCCTTGGATTTGTTGAGGGCAGTGTAACTGTCAAACCTGGGCTGGTAGACAGTGCGCTCCTTCTTGGGGGTACCCTCTTCCTCGGTTCTCTGCCTTCCGGGCTCATTCCTGCCACGTCCACCCTGCGGTCCCCCCTGCTGCCTGGCGGGGTCTGCGGGGGTATCCGGCAGGCTGTAGAACTCCTCCTGCAATATAAACCCTTCGGCGATTTTTCTGGCTTTGGCCAGAGTTTTTGGCTGAGCTCTGATCAGTTGATTCTTCATTTCTCCAGGGAGTAGTGAGTTGGTCAGTGCGTACGTCCCTGTCGCATCGTCTATCCCCTTGACCTGCTGGAAGGACAGATAAAATCTCTTTAGGTAATCCCTGACAGACTCACCCTTCTTTTGCCTGAGAGTCATTAGGTCGAAACGAGTAAGACGGCGTCTTTTGTTTCCTGCATATTGGTCGAGGAAAGCCTCTGCCAGCTCTATGAAGAAACGAATCGACTCTTGTGGCAAATCTCTGAACCAGCCCTACGCCAGGCCCACCAAGGTGGTTGGGAAAATTTTGCACCATATCGCGTCATCGGCGTCGTACATGCCCATATGGCTCTCGTAAGCCGCCAAATGATCTTCAGGGTCAGTCGTGCCGTCGAATTTAACAGAGGGCATTTTAATTTTTGGAATTGGATATGCCTGAATCTCAGGGTGAAGCGGGGTCTTGGTCGGCCTGCCCACCATTCCCGACCTGCTCGTGCCTGAATAGTGACCGTGGTCCTCCCTTCTGTCAGGGGTCGGTCTCCTACTTTCAGGGGAGCGGTACCTAGGTGGGCGCCTGCTTGTTGCCTCGTCATCTTTAGGAGGGGAATGATATCGTGAGCGCTTCTTTTGAGCAGGCTCGAGGTTGTCACCTTGACGATGCCTGGATCTCAGAGGCTGGCCGTTATTAAGCCTGGACCGCAGACTCTGAGACAGGCCTGGCGCAGGGGGAGCCTCCCCGGCTGGTGTTAACCTGGAGAACACATCTCCCTGCTTTTCCCCCAGGCGCTTGGACACCGGTTTCTTGTGCCTCATCCGCTCTTGTAATCCCCGGGATAAACCTCTTTGCTCTCCAGACGCAGATTCTGTTGTGTGAATGGAGAACGCCTGTTGTTGGGCCGGTGGCTCTTGGCTGCCCGTTGTAATACGCCTCTGCACCTGCGCATACACGTGAGCCGTCTTTCTTGCCTTTCTCTGAGCATTTCTGGCGGCGGTTCGTTTCGTGCCCCCTGCCCCACTCCTGCTCATCGAGGGTGGCTGTCTAGGGGTCGTTGCGACCCTGCCTACCAGGTCCTCAGGAGTGAACTCCTGGTTTAGCATTGCAGAGAAGAAGGCGGCTGCTTGCGCCATCTGAGCGGGGGTCAGGTTCAGAGTGTGCCCTGGGTGTGACCCCAACTCCGGTCCAACAGCAGCGCTTTGTACGCCTATGAGACTGGTTCCTCCCTCCCCTAGGATCGTGGCGGGAGGAACCCTCTCTGGCTGTGGCATGCCGTACAGGGGGGTCACCGGTGGGACCGTCGGACCCGCCCCTGCACTGGCGTCAATAATTTCCGGCATGATTACTTTGATTGATTTAGTTTTGTAGTTTGGAATGGTTGATTTTTGTGGGTAATCCGTGGATACAACCAGATCTTCCCCACAGACGGCGCCAAATTGTTCCGGTCACGGAAACAATTAACCCGGTTCTGAGTCCGGGTCGTGAATTGAAACGTTGACAAGTAATGGCAGCTCGATTTCCCTTGACCTCTCCTTTATCCCTCTCCTATGATCGGACCTTCCCGGCAGAGTCGGCCTGCTCCCTGCACAATGAACGCACAGGGCCTCGGAGGTTGTCCGAGGGAACCCTCTCCGATGCCTAAGTTAGTCCGTGAAATGCCTTGATGAACCTAGCTCGTGAGGAACTAGGTGGCGTTTTTAGGAGTGAGAGTCTAGAGAGAGAAAATCCAACCTCTTTCATGTGGGAAATGAAAGAGTATTTATACTTTTCCCACAAGAGAGAGGAAAAGAGAAGAGGGGAGAGAAAGAATGAGTGGATGAGAGATTGACATGTGGCTTTACCTCATCCACTCGTTCTCCCTTACCTTTAGGCAAGATGACGGAGGGGGCTTCTGGGAACCTCGGCCCTGCTCAGGGAGAAGGTCGCCCGGAGGCAGGCGAGCAGGGAGTGCCTGCACGCTCTTCACAGCCAGTTGCCTTACCCTACCGGGTAGGCGGCTTCCTTGTAGCTTTGTTCCACTGGGGAAATCCTGGTATCTTATCCCGATGGCCTGCTGGGCAGGCTCCTCGGTTCCCTGGACGGGGTCTTTATGGGGCCTGCTAGGCGGGCGGCCCGATGCAGGCTCCTGACCCTCATCAATATATATATATAGAAAAGGGATCAAGGGAGTTTGGTGAAAAGTGGGAAGTTGGGAAGTTATGTTTTTGGCCCTTGATCTTGGGTTGAATGGATGGCTTAGATGGATGATGTGTAAAAAAAAAAAAGGAGACAACAAACTGACAAGCAGCAGTGGAGAGAGGGAAGCAACCCTCAACCTCAATCACACTTCGCAGCAGTGGAGAGAGGGGAGCATCCTCTCCTCAATCAAACTCTCCCTTCCTCATTACTTCCCTCCTCTCCTTTTCAATTCATTTCCCTAATTCAATTCATCTCTCCCTAACAAAACTCCATCAAATAAGCTCCATTAATAACTCCGACCATACTCCGTCAACAACTCCGATCATACTCCGTTTTTAACACAACATGACGGATAATTATACCAAGGTATGTTTATGCATAAACTTTGATCATCTTCATTTTTTTTAGCTTCTTCTTCATCCTCATCTTCATCTTCGATCATCTTCATCTTCTTCAAACTTCTTTTTATTTTTCATATCTTTTTTTTTGTTATTTATAAAATTATTCATCTTCATTGTCTAAAAAAAAAAGAACAACTTCATCTTTAAGATGAAGTTTGGAGATGAAGTTGTTCTTTTTTTGTGGGATGAATGGAGTTTGAAGATGAAGTTGTTCTTCTTCATCCTCATCTTCATCTTCATCTTCGATCATCTTCATCTTCTTCAAACTTCTTTTTATTTTTCATATCTTTTTGTTTTTGGTATTTATAAAATTATTCATCTTCATTGTCTAAAAAACAAAAGAACAACTTCATCTTTAAGATGAAGTTGTTCTTTTTTTTGTGGGCTGAATGGAGATTGAAGATGAAGATGAAGACGAACAAGTCATTTAGTGCGTAATGTTTTTACAGAATTGCAAAGTCACACTCATTATGTTGTACAGTCACACTCATTATGTTGTAGAATCACACAGATGTACACTCATTGTAGTCACATATTCAGTTGTATAGTCATACTCATTATGCTGTATACTCACACTCGCCCATGTTGTAGAATCACGCAGCTGTAGAATACCTTGGGATTAAGGTATCATTCGTTGAATCATCTTCATCTTCATGCTTGTTTTATTTTTCATACTTTTTTTTTGTATTTATAAAATTGTTTATCTTCATTATCCAAAAAAAATGAAGGTTGAATATGGATGAATGGATGTTGAATATTTAATGAATGTTTAGATATTTTCATTTTTTTAAAGTCATAGTCGTTCATTCATCCATATATATTCAACTTTCATTTTTTTTGGATAGTGAAGATGAATAATTTTATAAATACAAAAAAAAAAGATTTGAAAAATAAAACAAGCATGAAAATGAAGATGGTTAAACGCATGATACCCTAATCCCAAGGTATTTTACAGCTGCGTGATTCTACAACATAATGAGTCCGACTATGCAACATACTGAGTGTGACTGTACAACTTAAAGTGTGTGACTATACAACTTAAATTGTGTGACTTTTTTCAGGTATTTTTTATCTACATTCAAGTTTCCACGTTCGTCAAATCCCTACTTCCGAACCTCGATGATTTTCAGGTATTTGTGTTTTATCTCATTAGAGCATCTTTAAAATAATTAATCATCTTCATCCTCATGCTTGTTTTATTTTTCATTCCTTCTTTTTTTTGGTATTTATAATATTATTTATCTTCATTATTCACAAAAAAAATGAAGGTTGAATATGGATGAAAGAAAGTTGAATATTTAATGAATGTTTAAATAATTTGCTCTGATTCGTATAGTCACACAGTTAAAGTTGTATAATCACACTCATTATGCTGTACAATCATGCAGTTGTAAAGTCATTGTAGTCATATATTCAGTTGTGTTGTGTGATTTAGATTGATTGTGTGTTTTGTTGCAGCGAAATAGTTGGTGGAAAGAGGAATGTTGGTAAAAGGGGCGGTGGGAAGAAGAAGGTTGTGGAAGATACAACGACCGACCACGTAATTGGACAATGTATTATTGCGCACGTACCGGAGACCATCGTTAAGCTCTTGTGTGTTTATGTGAGATAAAATATTTGCTTTAGGATGAACATACTATGTGTAAATGATGTTTGGTGGGTTAGTATATTTTTATGTTTGACGTACTATATGTAAAGGATGGACTTTGTCCAATGTAAATATATTTTCATCGCTATTTTCTGGTTTCATAATTAATCACGCGAGATTTATAGCAAAATCACTTATCCTTCCACCTGTGTGACTATACAAAATCTCTGTGACTATACAACTAAATTATACTCGTACTTATTTATACTTCAATCATCATTAGCAAAGATGATTACATACACTAATCACTGCAAGAATTTGTGTGATTCTACAATACAATGACTCTACAACTGCATGATTGTACAACATAATGAGTGTGACTATACAACTTTAACTGTGTGACTATACAACATAAACTGTGTGATCCTACAACATAACGAGTATGACTATACAACTTCAACTGTGTGACTATACAACATAATCTCTGTGACTATAAAACTGTGTGATAAAAAGAAACCCTATATTACACACTATCAATCTTGCAACGCACACATTCATCTCAACAGTCGCTGTTGAGAAATATAACAATCATAAGTATAACAACCATACAAATTACCAACAATAATAAATATAAAGAAACCATGCTCCAATGGTGCAAAATAACTAAACCCTCTACATCTCCATGCTCCAATGGTATTGTTCCTTGAAGATTCGTATGTGCTCGAAAATGTCCGGTAAAAAATTTCTGTTCAACATGCAGGAGGTAAGATGAGTACATACATATATATTTGGTATCTTGCATTTGGAATTCCAATTTTTTGTTTGGTTTGTTAATTTGAAAAGTTATACAGTTGTAATGTCACAACCACACTCTATATGATGGACAGTCACACAGTTATAACGTGGTAGTCACACTTAATATGATAGACAGTCACACGTTGTATTATGTTATAACGTGGATGTGACTGTCACACTTAATATGATAGACAGTCACACTAAATATGATAGACAGTCACACTTAATATGTTATAACGTGGTAGTCTACAGCTTCAACTGTGTGACTATACAAATTATAACATTCATTAAATATTCAATCTTCATTCATTCATATTCAACCTTCATTTTAATCCATATTTAATCTTCATTTTTTTGGATAATGAAGATGAATAATTTTATAAATACAAAAAAAAAGTATGAAAAGTAAAACAAGCATGAAGATGAAATGATTGTGAAGGTATTCTACAGCTGAGTGATTCTACAACATAAAGAGTGTGACTATACATCATAATGAGTGTGACTATACAACTTAATATGTGACTACAATGAGTGTACAGCTGCGTGATTCTACAACATAATGAGTGTGACTGTACAACTGAAAGTGTGTGGTCTTGAAATTCTGTAAGAACATTACGCACTAAATAATTTGTTCATCTTCATCTTCAACATTCGTTCATCGCACAAAAAAAGAACAACTTCATCTTCAAATTTCATCTTAAAGATGAAGTTGTTCTTTTTTTTTGTGGATAATAAAGATAAATAATTTTATAAATACAAAAAAAAAAAGATATGAAAAATAAAGATGATGAATATGAAGATGAAGATGAAGATGATGAAGAAAAAGAAGCATGAAGATGAAGATGAAGATACCTTTGTATGATGATCGAAGTTACTGACGGAGTATGTTGGGTTAAAAACGCAGTATGGTCGGAGTAGTTGACGGAGTATGGTCGGAGTAGTTGACGGAGTATGGTCAGAGTTATTAATGGAGTGGTCGGAGTTATTAATGGTGATTATTTGTTGGGGTTTTGTTAGAGAGAGATGAATTGAGTTGAGAAATGAATTGAAAATGAGGGGATTGAGAAGTGTATGAGGGAAGTAATGTAGGGATTGATTTGGGTGAGGGGATGTTTCCCTCTCTCCACTGCTGCTATGTCAGTTCATTGTTTCCTTTTTTTTTAATAATTGAACTCCATCCATCCACCATCCATATTAGGATGAATGGATGGAGGGGATCAATACTAAGCAACTCTCCAAGAGTTGCTAACTCCCTTGATCCCCCCCCCTCTCTCTCTCTATATATATATGTCAGTACCAAATAAGTTCACCATATGTCAGTAAGTCTATATTAAAGTTACAGATGACATACGATAAAGTTACATTTGTTCAAAATTGATATGTAACTGTAACATTGAGCACTTTTATCACTTCAAGTGATAAAGTGCAACTTCATTACTCATCTCGTATAACTTTAATCACTTTTTGTGTAACTTTAATACTGGAACATATGAACTTATAAAAGTTCTTGACCTTATGAGAACCTACCTCTATACACACACCTTGGAGAGAACGGTTGGGTGTTGCTAGCTTCAATTACACTCACTACTACTATACTATGATGACCAAATGTATATGGCTTCTACCAACCAACTTGACAACACTCCCTAAAATTTCAAAACCTCTTGAAGGTTCCATGTGTTCCACCGGATGCCTTCCCACGTTCATTCTTATGAATGGTCGAATCTTGAATTTCTAAACCGCATTTCAAATTTGGAGCTGATGGAAAAAATAAAAGAAAATGGACTAAGTATTTATTCTTGCTGTCAATCCAAGTATAAAAGAGGATACATCAAGCGTTCACTCTATCGAGCCATGAATCTTCAAGCTAAAGTATGTGGCCTACTGAGGCCAATGGCTTATGATCCTTTCATGATCCCGCGTTTTCTGTAATTCTCTATGAACATCATGTTATAAGGAAACAATTTTTTCTAGAAACATTATTATTTTTGAATAATTGCCTTGAAAATTGAATACGTCTATAACATCAAACAAACTTATCGTGTCTAGAATTCGACAACTACACGTCTGCCAGCAAAAACTGACTAACCCGAGAAACTCAATTACTGAAATCACTGTAATTAGAATATCAAAAACACTACGTCAGAAACCGCAATTCCCCCCACTCCTCGAAAAGTGGCGGAGATTTTGTAATCTCAACTTCAAACCACAGTCTTGCCTTCTCAGTTTTTGAATCCTTGACCATTTCAAGCTTTTTTTTCTCTCCGTACATCAAGCAACTCAGCAGAGAACATGTAATCCGCTGGTATTTAACATTTGCTTACCAAAATCACTCTTAAAAAATTGACCCTTACCAAAAGCTCATTTGATTCATACTCGGCCAAAATTAGCATCAATTTGAGATTGAGAACATGAGCGGACATTTGAAATCCTATATGCCCACGGAGCAAACTATTTTCTTCTTTTGAATTTGTACCTTCACATAAAAAATGATATAACTAAAACTTCATGTACGTTCAGAGTTGGCAATTTGTTCCTTATTAAATTCTGTTAAAGCTTCATGTGATTTATAATTGTAGACACCCACATTTGGCTGCTAGGTGTCTATAGCAGTTTCCAAAGAACACCCGATAATGATCGGACGCAAACGTGCTTTAACATACTCGAATATGGGCTCAAAATTGTTAGTTTCTGGCTTGGGCTTTTTACGGAGTAAAAATCTCACGAAACTGACCTCAACTTCAGGCCCAGCGGGTCATTTCCAATCAAATAAGACTAATTTGGGTCAAAACCGACACCGGAAATAAAACCGTCTTTTAGCGACCGAGTCAAACCCCGGTTAATGTCGTTTCCGAGACACAAAACAGCCATGTAAATATCGAGAATCCTACCCGAAGTCAAAAACTCGGGATATTTCGTTCCAGCTGACCCAATCGATCGAGTGTCAGCTCACTCGATCGAGTGGGTCTCCAAAAGGCCCGCTGTTGCCTCTTCATTGGGCCACTCAATTGAGTCAACAGAGGCACTCGATCGAGTGACCCTAGGTCGGGGTTTTGGGTTATTCCTATAAATACACCCCTTTGCAACACAATTCAACAACTTTTTTTGGGAACCCTAACAACTCTTTCTCATACAACTTTTTCAGCCATACAACTTTGCTATACAACCTCTCTTCTCTACCTAAAACCACCATAACTTCATCTACAACATCCCGACGCTCCCGTGCCTAAGGCACAACTAGACGGGCTCCGTTCCGAGAATACAAAGCTTGTAGGTTGAGGGTGCAAATTCAATCCCAATCTCTTCCCTTCTTCTCTTCCCTCTTCTCGTCTTCCTCGTCCCTCTTTTTCGTTTTTTATCTTTTATTTCTTTTCTAATATCGTTAATATTACTACTATCAAATCACTATAAAATATTCGCCTATTCGTGTTGAGTACAAGGGATGACGGGATAAGAAAACACGAATACAAGGGTATCACGCCCGATGTTGCCGGTCGCTTATCCCGACACCCCAAGTATTTGATTGTTGAAGCGAATCAACGTTAACAAGATCGCTTTTTTATTTTTATCGCGTCGTTAATCTCGTTTTAGTATTTACATAAACGTCATCATTAATATCACACATACATCGAATTTACAAAATAATCTCAGATCGAATACGTTTAATGTCAAAATTTGCATAAAACCATTCTAATCCTGTTACGAGTCGTAACAGTGGTGGAGCCCTTTCGAGGAGCCCCGCCCTAAATGCTCAAAGGCACGATGGGCGCGAGTATTCCACGTTAAACATATCCGATTCCCCATTTTCAAAAAAAGGTTAGGACGAAACCCTTTGATGCAAATCGAACATCACATAATCCGCAAGAATTAATTATGATGTCGTGACGCGGAGGGAATCAACTTTCGTTCTAATCAAACCAATAAAACGTTATTCTTAAGACGCGATATCCACTCCATAGTTGAATATTATGTCTAAAAGAACTAGTCAACAAATTAAACTAGCACGAACTCGTTGATACTAAAGTAATTGTCACATAGTCCGAAAGGACTAAATACGACATTACAACAAAGAGAGAATTATTTCGTCTTAGTTCAATCTAAAACGACTTATAACGTCTTTTCTAAATTTCACTCTAAATACTAGATATTGATTCCGTAATCAAGTATCGAGTATGACGAGTATCAAGAATAAGGTCAAGCATAAATTATACTATATTATCGCGCGACTTGATGATAAGTGTAGTTTGTAGTGCTTATTTTGCTGTATTTTGGTCCCATTTTCCTTGTGGAATCGCTCCTTGGGAGCGGTTCATGGGCTACTTATGTTTCCTCTAGCTCGTTTCAGGTTCCCGAGACCATTCGTGGAGAGTTGGAACGATTCCGACTCAATACATACACTTTTCGGAGCCAACGAAGCGGAGGAACGATCACTCGATGCCTTGGATTCGACCCCGAGACCTCGGGACCCAATCCCGAGCCTCCGAGACCCAATCACGAGTCCCGAGAATCGATGAGAAGTCCATGTGAAGCAAGAGGGAACCTTAAAGATCATATTGGAGGCCTACAAGACTCATCCCCGACGGGTATGGCCTCATCCCGTCCAGGATGAAGTGCACAAAAGACACCTCTCCTGTTTTGGGTCCGTCCCGGTCGGGACCAAACCTTCCCGGTCGGGACCACTCCCTTCCCGGTCGGGACCACTCCCTTCCCGGTCGGGACCGGTGTGCTGTAGCCGGAATTCCTCTTTTCTTCCACCTTCATTCTTGTAACCCTATAAATACTCCCCTCTTGTATTGTTTATGCATCTTACCTTACTCTACCCTACCCTAGATTGTTTTTAGGCCTCTCTTAAGATTTGTAAACCCTAATTAGTCTCTCTTAATCTTTAGTTAATCCTTAGTTAATCCTACTTTAATCTAGTTGTAATTAGTTCTTGTATTGAGAAGATTCTTGAAGACTCATCCAAGATTGACAACCTTGGAGATTATTTGGGTTTCTTATTAATGCAAGTTTGCATCTTTTTCTTCCTCTTGTTGTTGGTATAATCTTCTTTACTCTTGTTCTTGTTTATTTATTCATGTTTGAATCTTTACTTAGTGTTCCTTGTTATTGTTCATATTGTTCTTGATAATGGATGTTAGGGTTATGATGTTGTTTTCTCTTTTCATTGTTGTAGTTAGTTTGAATATGTGTGAGTAGTCTCCTTGTGGGTTAGTAGGGGGATTAAGAGTAGAACATGGGTGATTAGGGTTTGATTAGGGGTAAAGAGTGAATCTTTGTTGTTAGTCACATATTGGGCACTCTATGTGTTTGTTGATATGCTTGTGTGAGTAGTAGTGGCCATGCTTCCCATACTTGTACTCATCTTATCATTGTTTGTCTATTATGTGATCATTTTGAGGATAGTCATAGTCATGAGAGTGTGGACTAGGGTCTACGTAGCGAGAGCCCGGACCCAACTTGACATCGGTCTAAGTAGCGAGAGCCCGGACCGACTCTAGCACTAGGAGACACCCATACCCATGATCAACCCGATTACCCTACTATTCTTATGAACCCGACCTAACCCACTTCCTTCCATATTTGATTTCAACTTCTTGTTTAGTCATCGTTTATTCTAGTTTACTTGTTATTTCAATCATTAGCATTGTTTAGCATTGTTTTAGCCTAGTTCATCATTAGTCTAGTCCTTACCTCTTCTCCTTCATAGTTTTCCATTTATCGCTTCTTTGTGTTTGTTTGTGTGACCTAGTCTCGTTTGTGAGTGGGCTTAGTCTAGACTCTACCAACCCGTCTCCGTGGACACGACCCGACTTACCCTAACTACCCACTAGGAATAGTCGGTTAAATATTGACGGTTGGGACCCACGGCAAATCCCACCATCAATTTGGCGCCGTAGCCGGGGACGGTGCATTGTTTAGACTTAGTTTGCTTATAGCTAGACTTAGTTACCCTCCTTTGTTCTTTTCTATCATCTCTTGTGCATATTCTCTAGATTTTTCTTGTTTCATTAGTTTTATAAATCCTTCTTTTCTCTTTGTATTTCGATTGTGCTTGTTTATTGTTGTTACCTAGTGCCCATAAAGCACTAGGTGTTCTCACGTTTGTTCTAGTGCGTAGTGTATGCCTAGGCGGGGAGGTGACTTCTTTCTCTTTAATCCAGAGCCGGAAAGACTTTTTCGAGCCTTTCGCCAATGGACGATTAACCGGGTTAGAATCTCTCAACCAAGCGCAAGCAATACTCATCAAGAGCAAGCTCAAGGAAACGATTTTGAGGAAGCGTCTAGAGAGACGGCCGAAGGGAATTTCACCAATCCCTTTGGATATTCTAGTCCTAGTTCCCCCTCTACATCTACTTCAACTCCGTCTTCACCACCATCTCCCTTACATCCAATAATGCCGAAGTTTTCGTCTCACTCCACATTTACGGAAGATGTCTTGCCGGGACCGAATGCTCTACCGGCCGCTTATGCCGGAAATTTTATGGCCCAGACTCACTTCACCCAACTTGTGGAAAGGAATCAATTTAGTGGTTTGCCCACCGAAGACCCGCACCAACACATGGAGACTCTCTCTGATTATTGCGACGCTATCTCTCAACCCGGGGTTACACAAGATCAAATCCGATGGGTATTATTTCCATTCTCATTAATTGGAAAAGCGAAGCAATGGATCAAGAGTCTCGATAGGGCAACCATGGACATCGACACTTGGAAGAAGCTTGCATTGGCATTCTACCAAACATTCTACCCTCCGGAAAATACTAATTTGCTTAGGGCCTCCATCACCGGTTTCCAACAACGGGATGAAGAGAGCCTCTATGAAGCTTGGGAGAGGTTTAAATATTTGGTGAGATCGTGCCCCCACCATGGACTTTCAAAATGGTTCTTAGTCCAACAATTTTGGAACGGTCTTTATGAGGACTCAAGAACTATACTCAACATGGGCTCCAATGGTAGGTTCACCGAGGTCGATGATGACCAAACATGGGCAAGAATCGAGGAGATGGCGGTTCATAATTCTCAATACTCAAGGCCTAGGAAGGCAAATCGAGGAGGTAGGCACGAGGTTGATGCTATTACTCAATTAAGCATTGACCTTGGAGCTCAATTGAAGACACACATGGAGACCATTGACAAGAAGCTCCAAGGCCACCTCACTCAAGTTCAAAGCATTAGTTCCTCCAATCAACACCAATTCAAGAAGTGAATGCTTTGAGTTTTGCTCCTCCTTTGCCTTATTATGGGATGTGTGACACTTGTGGAGTCGTTGGTCATGATCCTATGCATTGTCAAGGAAGTATTGAGCAAGTGAACGCCTTTCAAGCGTTCAAGCAAGGTGCCTCCTATTCCAATCAATACCAAGCTTCCAATCAAGTCCCTCAACAACAAGCTATGCAACCTCGTCCTTATGTTCCACCTCCCTTAAGGGACAACAATCAAGGCAACCAAGGTTACCAAGGCAACTCAAGGCCTTTCAATAACTTCAAGCAAAGTAACCAAGGTACATTTAACAACAATCAAGGGTTCCAACAAGGGAACTTCAATCAAGGTGGTTTCCAAGGAAACCAAAACTTCCAAGGACAACAAAATTACAACCATGGCAATAATCAAGGTAATTCTCATGGGTTCCAAGGGAACCGTCAACAACAAGCAACTCAAAGTCAACAACAACAAAGCAAGCCTAGGAGCCGATCTCCTACTCATGACTATGGCATGCCTCTAGCCATCACCGATACTCCGCATAATCCACAATCTCCACCTCGGGATTTTAACATGCAAAAGCAAATGATGGATATGCAAAGGAGTACTCAAGAAATGCAAAGGAGTCAAATGGAGACGCAAAGATCACAACAAGAAATCATAGCCCAAATCCTAAATGAAAACAAGGAGACAAGAACTCATTTGAAGATGCTTGAGACTCAAATATCTCAACTCACTTCGGGAAGCTCCTCGAGACAAAGGGGGCAACTACCTCCTCAAGGTGAAATGGCGAAATTCGAGCATGTGAATGCTATTACCACTAGGAGAGGTACATCTTATAAACCTCCCCCACCCCCGAATGAGCAAGAGCCAACAAGAGAAGCTATGTCTCCAATTCAAGAAGACCAAAGCTTGGGAAATCCAATAGAGGAGCAAGTCTTATGGGAGATTGAGAAACCCCAAGAAGACAAGCTTCCCCCACTTCAAGAAAAAGACAAGGGAAAAAGGAAAGTGTCATTTGAGGAGTCTACCCCGATTGAGTCAAATAAGTTCCATATCAAGTTGCCTTTCCCAACAAGGCAAATGAAGACCAAGGTAGATTCTCAATATGAAAAGTTCCTTAACATTGTGAAGAAGTTGGATGTTAGTGTCCCATTCACCGAGCTACTTACCCATATCCCGGCATATAGAAAATTTATGAAAGAAATCTTGGCTAGGAAGAGATCCATCGACAAAGAGGAGACCATTGCGTTCACAAGGGTGGTGAGCGAGCTCATTCAAGGTTCTACGCTTCCAAAGTTGAAGGATCCGGGTAGATTCTCGATCCCTTGCACCATAGGCCACTACAAGATCGAAAGAGCATTATGTGATTTGGGTGCGAGTGTGAGCATCATCCCTTATTCCATTTGTTGCCGACTTGGGATGAAAGAGCTTAAAAGTACTTCTATTACACTCCAAATGGCCGATAGTTCATTCAACTGACCATTGGGGATGCTAGAGGATGTGCCGGTGAGAATCGGAAAGTTCTTCATTCCGGTCGATTTCATCGTGCTCGATATGCCGGAAGATGCCAACACTCCCATTATCCTTGGGCGCCCATTTCTACACACCGCCGGTGCTATGATCGATGTGAAGAATGGTAGGATCACCTTCGAGTTAGGCGAAGAGAAGCTAGTGTTTGACCTCCAAGGTAGCACTTCGCCTACAAATGATGAGTCTTGCAAAATTATCCAAGCCACGAAAAACATTGATCTAGGGGTAGAGTCGGGGCAAAGATTGAAGAAGAACTCTTGTGAACTTGAGGATGATGACTCCGAGATTGGAGAGGATGAGTGCCCACATCATGGGCTTGATGACAAGTTGAAAGGTAAGAAGGAAGAAGAGCCTCCCTTGGGGCCACATGAAGACCGGTGGACGTTTGGGTATATCCCGAAGGATCAAAAGTATAAGTTCAAGCCTTTGAACTTACAAGATCGGGACGCCCCGGGAACGTCAAGACAAGGTCATGAAGAGCCTTGGTATTTGGATGCTTATATTACTAGCTTGATTGAAGACTTTGCTTGGGCCTTCGACTTGTTTCTTCGTGCCCTTGATGGAGACGGAACTATTCATTGTTGTTGTTGAAAAAGATTGAAGAATGCACCGTCCTTGGTTTGACGGAGTTCCTCAAGAACCGTCTCTTTGTATATATCTCTTTCCCTTGTAGTTTGTTTGGTTTTGCGAATTTCTTGATTATTTGGATTATTGATGAGCGATGTGAGGGAAGGAATTTGATGTGTATGTGAGTTTTGTTTGATAGGTGAAGTGAAGATGGTTCCTAGAGAAGATGGGTCAATGTTGGAGCTTGGATCGTGTGAAGGGGAGTCGGTTTTTGAAGCTTGGAACGAGCTTTTGGGTGCTATAGAGGGTTAGGAGACTCTTCCCGGCCAAGAAGAGGTCATCCCGTCCGGGATGGAAGGCCCATCCCGACCGGGAAGGATGTCATCCCGTCCGGGATGAGTGTGACAAAAGATGGGTCTATTGACAGGTCATCTCGACCGGGACGATGGCTTCCCGATCGGGACGAGCAGGCCATCCCGACCGGGACCACCCATCCCGACCGGGATGGACCCCCTGTCCTCCCTTGGCCTTTTCCTTGTCGTTTGAGCCCACCCAACCACTTTATACCCCCTCCCAACCTCTCTACATGCCCTTACTCTCATTATATGACCCCTACACCTCGCATAAACATTTTCACCTCACTTTCACTTTAAACCGACTTTCACATCAAAACCCACCTCATTATACCTTTGTGCTCCAACAATGGATCCGTATCGCGATTGGAGAGGAAGAACAATGACGACGACTAGCTACATGCCGCTATTGATTTATGAGACGATGGAGCGAGTGAGTTGCTAACCGTACGGTATGACAACTATCCTCTCTTTTCCGTTTCTATAGCTTGCCTTCATTTGTTTTTTCCCTTTCCCTTATATCATTTTTGTCATGGTGGCCCTCGGGGCCTTGGTATTTATTGCTCCCGACTCTCAATGACGTGACTACATCGAGAGTCATTTCAAAATCCAAATTTTCAAGATTTTCGCCCTTTTTGTAGGTATTAGTCGGATTTGGGCGGAATCCGGGCTAGGTGACTTGATTACACCTAGTCCTCCCCTCCCATTTCCTTTTATTCTTTCTTTTTATTTCTTCCCCCATCCATATCTTTTCTTGTCTCGGCCCATGGTGACTTGACTACACCCCGGCCGGACACACTCTACCATTTTCTCCACTTTATTTTTGATTTTTAGCTTTATCTTCGTAGTTTCTTTTCTTTTCTCTTGTGCTCCCATGCACTACGGTCGAGCATGAGGACATTGCTCGGCTTAAGTGTGGGGGAGCGATATTCTATCGTAGTTAGTTTTATTTTCGTAGTTTTTCGAAAAATCTTTAAAAAACCTAAAAATTTGAAATTTTTTCATAAAAATCAAAAAGATTTTCCTTTAGTGTGTTTTCCTTTTGTGTCGATTGTGTCGTACATTTGTTTCGTTGTGTGTGCTTTGCCTCCCTTTTCCTTATAGGTTGCTTGAATCACCGTTAGTTTTGGAAAGCTTTAAAGACTTCCGGTAACATCTTTATCCCTTTTTCTTCTTTATCTCTTGTGGAGTTTGGAGGAGATTATGATGTTGTGTGCTCGGGAGGAGCTTTGTAATGCTTGTGGTTGATTTGGTGACTTGTTTGGAAGCTCGGAGTGGTGTTTGTGTTGTTTGTTTGTTTGTTTTGTTTGTTTTTGTTTTGTGGCCTTTTATCTCTTTTTTCTTTCGTTTTTCGTCGTGTCTTCGTTTTGTGTTGTGTAGTTGTGTCTTCTGTGTAAAAAAGTTTTCGAAAACTCGGTTTAGAGGCTAGTGTGCGAGTGTTTACTTTCCCTTCCTAGTGGTATAAATCGAGTCTTGGACTTTAGTCTAGTAGAATGACCCTAAATCAATGATTTCGTTGGTTTCTTACCTTGAGTCCACCTAGCTTACTAGGGATTTACTACGGGATTTGCATTTGACCATTTTGACCACCCACGGTGTGAAAAGGCCTTGGTTGCCGAGTCCCGTCCCCTAGGTGACCATGTTTGAAATTTGCTCGACTAGACCAAGTTCTCCCCTTTTTGTGGGTTTGAAGGGAAGGGCCCGTCCCGACTTATCCATTCACCTACCTCCTACACATATCCACCGAATACAGTTGCAAATTGTTGAAATCACCCTTTCTTGTTGCAAAAAGAAATGCCCACAACAAAAGGGAAAAGGAAAAGAAAAAGAAAGAAAAAGAAAGAAAAAGAAAGAAAGAAAAGATTGAAGAAAAAGAAAAGGCACAAAAGCCAAAAAGAAAATAGAAAAGAAGAAAAAGAAATGGCACGGCAAAACAAAGCAAAAATGCAAAAGAAGAAGAAAATGCCAAAAGAAAATCGTCTCACAAAAATAGAAACCTCACACCTCACAAAATAAGCCTTTTACCGACTATTACCGTGAAGAGCCTACCAAAGGACCGAGTCCCTAGGAAGGATGATAGCGGTAATGGTCGGTCTTCCCTCATTTTGCAATTATTTCCACCTTTTTACTTGGACTAGTTAGGCGGTTTTGGGCATGGGAGGACCCTCTTGGCTCTCTGCTAAAGGGGGCGGGGTCTCACTTACCTACAGTGTCGACTAACAGCGTGGTTCATCCTTTTTCCATCCCGCCGATCGTCCCGTAGTACGTTCTTAGAAGGTTAGGAGGAACCGAGGTAATTTACCAACGTTTTTATTGCTTTATCGTCATACTATTAGGCTTTAGTTCATCTTGGTTTGCATTGCTAGCTTGGGAATGTTGTCACTTGCCTCGAGTCCTAAACCGGTGCTTCTTTCACCGCTTTTTAGAGGGAAGCGGTATTTGTTTCTTTTTGGGTGCAACCTTTTGTGTGTTTGTTAGCATGTTTGCTTGTCATGTGTTTTTGTGTCCGGTTGCATCCACAGTTTTGTCGCAAGACCCCACTTGCCTTGCGGAGAGCACTTGTCCTCTAGGTGTTCTCGCGTGAGTTGAAAGGGCGTAGGGTGAGCTAATACCCGCTCGGCTAGTCTAGTAGTTAGTTTGTGCTTACTCGAGGGCGAGTAAGGGTTAAGTGTGGGGGAGTTGATAAGTGTAGTTTGTAGTGCCTATTTTGCTGTATATTGGTCCCATTTTCCTTGTGGAATCGCTCCTTGGGAGCGGTTCATGGGCTACTTATGTTTCCTCTAGCTCGTTTCAGGTTCCCGAGACCATTCGTGGAGAGTTGGAACGATTCCGACTCAATACATACACTTTTCGGAGCCAACGAAGCGGAGGAACGATCACTCGATGCCTTGGATTCGACCCCGAGACCTCGGGACCCAATCCCGAGCCTCCAAAACCCGATCCCGAGTCCCGAGAATCGATGAGAAGTCCATGTGAAGCAAGAGGGAACCTTAAAGATCATATTGGAGGCCTACAAGACTCATCCCCGACGGGTATGGCCTCATCCCGTCCGGGATGAAGTGCACAAAAGACACCTCTCCTGTTTTGGGTCCGTCCCGGTCGGGACCAGACCTTCCCGGTCGGGACCACTCCCTTCCCGGTCGGGACCGGTCCTTCCAGGTCGGGACCGGTGTGGTGTAGCCGGAACTCCTCTTTTTTTCCTCCTTCATTCTTGTAACCCTATAAATACTTCCCTCTTGTATTGTTTATGCATCTTACCTTACTCTACCTTACCCTAGATTGTTTTTAGGCCTCTCTTAAGATTTGTAAGCCCTAATTAGTCTCTCTTAATCTTTAGTTAATCCTTAGTTAATCCTACTTTAATCTAGTTGTAATTAGTTCTTGTATTGAGAAGATTCTTGAAGACTCATCCAAGATTGACAACCTTGGAGATTATTTGGGTTTCTTATTAATGCAAGTTTGAATATTTTTCTTCCTCTTGTTGTTGGTATAATCTTCTTTACTCTTGTTCTTGTTTATTTATTCAAGTTTGAATCTTTACTTAGTGTTCCTTGTTATTGTTCATATTGTTCTTGATAATGGATGTTAGGGTTATGATGTTGTTTTCTCTTTTCATTGTTGTAGTTAGTTTGAATATGTGTGAGTAGTCTCCTTGTGGGTTAGTAGGGGGATTAAGAGTAGAACATGGGTGATTAGGGTTTGATTAGGGGTAAAGAGTGAATCTTTGTTGTTAGTCACATATTGGGCACTCTATGTGTTTGTTGATATGCTTGTGTGAGTAGTAGTGACCATGTTTCCCATACTTGTACTCATCTTATCATTGTTTGTCTATTATGTGATCATGTTGAGGATAGTCGTAGTCATGAGAGTGTGGACTAGGGTCTACGTAGCGAGAGCCCGGACCCACCTTGACATCGGTCTAAGTAGCGAGAGCCCGGACCGACTCTAGCACTAGGAGACACCCATACCCATGATCAACCCGATTACCCTACTATTCTTATGAACCCGACCTAACCCACTTCCTTCCTGTAGACACCCACATTTTGAAAGCCAGGTGTCTATAGTAGTTCCCACCAAACACCCGATGATGATTGGACGTAAACGTGCTTTGATAGACTCGGATATAGGCTTGTAATCATGGACATTTGGTTTAGACTTTTTAAGGAGTACAAATTTCATAAAACCAACCTCAAATTCAGGCCCAGTGGGTCGTTTCGAGTCAAATAACACTAATTTGGGTCGAATCCGACACCAGGGGTAAAACCGTCTTTTAGCGACCGAGTCAAAACCCGGTCAAGGATTTTTTCCCGAGACTTCCGGACTGACCGTGACATCTCACGCGTCCGATTCATACTCCAACTCTACAAAAATCAGCTTCACAAAATAATAAACAATTCCGTTTAAGGTAGAATTCGATCTCGAGTAGGAATCCTATCCGAGAACCGACTCAGACACTCAACCAAGTGCAAACACTCGGCCGAGTAATACACAACCAGCCGGTTTCCTCTTTTCTTCCCTCACAAGAAAGCAGAATTCTCGTTCTCCTCAGCTTCTTACTCAAGCGGTAATTCTAGCTCAAACGGGAATCCTATTCAAAAACCGATTCAAACACCCGACCGAGTGTAAAACACTCGGCCAAAACAGCCCAAAATTGCCGGTTTTCCCTTTCTTCCTTCACAAGAAATAATAATTCTTATTTCCCTCAAATTCCCTCGTTTCCTATCCTAAGCGGTATTCAAACTCTCCTAAACCAAGGTCGGAAACTCCTTATAAATAGGACCTCCCATCCAACACTTTCAAGGACCGAAAAAATCAAACAAAAAGATCACAACACAACATCACATTACACCGAGAAAAGACACGTCCGAAACTCCCTCCACACACGGTTCATACACGAACCCAATAGCTAGCAAATCCCGACACTTTCGAAGCCTTGCAACCTCGACGAAACCGGCCAAACCCGACGTCCCAAATCACCCAAACCAATACACCTTAACTCATCCTCATCATCTCGACGCTCTCAAGTCTAAGCCACTTCCCGACGAGCCTTATCCCGAGAAAACAAAGCATGTAGGTTGAGGGTGTAAATCAAACCCGTCTCTCCTTCTTCTCTTCCCTTCTTCTCGTTTTTTTATTATTATGGGTCTCTCGTCGGTCTTTTTTATTTTCTAATATTGATACTACTAAAAACTATTTTCATATATCGAATATTCTTAAAATATGATATCGATTCCATATAATCGAATATCGTATTCACAAGAATTATATTAAGTTTTCGACGATTTCGTTACATCTTTTCATTCAAAATCCTTTTTTCAAACTTTTCGTTCAAATTTTTTTTTTTAACTTTTCAAAACAAACTTTTTTCAAAACCTTTTCTAAAGTCATTCCGACTATTCGATATCGATTTCATAATCGAATATCGAATATGACGAATATCCAAAATATAAATCGAGTATGAATTAATCCATATTTGTACGCGATTTATAAAATTAACGATTTTCGAACAAAAATAAAAAATGGACAGACCCGTACGCGAGTCGCGCCCGGTCCAGGCGACTCGCGCACGAGTCTGTAACCCGGTCCTATTTTTTTAGTTTTTCGTTCGTTTATTTTTATTATTTTACGAAACGATTTCTAAATTTATATCTTTTCCAAAACTATTCCAAATATTTGATATTGATTTTATAATCAATTATCGAATATAGCGAATATCGAGAATATTAAGTCGAGTACGAATTATGCAATATTCGTACGCGATTTAATCAAAACTTTTCTGAAAACCATCGTCGAAATCAGGCCGCCACGCGACCCGCCTGAGCCCTGGGCGAGTCGCGCGGCAGACTGTCCAAGCGCGCCCCTTTTCGTTCTTTTTTTATTATTTTTCGAACTTCGTTTTTTTATACAAAACCTTTTAACAATATTTTTCAGATTTCGATTAATTTTTATTTCCTCGATTTTATATATTTATTTCCTATATTATTATTCATCGTTACTAACCCGTTTTCTCGTGTTTGTAGCAGTTTATTTATTTCTTTGTTTTTTATCGTTTTATTAGACTAAAACGAACTCACATGCTAAGATAACTTTGACGTTATTAGTTTAACATGCATTAAACGACTTAGCAACCCATTTATTTATTTTTCCTCATATGCCTTAGGAAAATAGTCTCTGCATATCATTCAATCGTCGAACTAACGCGTGTACACAAAACCGAACGATATCTTAGTAAAGGCCGCTAAGTGCGGGCGGGGTTGGGTGTTCTCACTGAACTTCCCAACATGTACCCTCACCCCTTACTCAGAACCATGGTTTCCGGATGTCCGAATCCATTGGCAACGAGAGTCATTCAATATACGATTAACCGCTTCAGTTGGCATCGATATCGAACTGCAAAAGGACGAACCCAATAAACTCTGACATCGGAAATGGGCCAGGCTTTAAGTATGGCCCACTACGACATTGAGTGGGTTCGAACGGTTCCGAATAACCATAAAATTCGGTGGCGACTCCTACTTCGATTTAAAATTCTATTCGATCCATCTCATATGGAAATTCTATCGCCTCCCCAAAACCCGCGCTTCGCCGCGTCGGGGTGGACCTATGTCATGTCCACAATTTGGCGACTCCGCTGGGGATTAACTGATGTGTCACTTACCATCGGCATCCTCAGGGTGAGACTCGAAAAGAAATCGTTCGATTAGTAATGTACACGTTTTAGTTCAATGGTTCATGCATAACCCCGTTCTATCCCGGGCCGGTTACTTGTGACCGACGTCCCACTATACCACGGTGCATTTCTACTTGGATGCACTAAAGACTTCGATGGCGGAACTCGCATGGGTTTTACGGCAGATTCTTAGACCAACTCGGCTTAGGAGGTCCGTCCTGATTTGCGAGAATGTGATCGTTGTTGGTATAGACCCTATTCGACCGACCGAGACTTAGACTAAGAGCATACATGGCGTCGTTATACTGTTTCTATGACTACATGCTACTTGATCTTCTTCGGTCTTTTCAAAAACCGTCATTTTTCAAAAAAATTACATCTTTTCAAAACCTATCCATTTTTCAAAACCCGGAAAGCTGCCGAATTTAGGACTTATGATTTTGACTCAAAATAGCCTATTTCTAGCCGGTATGCTGTCCAAACCTTTTAAAAAAAAGCCCGAAATCTCGGCCCGATAACCTCCTTCTCGGTTTTCAAAAAAAATCGGGTCTTCCAATCCGACTTTGCTCGGTTTTCAACTTCAAATTCCCTTTTCAAAACTCTCTTCTTCTTAGGACTTCCCGTATTTAGCAGTGTCGGGTCTTGTCATAAGTTAGAATCTATAGCGTCGAAACACTACAAAAAACTGTTTCACAGGCGACCGAATATTTGCGACCGAATATTTATCGGTCGCACAAATAAAATCTGCGACCGTTATTTAATATTGCGACTGATATTTGGTCGGAAGGGGGCGCGAAACAGTGAGGGCAAAAAGCGCGAAAATTCAGCGACCGTTTATAATTATTTGCGACCAATTTTGTGGTCGCAACATTAATATTGCGACCGAACGTCAGTCGGTCGCAAACTTTCACAAAATTGTTAGGTATGCGACCATTTCTCAGAATCATTCATTTTCATCCCCAAAAATTAAAACCCCAAAACCTTACCCCAGAAAAAGAAACCCAAAACCTCACGTTCACTCCCCGCCGACGTTCACTCTCCCCGCCGGCCTGATATCTCACCGGAGGAAGACCTCGCCTCGACGTCAGCCACCCGACCTCGCCCTTTTTCAGCCACCATCTCTCCAAGTTAGGGTTTCTCAGGTGATTTAGAATTTTCCGATTTAGTTGATTTATTTTCGATTAAGGTGATTTAGAATTTAGAATTTTCCGATTTTGCATTTCTTTACTGCTACTAATGGCGGACTTGCTTGTTATATTCTCCTCATTATTACTCCTTTCATTGGTACGTTTCGCGATTTTTCTGAATTTTTTCGCAGTTTTTTGTGCTGAATTGGAAGCTTTTTGTTGGTTATATGATGAATTATTGTTTAATTATAGCGAAATTTTCAGTGTTATATTGTGTTCATTGACAAATTTTAGCTCAATGAACAGTTCTTCAATGGTGTACTCCATGATTTCTTCTTATAGATACTCACTCTGTTTCCGTCTCGTTCATTTGTTTCCTTTCTGTATTCGTTGGTTCGATCATTTTAATCAAAGTTAAACAAGTGTCGTTCATTTGTTTAAATTGTTTCCTTTCGATATTCGTTGTGATGATGATTTAGGTGATAAATCTATCTGCACTTACTAAAGGAACCTCAATTTCCGATTTAGTACTATCAATTTCATAACTAATAGCACTTACGGTGTAGTTGGTAATCGCTAATTGCTTGTCAAATCCAAGAATATTATTATTAGACTAATAATCTTGGTATATATGTAGTCTTGTACTCCGTATGTCGGTATGTGTGTGTCCATTTGACTCAGATCATAACTACAGTATTGTCTTTGTAAGCACCAAATGCATAATGCTCAGAGCTAGCAAGTATTTGACATATGCTGTTGCGAGTCTTCGTAATCGTGCAGTTATTTGACTTGGGTGTCTCTCTAATTCTCGATTTCATTTGTTGCTGGCGAGGTTTGAATCGATGAAATGCGATATTGGTTTTGCTTAGTTTGGGGGTCTTAGCTAGCATTTCATAGCTGGGTACTGTTTATGTACCTTAACTTGGAGAATGAGTGATGCTTTTGGGTGATCATTTGAAACCCCCTATGAATCATATCATATCATTTCATTTCATTAGTTGGGATCCGTTGGAATTCATTTCGCAACCCGTCTTTTAATATATATAGATTGTGTAAAAATTGAAAAGTGTGGAGAACTGAACTGAACTGAACTGAACTGAATGTGTCTGAACTGAACTGAACTGAACTGAATGTGTCTGAACTGAACTGAACTGAACTGAATGTGTCTGAACTGAACGATTTAAAATAAAAAAAAATGAAGATGATGACAAGATGCTTTTTGATGTGAATAAAGAAAATTAAAATAAAAAAATTGGGAAATGGAAGGAAGTGGATGCATCAGTGGAGGGAGTGCTGGGTGGATATGGGAGTGTGAGTGATGCTGATGTTTCCTCCAGCGAAGCCTTTCTCAGGACCCTTTTCTCTGACTTCTACGCCAATGCTCCCACTAATCGCCCCCTTGTTGCTTTAGATTGTGGGTCTGGCATTGGTAGAGTCTCAAAGAATCTCCTTATAAGATACTTCAATCAAGTAAGTTTTGTAATCCCTACTTGGATCAATCTTTCCAAACTACTCTATGTTATATACCCGACACCCATATACACATTCTCATTATTTGTTATGACATCTTCATTTCTTAATGCTCAAGGGTAATCAAATTACAATGCCTTATTTCATGTCAATAATCTTATTCTTAACTATGCACCAGATTAGCTTTACTTGTATTACTATTCTTCTTCTTCTCCACTTTTGCATAAAACCAGGTCTGGTGTCCACAAAATCACTCCATTCATTTACAACAACATCAGCAACTATTTTTTCGCTTTGATTAAGGAGGTGTATTAGAGAATATTGTTATATTAGGGTTGGATATTAAGATTAGAACTGAATGTGTCTGAACTGAACTGAATGTGTCTGAACTGAACGATTTAAAATAAAAAAAAATGAAGATACTTTAATTTTCTAATGTTATGTAGATTTAAAATGAAGCGATTTGAACGAAAATGGATGTACGAAAGGGTGGATGCTAATAAGAAACTTAGATTGGACTATGTTAATGGTGTGGAGAATTTCGTTGAACATGCAAAAGAACAACGGGAATATCAAATAGGGAGAAAACTTAGGTGTCCATGTCAAAGTTGCAAGAATACTAAGCTTCAGAATGAGTTTGAGGTGAGAGACCATCTCTTTAGAAAAGGGTTTACTGAGGAGTACTATGATTGGGTTTGTCATGGTGAGGAATATGCGGTTGAACAAGAGGAAACAGATACGCCCAACACTTATAGGGAAATGGTCCTAGATGCTTTAGGACATAGTGTATTAGACATCTTGGAGGAACCCCCTTTAGAAGAAACTGAAGAAATTCCAAATCCTCAAGCAAAAGTTTTTTTTGACATGTTAGACACGGCTACTAAGCCTTTGTATGAGGGAACTACTTTCTCCCTATTGAAGGCAGTGTCAAGGATAGTAAATTTGAAATGTGAGAACAACATAACACATAGAGGTGCGGATGGGGTTTCTTCTTTACTATGGGAAGCTCTTCCAGAGAATAATATCATGACTCGAAGTTTCTATACCACTAAGAAAGTGCTTAAAGGTCTAGAACTTCCCCACCAAAAGATTCATTCATGTCCTAGTGGATGTATGCTTTTCTGGAAACTTGATCATGCCTTGGATAAGTGTAAGAAGTGTAACGAAGATAGATACAAGTTGACTTCAACGGGGAAACAAGTGCCTAAAAAAGTGCTAACTTATTTTCCAATTGCACCAAGGTTGCAAAGACTTTATGCAACAAAGAAAATTGCGGGGCATATGAGATGGCATTCAGAGAGCAAGCGCGTTCCCGGGACAATGGCGCATCCAAGTGATGGAGAGGCTTGGAAACATTTTGATACTAGTTATCCTGAGTTTGCCGAAGAGTCTCGTAATGTTCGACTTGGCCTTTGCACCGATGGTTTCTCACCATTTGGGCAGTTTGGGAGATCATACTCTTGTTGGCCTGTAATACTCACCCCGTACAACTTACCACCTTGGCTTTGTTTGAAGAGACCTTTTATGTTTCTTACCTTAATTGTTCCCGGTCCTAAAAATCCAAAAGGGCATTTGGATGTCTACTTACAACCATTAGTCGATGAGTTAAAAATGTTATGGGAAGTTGGTGTCCTCACCTATGATGTGTCAAAAAAACAAAACTTTTAAATGAGAGCTTCACTTATGTGGACCATTAACGATTTTCCCGCTTACGCCATGGTATCTGGATGGTCCACTGCTGGTTATTTTGCATGTCCATATTGCATGGACTCCAAAAAATCATTTCATCTTCCACATGGAAACAAAATATGTTGGTTTGATTGTCACAGACAATTCTTACCTATGGATCACGTTTTTCGTGGAATGAAGACTACATTCTTGAAAGATAGAGTTGTGTTTGACACCTCTCCGCCGAGGTTGTCGGGTAATGAGTTGTGGGAACAAGTAAAACATTTTCCAACAGTGGTCAACGGTACGAGTGAAGAGTTTAAAAGACTGAAAAGATTGGAGACTGGTTGGTTCAAGCAGAGTATATTGTGGGAGCTTCCGTACTGGAAAACACTACTCATTCGGCACAATTTAGATGTTATGCACATTGAGAAGAATTTTTTCGAACAATTGATTTACACAGTAATGGACGTGAAAGACAAAACGGTTGACGGGCCAAATTCAAGAAAGGATTTACGTAAATTTTGTCAACGACCTAGTTTATATATTAGGAAATCTGGGGAGATTCCTAAAGCTCCTTACACTCTTGATAAAGCTCAAAAAAAGGTCTTGTGTGAATGGATATCGAATTTGAAATTTCCAGATGGTTATGCCTCTGATTTGAGTAGATGTGTGGATTTAGACGGTTTGAGATTACATGGATTGAAGAGTCATGATTGTCATGTGTTTATGGAAAGACTCTTACCTGTTGCATTAAAGAGTATTCTCCCTGTGAACATATGGAATGCAATAACAGAGATAAGTCAATTTTTCCGAGATTTATGTGCCTCAACAATTAAACTCGAAGACATGATTCGTCTCGAACATAACATTGCCGAGATCATTTGTAAGTTGGAGAAGATCTTTCCTCCTTCTTTTTTCAACTCTATGGAACATTTACCGGTTCACCTTCCTTATGAAGCTAAAGTTGGTGGACCTGTTCAATATAGATGGATGTATCCATTTGAGAGGTAAATAGTATGATTTTCTTTTTTTGCTACAAAATCATAGATGAATTACAATATTTATTAACAGTAGTGTTCTTGTAGGTTTCTAAACCACTTGAAGAAAAAAATAAAGAACAAAGCTCGGGTAGAAGGTTCCATATGCAATGCTTACTTAACTGAAGAGATCTCAAATTTTTGTTCTCTTTACTTTGAAGATCATGTAGACACAAAAGCAAATGATTTAGATCTTAGTATGGATAAGGACAATGACGACTCAAATTTACCTGAAGTTTTCCAAGATCATTTGGGAAGTACTTCTGGAAAATGTCGCAAGAGATACTTGGATGAGAAAGAATATCAACGTGCACATATATACGTATTATCAAATTGCGAAATTCTAAGAGAACATGAATTGTAAGTACTCCTTAATTTCTTATTAGCCTAACATTAATGGATAATTTCTCATTTTTAAGTTATTAAATTCTAAGGGAAGAAAACTTTTATGTTTAGGGAATTTGAGAAATTTATCAATCAACAACATCCTCAATTCGGTCCGGATGGTATTTGGAGTGAGTTTGAAGAACAATTTCCTAAATGGTTTAAAGAGCAAGTAAGTTATTTGCAAAATTGGTCATGTAAACTAAGCTAAAATTATTTCGACATTAACTAAATTAAGTAATATATCTTTTAATAGGTAATGGCGGGGAGTAATGATGATTTGTTGCAAGCTTTAGCAATGGGTCCTTCCAGAGAAGTAAAATGTTGGAAACGTTATTCGATCAATGGCTATAACTTTCACACCTTCGATTATGGAAAATCAAAAGCTTCTATGAATTATGGTGTAGGTATAAGTTCCATTGAAGGAAATCAGTTTTATGGCATTCTAGATGAAATTATCGAGTTAACCTACTGTGGGGATAAAAGTTGTTATCCAACCATCCTATTCAAATGTGATTGGATGGACAATTCTTCAAGAGGTATGAATGTTCATGCACAATATAAACTTGTTGAAGTTAACTACACTAGGAGATATCTTAAGTATGATCCCTTTGTGTTGGCTTATCAAGTGCAACAAGTTTATTTTGCTCCATACCCAAGCACAAAAAATGATAGAAATCAGTGGCGTGCCGTGTTTAAGACTAAGGCAAGATCCCACATTGATGCCCCCATTTAGACAATTGTTTTCCAAGAAGAAGTCGTTGTCGATCATCCTGTTTTGTCACTGGTTGATGATAAAGAGGATGACGTGGATGTGGAAGATGAGGAGTTGGAGGAAGATGAACAAATAGAGGTTAGTGTGAATGCAAATGAATGGGAGGAAGAGCAAGAGCAAGATGATGAAGATGAAGTCGAAGTGAGAGTAGAGGGAATAGAAGTTGAAGATACTGATGACGAGGATGAATTTAGTGAAGACAAAGATGAAGATAAGGATGACGACAAAGATGAAGATTTGGATGATTCGGGAGAAGATTATTAATATTTGCTAGTGATAAAGAAACTTATTTAGGCTAATTTAATGTATCGTATTATATAATAATAAGTTATTTTAAAAAAATTGTTTGGATATTTTGTTCGTTAATTTTATTTATTTATGTCTAACCAATTAGATTGTTGTAGTTTGTTGTACCAATGGCACCATTGAATCTAAGAAGAAAAGGAAGTTCAAGTGGAAAGAGTCGTACACCATCCTCATCGTCTCACTCGCAAGTTCAAGAAGAAGATGAGGTGGTAATGTCTAGGGAGGTAGAAGAGGAAGAGGAAGAGGAAGAGGAAGAGGAAGTGCAAGAAGAAGAAGAAGATGATGACCAAACTACCACGAGGGACAAAATACTTCACTTATCTCCAGGAGGCGTCTGGTACCTAACTTTTGATTTTAACTTCTTAAGTATTTGCATTCCAAGTTAATTAGAATATCAATTTTAAGTGGACTATTGATTGTCATTCACCTATTTTTATTCATTTATCGTGGCGTTTAATATTTTTCTTTTCACATACAGGTTCCATAATGTTCAAGTTGCAAAGAAGGTGACACCTGCTATCAAGTCTAAGTATGAGGACTTATACTGTTGTTGGAAGGAGGTGCCAAATGATGTTAGGAAAATTTGGTTTAACAATTTCAAGGTATTTGAAATATTGCTATTATATATAGATTAGCTTATAGATGAAAGACGTGCTAAAGAATGTCTATTTCTCTTTATGAGTAGTCTTTCTTAAGTTTCCTTTTTTAAATATGTAATGCTTAATTAACTAACAAATTTTATTCTTTAGTTTCTTCTCAAGGACAAGTTTACATATAATCCGGCTGATGAAGAAGAGTTGAGAAAGAAGTTTTATGAAAGATGTCGATACCGTTTAAAGGACATGATTAATCGCCAGACTACTAGAGGGAAACTAGGGATGGACTGTCCAAAATGGATGAGAGAAGATTTGTGGGCTCGACTTCTCGAAAGAAGCAAAGATGAAAAGTGGATCAAAAAATCAAATATTAACAGGGCAAATAAGAGGGGCAACTCAGAGGATGGGAAAATTGTTGGAACTCATAACATGGGCTCCATTTCTGCAGTAGAGAAAGCGGCAAGAATGGTAAATCATTATTTAACCAATATGTTGATTATTTTAAAGCCAACTAAAGAGATCCCAAATTTGTTGGAACTCATAATTTTTTTCCCTTATTTACAATTATTGATTAGTTTAAGGCCAACAAGAAGGTCCCAACGGCGGTAGAAGTCTTCCACGAAGCACATAGTCGTTGTGGAAAATTAACCACAAAGAAGGCTCAAAAATGCTATGTAAGTATCGATTTTTGATGATTTTTTGTCACATGTTTAAAGCCATTTGTGTTATGATTTGCTCCATACAAAATATTGTCACATGCAAAAGTGGTTGCATCCATACAAATGTGCTTCAATACTGCATTTAATACTGTGATTCCATGCAAAAGTGATTCCATCCATGCAAAAGTGGTTGCTGATACATGCATATTGTCACATGCAAAAGTGATTCCATCCATGCAAAAGTGGTTGCTGATACATGCTTCAATACTGCATTTATTTGTCGACTCCCTGGCGAAATGCTTCTGTCTGAACTGTACATACGGATACCCCAGAACCGATAGAAAATATGCTGGCAATAATATACATGACCTGAATCATTCAAACATGCACTCAAAATAAGATCAGAACTGCTACATTGCCCTTTTTCACGTCACCATTTCTAAAATCATCCCAAAACAAAAAGTCCGACATTAAAAACGGGATGGATGGAGGGATCATTGGGAGCTCCTTGATCGATGGATTTTATATATGCAAATTATGTTCTGTCTACTTGGCTAAATAATAAATTTGGTTTCTTTCAGGACGAATACACAACAAAGAAAAATCAATTGGAAGCTTCTAAAACGAAGTTTGATGAAAATCAGCTATTTTTGGAAGTAGTTGGTGGCCGTAAGAAGGGAAAAGTTTATGGATTGGGTGAGGTAGCTGATCATTACTTTCAAAAAGCTCCATCCTCCTCGGATGTTTCGTCTGTTGCATCATACGCTCCGGGGATAGTTAGTGTACTTGAAGAGCAAAACAAGAAACTTGAAGAGCAAAACAAGCAACTTGAAGAACAAAACAAGAAACTTCAAGCGGAGAATGTTGCAAGACATGGAGCGCAAGAAGAGGCATACCGTCGGTTCCAAGAAGAGATGAGGAAAGAGTTTGAGGATAAATTCAATAGCATGTTCGCCAATTGTAATCGTAATCAATTTGGTCCACAACGAGACTTTAGTGACTTTGGAGATGACGGGGCTACCGGGTCCTTCACCGCAACTTAGGTTGATGATGATATTGTTGATCCTTTGACTCTTTGTTTTCTTTAGTAACTTGTGAGACTATGTTACTTGGATTTTTATCTATGATTCTGTAAGATGTTGGATTTGATTTAGTTATCGAATGAATGTTTTCTCTAATTGGTGGAGAGTTTGTGACGTTTGAGGCTTGGAAATGGAACCGTAAATTATTTTTTGCAGGATGTAAATTTGAATGAATAAAATCCATTCAATATGGATTGGCACGAAAAAAGCAAACAAACAATTTTTTTTTCCAGTAATATTTGCGACCGATTTCAAATATCTGCGACCGATTTCAGATATCTGCGACCATTTCGGTGCGACCGATTTCATATATCTGCGACCATTTAGTTGCGACCGTTTTATATATTTTTGCGACCGATTATTCTATATGGCGGTTTTTTTTTGGCGGGCCCAAACGGTCGCAATATTCGGTCGCTAATATGAAATATTTGCGACCGAAACATCGGTTGGAGATTTGCGACCGTTTTCAGTCGCAAACTTGAAATTTGCGTCCAAGATTTGCGTCCATTTAATAACAGTCGCAAATTTCCAAAATCGGTCGCAGATTTTAGTTTTGCGACCGTTTTTCACCTATTTGCGACCGATTTTGGCGGTCGCCTGTGAAACAGTTTTTTGTAGTGAAACTCCGTCGATCTTACATCACGGGTTTCCACCCCATCCCAGTCCTCCTTATTTGTCAAGGCACGGCCCACCTTCGTAGGACAGACTCCTACAAAGGGAAGCCCGTTTACACACTCGAGTCTAAAAGTCTGGGGAATTCTCACGTAGACCTTCCTTCGAACAGGACTAGGCCCACTTTGCTGAATCCTAAGGAAGGTCCACCATCCACGCGTCATCCGTCTAGAAGTCAGTCTCCGGTCTTCTTCTAGTCTAGTCTCTTCCTTACTTGGGATGTACTTTTGATTCTATGATCTGGGTCTGTTACTGATTACGCGGTGCCCTTTCAGACAGGTCACCCCACACTCGAGCCATGACGCAAAAAGCCATAGATGAATTGACCACCTCGTTGGCCCAAATCAAAGACCAACTGAGGAAAATGCGGGAAGACCAGATCGCCATCATTACTCGGGTTAGCGCCGTGGAACAGGGAACCCCCAATGCTTCGATCGAAGATGACGGACCTCTAGCCGCATTGGCCAGTGCAGTCCTCAAACTGCAAGAACAGGTCCATCTGACAACCCAAAGCTCCATCCATACGAAGAATGCTAGGATCTACACCCCACTGACCGATGAACTACCCACCAATCTCAATCTGACGGGTCTGCCAATGTTCGAGGGTACTGAAGACCCGGTCCACCATATCTGGGCCTTCAAGGAGTTCATGGCCCTTAAAGGGGTTAAGTCCAACATGTTCAAGCACCTATTCGCTTCTTCCCTCGAGAAGCACCCAAGAGCCTGGTACTACCGGCTCGATTCCAAGAAATACAAAACTTGGGATGACGTGGCGACGGAATTCGCTCGGAACTACGCCGACAACACGGAAATCCAGACCACTATGCGCACCCTGGAGGTAATGGCCCAGGAGCCTAAGGAAGGATTTACAAAATACCTTCAACGCTGGAGGGCTGAAAGCGTCAAGCTGGTCGATAAGCCCAGTGAAAAAGTGTTGGTTGAAGCCTTCGTCAAAAACCTACTTCCAGCTTACCGGGTCCATCTCCGGTACGCCATCATACCTAGCTTCGCGGTCCTAACTGAAATGGGAACGAGAATCGAGGATAATTTAAGGTTGGAAAGCCTCACTAAGGCCTCCACTAAGGGATATCAAGGGGCTAGCTCATCAACAAGTAAGCCCACTACTACCCCCGCCACTCGTAGCATTTTTGACCAGGTAAATGCGCTCGATACCTCATCTCAGAAAACTACTACTCCCCGGGTATTCACCGACATAGGCACTACCTATGAAAACGTCCTTCAGAGGTTATCATCAAAAGGCCTGATCACCCTGATAGGCCCAACACCTGATATCCCGGTCGAACGTCGCTCTAAGGCCTACAACCTCCAGGCCTACTGTCACTATCATCGTGGTAAGGGGCATGATACCGAGAAATGTTGGAAGCTAAAGCATCTTATCCAAGATCTCATTGAAAGCGGGAAAATTCCTTTGCCCGGCGGTAAACCCAACAACAAGGACAACCCGTTAGCCACTCACGCCATTTTTTCTGGGGAAATAATGGATTGCTCACACCTCATTTCTCCATTTATCCCGCAAATAAACGGGATCTGGTGCGATGACGAAGACGATGTCTACCTCACCAAAGTGGAAGCTGTCCCCATCACACCTGAGGAGATTCAAAAGGTTAAGTCCAAGGCCTTAGCCACTAGTCAAGCCCTCATCATCGCCGAACCGCTTAAGGTGGAGCCCGCCCCATAAGAGTCAACTCCTGAAAAGACTCTTGTAAAACAGCTAAGCAAAACTCGAGTTGACCTCTCTATATGGCAACTTTTAGTTAGCTCCCAGGAACATCGAGAGGCACTCACTAAGGCCCTCGATCAAGTCAAAATCGATTCTATGGCTACACCAGCTGAAATGGTAGCCACGGTCCTACCTCACCTAAAGGGGAGATCCATAGAGGAAGGCCCACTGATTACCTTCTCCAACGCTGATCTACCACCATTTGGGCCAGCCCACAACATGGCCCTCTACATCACGGTTATCTGCCGTGGAAAGTACCTACCCATGACCCTAATTGACGACGGGTCAGCGGTCAATGTCCTCCCCTTGGGGACCGCCAAAGCCCTCGGCATCACCGAGGCCGACTAAATTCCAACAGCTCAAACCATTCAGGCTTTTGACGGAAGCCCAAAATCAGTAGCCGGAGCCACAAAACTCACTATCATAACAGGCCCGATAGAGAAGGAGCTCGAATTTCAAGTGATCGACGTGACTTCTTCCTTCAACCTTCTTTTAGGAAGACCTTGGATCCATGCAACCAGGGCTGTATCCTCCACTTTGCATCGGAAAATCAAGCTACCTTTGCATGACTCCGTCATCACTCTAGAAGCCACACCTATGACTGTGGCTAACTGCAACACCTCGGGCCGCACCGATCTCTGGGGGTTCGACTTCGTAGGGGCCATCGAAGAAGATCATCTCTTCCGCCCTTATTTCACGGTCCACCTCGACCGGATGCTTCAGAATCTGGGCTTCTTACCAGGGGTTACATCAAGGCCCGATCTCCCTGCAGGAAAAATTCTCGAAGTTCTGGACAATGGGAGGACTCAAACAGGCTTGGGCTACACCCTAACTCCGGAAAACATGGACCAAACTGAAACCGGTAAGGTTACCTTCGTCACTCCAGTGTTCGAGACTGTTCAGACCGGCCTATATCGGCCCACAAACACACGTCCGGGGATCCACTTGGCCCAGGACTGCAACTACATACCGGACGACATCTTCGCTCTCATCCAATCCGAAGATGCTAAGAATGCTGAGCCCGCGCTAGGGCTACTTTTTGGAGAAGAACTCGCAGTCCCAACACCGAAAGAAGAGCTAGTCAGCCTCATTCTCCGCAGTCGCACTTTTGATCCATCTAAGCTAATCTCAGAAGTCGGATCCGGGACCAGAGCCTGGAGGAAAACTGTCAAATGGGCTGACAGTCAAGGAAGGACTTACAAGATGATCACAGGAGAAGGAGAGATGCCAGAATCTGAGTCTGAGTCTGAGTCGGAGTCCGAGTCAGAGTCTAAGATTGAGTCTAGTGAGTCTGGTGATAGGGTCAATCCTGTAACTCCCCCTCTCCCTTTAGCCATTCCTGGTGCCTCGGGGTCTGTCCCGGGCACCCTACCTATCCCGCCACTGACTAGTGATCAGATGGCAGCTCTTTTCGAGCTCTTTTCCCAATTTATGATCAATAATAACAACCGTTCTGCTTACGACTTGTCTCATTTTCAAAACTTTCTCAAATTCAAAAATTTTATGTGCAATGACATTGAGAAGCCCGACGAACAGGTATCCTTGCCTCCACATCTGATTGAGCAACTAGAGCAAAGGGAATCCCGCAATCCGGTAATCGAGGAAACCGAATCCATCAACGTGGGAACAACCTTAGAACCCCATATGCTTAAGATAGGATTATCCTTAGATCCCGAGGAGAAACAACAATTCATAGTTCTCCTTCAAGAATTTAAAGATGTCTTCGCATGGTCCTACAAGGACATGCCGGGGATCGATCGCGAAATAGCCGAGCACCATATACCGATCAAGGAAGGGTTCAAGTCGGTTAAACAAAAACTCCGACGCATGAGGCCCGGATGGTCCCTCAAGGTCAAGGAGGAAGTCGATAAACAATTCAAGGCTGGGTTCATACGAGTCTCCGAGTATCCAGATTGGGTTGCAAACATAGTACCAGTCCCTAAAAAGGATGGTAAGGTTCGTGTCTGTGTAGACTTTCGGGATCTTAACAAAGCAAGCCCGAAAGAAGATTTCCCGTTACCACACATCGATATACTGGTGGAGAACACAGCAGATCATGCCCTTCTATCATTTATGGACGGATATGCGGGGTATAATCAGATAAAAATGGCAGAGGAAGATATGGATAAGACCACCTTCATTACACCTTGGGGTACTTATTGCTATACTGTTATGTCATTTGGTCTCATCAATGCCGGGGCCACCTACCAACGAACTGCCACAACCTTATCGCATGACATGATGCATAAGGAAGTGGAAGTCTACGTGGACGACATGATCGTCAAATCCAAAGACAGGGACGGTCACATCACCGCCCTGAGAAAGTTCTTCACCCGATTACGCAAATACAACATGAGGCTAAACCCTCAGAAATGCAGTTTCGGGGTAACATCTGGCAAATTATTGGGTCATATCGTTATCCAACGAGGTATCGAAGTCGATCCAGCCAAAATCAAGGCCATCACCGAGATGCAGCCCCCTAAAACCGAAAAAGAGATAAGAGGGTTTCTCGGAAAAGTCCAATACATCAGCAGATTCATTTCAAAGCTAACCATGGTGTGTGAACCAATCTTCAAGAAGCTGAAAATAGGAGAACGGTTACTATGGGACGATAAATGTCAAGCAGCCTTTGATAGAATCAAACAGATTTTGGCCTCACCACCAGTCCTAATGCCACCTCAGCACGGTTTGCCTTTGTCACTATACCTAACCACGACAGAGACAACCATGGGGGCTATGCTATCCCAAACGGTCAATTCCGAAGAACGAGCCATATACTACATCAGCAAGAAGTTTTTAGAGTACGAGTGTAAGTACACCATGCTCGAAAAGACATGTTTAGCTTTGGTCTGGGCCACTAAAAAGCTCCGACATTACATGCTCAGCTACGAGGTACAGGTATTATCCAGAATGGATCCCATCAAGTACCTTTTCGAAAAGCCCATTCTCAATGGCAGGATATCAAGATGGACCCTGATGTTAGCAGAATTCGACCTAAAATTCGTACCATTAAAAGCCATCAAAGGACGAATAGTAGCCGAATTTCTTGTTGACAGTCCCGTAACCGAAGAAGGACACACCGACACTTGGTCCTTCCCAGACGAAGACATTTTCCACACTGATACCGAAGCATGGGACTTGTACTTTGATGGAGCATCCAATTTCCGAGGATTTGGAGTCGGGATTCTGCTAATCTCACCAAGAGGGGAACATACTCCCGTATCCATCAAATTAGACTTCAACGTCACCAACAACGCCGCTGAGTATGAGGCATGTATCCACGGGCTACAAGCCGCCGCCGACTTAGGGGTCACAAACCTTCGAGTACACGGGGATTCATCTCTGGTCATTAATCAAGCACTCCAAAAATGGAAAACTCGAAATGCTAATCTCATGGCCTACCAGGCACGAGTAAGGGATCTCGAGAAACAATTCCACAAGGTAGAATACATATACCTACCTCGGGAAGAAAATCAATTCGCAGATGCACTCTCAAAACTGGCATCTTTGCTAAATATTCCCGATCATATGACCAGTATGCCAATCTGTGTCGAAAGACGATCCGAGCCAGCATATATCCACGACATCGAAGAAATCGAGATATCTGATCCCGAGCCGTGGTATCAAGCTGTGTTGACGTACCTAGCAACCGGGGAATATCCACCCGGAGCTGACAACCGAGCCAAAAAGGCCCTGCGAAGACTGGCAACCCAGTTCATCCGCACCGACGATGGGCAACTTTACAAAAAGACAGCACATGGGGCTCTCCTTCGACATGTTGATAAAACCAACGCCGAAAAAGTTATGGCCGAGGTACACGATGGCGAATGCGGTCCACACATGAACGCCCAGATGCTGGTTCGAAAAATCATGAGGCTCGGTTACTACTGGAATAGCATGGAAACCGACTGCCAGCAATATGTTAGACATTGCCATAATTGTCAAATTTTTGCCAATGTACAGCATATGCCACCATCCTTGCTATACACCATGACATCACCATGGCCATTTTCAACATGGGGAATCGACATAATTGGGAAGATAAACCCCTCGGGAACTGGAGGACACTGCTTCATTTTGGTAGCAATCGACTATTTCACCAAATGGGTCGAAGCTGAATCCTATCGTATTCTCAACGCTAGCCATGTTGCCAAGTTCATTCAGAATAAGATAATATGCCGGTATGGGATCCCTCATGAGTTCATTAGTGACCACAGAACCCATTTTCAAGCCGAATTAGCAGCCTTGCTGACCAAGTACAAAATTCAAAGGCATACGTTTTCACCCTACCGACCCCAAACCAATGGAGCGGTAGAAGCGGCTAATAAAACAATTGTCACCATACTAAAAAAGATGGCTGATAATTACCGAGACTGGCCCAACAAAATACCATTTGCACTTTGGGGATATCGGACCTCGATTCGTATTGCGACCGGGGCAACACCGTATTACCTTACATACGGCATGGAAGCAGTCCAACCTGTTGAGCTAGAAGTGCCATCACTCAGAATCCTACTCGAAAGTCAAGTACCTGAAGCTGATTGGGTTCGAGCACGATATGACTCGCTAGTCCTTTTAGACGAACGACGATCTCGTGCCCTCAATAATATTCAAATCTATCAGAAGAGAATCCAGCGGGCTTTCAACAAAAGGGTGAGGCCCAGAAACATCAAAGAAGGAGATTTGGTTCTCAAGTCTGTGCGAGCTTTATTACCAGTAGACCCAAGGGAAAATTCAAACCTAACTGGGCTGGGCCATATCTGGTAAAGAAGATTCTATCAGGTGGAGCGGTAATGCTAACGGATCTGGACGGGAACGAGTTTGTCAACCCAACTAACCTGGACCAGCTGAAGCGCTACTACCCTTAACCCATCTTTCTCAATGTCATTTGCAAAAGTTTATTAAAAACATTTTTTTTTCAAACTTTTAAAAAAAAGAGACAAGTCAAAAGCTAGAATTATTTACTCTACTGTTGCAAACATCCTGAATCAATAGTCTTGATGTATTTCGAAATTGCAAATTAATTCAGTCTGAACTACGTTTGGTTTGATTCCATTTATTATGGATACGTAGGCAGCCCCTCAAAAGGGCACAACCACTGCAATCGAAAAAAAACAGGAACGGTTCATTAATAAACCTTTCTTTATTTCAAGAAAATAATAATAAAATTACAAAAATCAAAAAAAAAACCATCACAAAAAATAATACTAATACTTAAATAATGTAAACTTGGGCATTTTTCCCTTTCCTTTGCCCTTAGCCTCCTTTTCGGTCCATCGGCGTCGAGGTGGAGGTGAACGCTCCCTAATCACCAAGGGAACCTCCTTAACCCGGGCTCGTTTCTTCAAACTCAACTCCCCGGTCACCTCGTTGTCACGCGGGTTTAGCCTGTCTCGGACCGCTAGCCTCGGCCCGAGTCTTCCCTCCAAATCGCTGGCACCGGTCTCATTAGCCTGAGTCTTAGTTTTTGACTTAGAACCCGACCCCGGCTCAGCAAAGGAAGTTGGAGTCTCTTCAAAGAACCGCCTGTTGTCTTTGGCCGATTCTCGGCGGGCCAAGTCAAGAGCTTCTTCAGTTTTCAAAGCTTTACGGGCCTCCTGGGATTCCTCAGAAGTCCATTTTCGGTAGGATTCAGAAACCCAAGTGGTTTGACAAGGGCGAGGTATAGTCCACACGACACGGGTAAACCAGCGCTGAAGCCACGTGTCACACATAGCGTCCGTCAATTGGATCGAAACGCTAATGATTGCCTCAGTCTCAGGGATCTCCTGAAACGAACCGAACTGCCTTAGGATATGGTCCAGATAGATATGGACAGTCCAGTCCAAAGACAATATCACCAGATAACGGGCCTTGTCCCTCCTAGCTAACCCTGTCAGCCTCGAAAGGAACCACCAGATGACATTCCATCTGATCAAAGGCCCACCATGGAACGTTAGCTCTTCGTCCCAATACTTTTGAGTTATGAGATGACTTGATCTTATTCGTCGAGACCTTGAACCGATCTGACAACTACGGTATTTGGGTATGTTCACCGGGGGCTCTATGATCGACAGACTCTCGGATAACCAGATCTGCAAAATTTTCGAAAAGTCAAAAACTTTCGAGAAAATCAAAAAAAAATCCGGAAAATTTTTTGAAAAATCAGAATTTTCGAAAAATCAGAAAAATTCGAAAAATCTTTAAAAAATCGAAAAATTTAAAATTTTCGTAAAATTGGAAAATTCGAAAATTTCGGCAAAATCAAAAATTTCGAAAAAATCCGGAAAAATGGAAATTCCGAAAAATTTTAAATTACCGCAAAATCGAGAAATCGGGCAATTGTTCGAGAAAAACGGTTAAATACCTGCAAAAGACGGATGCTCCCTGTCAATTGCTGACCTGGTTCGAGTCTCCTAGCGTCAAGACCCATAATAACCTCCCCAGTTATCAGCCAAACTGGGTTGTGACCTGTCTCCATTTGGTCAACTATGCTGATTAGCCTGATCTCACCTAAGCATGAGTCAGCATCTATTCGACCTTCGAAGGCATATCTATGCAGCATACAAAAGGCAAAGGCCCTACGCCTATGGGTAGAAGTAATTCTTTCACCAACCGGGTCCATAAATTTGTCAGCCAAGTCAAATAGGGAAACTGAATTTCCCTTCACCATACGGGCTGTCTCAGCATGCGACAAGCCTAGAAAATCCCTCAACCTCCTCCTTGGGTCAGGATAAAATGGGGGAATAGCAGGACGAGCATTAGGGCACCACCCGCCAATAGCTGCTATCTCTTTAGGAAGAGGACATATTTCTCCTCGAGGGAATGCGAAAACATGAAAGGTAGTATCCCAAAAGGCTAAGCAAGCATCAAGGAAGTGTGAATCTACCTTAAGTCGCTGAAGTGGGAATAAAGCCACAATTCCCATTTGGGTTAACTGAACTTTATTTGCGTCTCGAAAATCCTGGGCCCATGCATGAAGCATCGCGGTCAAATGATCGATACCCATTGCGAGAATAGTTTCTTTTGTTTATCCTAAGAAGTCTAAGGGATTTTAAGGTGAAGAAAAGATTTGGATGGGAATATGAAAAATAAGAAGCCAAAGCTCTCTATTTATAATGGAAAATACCCCTCTTCCTAGTCATCACAGGAATAGGATTTTTACCACTTCCCCTACTTCACCTAGGCATACAAGCCTAACCAGGAAATTCCAGGAATCCGTGTCAGAATCCGATTAGGATTCAAAGTCATCCCAAGCATCCTTATTTCCAAACTTCCAAAAAAAAAATTCAGCATTTTTCTTTTCAAAATTTTTTTTCCCCAGCATGAGTCAGTGTTTCACCTAAATGTTACATACAGATTATGTCAGCATACAGGTACACCCAAGACTCCCAGAAATTCTAAGTTCCCCAGTGGAACAACTCAGGCAACTTCTTTCAGGATATATCTGCAAACAGATATGCCCATGGCTTCCAAGGCAAGCTCCCGCGCAATTCTAAGACAGGATATATCTGCAAACAGGTATACCCATAGCTTCCTAGGCAAGCTCCCGCGACATTATCAACATCAACCCAGGTATGATTTCTATTCTATGGTTGGCGAGCCCTTCACGCAGGTCTAATGGACCCTAAACGACCCGATCGGAAGTCTGCCAGGTTTTAATCCTTGATTGACCTGGTAGCTACTCTGACTTTTGCCTTGTCCAAGCCTCAGTCAGAGTGGGGGCTTTGTAGACACCCACATTTTGACCGCCAGGTATCTATAGTAGTTCCCACCAAACACCCGATGATGATTGGACGTAAACGTGCTTTGATAGACTCGGATATGGGCTTGTAATCATGGACATTTGGTTTAGACTTTTTAAGAAGTACAAATTTCATAAAACCAACCTCAAATTCAGGCCCAGTGGGTCGTTTCGAGTCAAATAACATTAATTTGGGTCGAATCCGACACCAGGGGTAAAACCGTCTTTTAGCGACCGAGTCAAAACCCGGTCAAGGATTTTTTCCCGAGACTTCCGGACTGACCGTGACATCTCACGCGTCCGATTCATACTCCAACTCTACAAAAATCAGCTTCACAAAATAATAAACAATTCCGTTTAAGGTAGAATTCGATCTCGAGTAGGAATCCTATCCGAGAACCGACTCAGACACTCAACCGAGTGCAAACACTCGGCCGAGTAATACACAACCAGCCGGTTTCCTCTTTTCTTCCCTCACAAGAAAGTGGAATTCTCGTTCTCCTCAGCTTCTTACTCAAGCGGTAATTCTAGCTCAAACGGGAATCCGATTCAAAAACCGATTCAAACACCCGACCGAGTGTAAAACACTCGGCCTAAACAGCCCAAAATTGACGGTTTTCCCTTTCTTCCTTCACAAGAAAGCGGAATTCTTATTTCCCTCAAATTCCCTCGTTTCCTATCCTAAGCGGTATTCAAACTCTCCTAAACCAAGGTCGGAAACTCCTTATAAATAGGACCTCCCATCCAACACTTTCAAGGACCGAAAAAATCAAACAAAAAGATCACAACACAACATCACATTACACCGAGAAAAGACACGTCCGAAACTCCCTCCACACACGGTTCATACACGAACCCGATAGCTAGCAAATCCCGACACTTTCGAAGCCTTGCAACCTCGACGAAACCGGCCAAACCCGACGTCCCAAATCACCCAAACCAATACACCTTAACTCATCCTCATCATCTCGACGCTCCCAAGTCTAAGCCACTTCCCGACGAGCCTTATTCCGAGAAAACAAAGCATGTAGGTTGAGGGTGTAAATCAAACCCGTCTCTCCTTCTTCTCTTCCCTTCTTCTCGTTTTTTTATTATTATGGGTCTCTCGTCGGTCTTTTTTATTTTCTAATATCGATACTACTAAAAACTATTTTCATATATCGAATATTCTTAAAATATGATATCGATTCCATATAATCGAATATCGTATTCACAAGAATTATATTAAGTTTTCGACGATTTCGTTACATCTTTTCATTCAAAATCCTTTTTTCAAACTTTTCGTTCAAAATCTTTTTTTTAACTTTTCAAAACAAACTTTTTTCAAAACCTTTTCTAAAGTCATTCCGACTATTCGATATCGATTTCATAATCGAATATCGAATATGACGAATATCCAAAATATAAATCGAGTATGAATTAATCCATATTTGTACGCGATTTATAAAATTAACGATTTTCGAACAAAAATAAAAAATGGACAGACCCGTACGCGAGTCGCGCCCGGTCCAGGCGACTCGCGCACGAGTCTGTAACCCGGTCCTATTTTTTTAGTTTTTCGTTCGTTTATTTTTATTATTTTACGAAACGATTTCTAAATTTATATCTTTTCCAAAACTATTCCAAATATTTGATATTGATTTCATAATCAATTATCGAATATAGCGAATATCGAGAATTTAAGTCGAGTACGAATTATGCAATATTCGTACGCGATTTAATCAAAACTTTTCCGAAAACCGGCGTCGAAATCAGGCTGCCACGCGACCCGCCTGAGCCCTGGGCGAGACGCGCGGCAGACTGTCCAAGCGCGCCCCTTTTCGTTCTTTTTTTTTTATTTTTCGAACTTCGTTTTTTTATACAAAACCGCGTTTTAACAATATTTTTCAGATTTCGATTAATTTTTATTTCCTCGATTTCATATATTTATTTCCTATATTATTATTCATCGTTACTAACCCGTTTTCTCGTGTTTGTAGCAGTTTATTTATTTCTTTGTTTTTTATCGTTTTATTAGACTAAAACGAACTCACATGCTAAGATAACTTTGACGTTATTAGTTTAACATGCATTAAACGACTTAGAAACCCATTTATTTATTTTTCCTCACATGCCTTAGGAAAATAATCTCTGCATATCATTCAATCGTCGAACTAACGCGTGTACACAAAACCGAACGATATCTTAGTAAAGGCCGCTAAGTGCGGGCGGGGTTGGGTGTTCTCACTGAACTTCCCAACACGTACCCTCACCTCTTACTCGGAACCATGGTTTCCGGATGTCCGAATCCATTGGCAACGAGAGTCATTCAATATACGATTAACCGCTTCAGTCGGCATCGATATCGAACTGCAAAGGGACGAACCCAATAAATTCTGACATCGGAAATGGGCCAGGCTTTAAGTATGGCCCACTACGACATAGAGTGGGTTCGAACGGTTCCGAATAACCATAAAATTCGGTGGCGACTCCTACTTCGATTTAAAATTCTATTCGATCCATCTCATATGGAAATTCTATCGCCTCCCCAAAACCCGCGCTTCGCCGCGTCGGGGTGGACCTATGTCATGTCCACACTTCCATATTTGATTTCAACTTCTTGGTTAGTCATCGTTTATTCTAGTTTACATGTTATTTCAATCATTAGCATTGTTTAGCATTGTTTTAGCCTAGTTCATTATTAGTCTAGTCCTTACCTCTTCTCCATCAATTTTTCCATTTATAGCTTTTTTGTGTTTGTTTGTGTGACCTAGTCTCGTTTGTGAGTGGGCTTAGTCTAGACTCTACCAAACCGTCTCCGTGGACACGACCCGACTTACCCTAACTACCCACTAGGAATAGTCGGTTAAATATTGACGGTTGGGACCCACGGCAAATCCCACCATCCCTTGGCAAACCATCTATTCACAATTAAAAGCAAATTTGGAATCTGAATACCGAAACGGACCACTGTTCGTACAGGGGGCACTCGACCGACTGGCTGCCCCACTCGATCGAGTGGCACTCCAAAAAACCGGCAGAAGGTTTTTTAGACAGGGTACTCGACTGAGTCTCCCCATGACTCGGCCGAGTGGCCTCATTCAGGCATCAAACGTGAGCCCTTCAACATATTTCGAGCCTTATCAAATATTTTTTGTGACTTCGGTCGACACGTGTCAAGTCCATCACGTGTCATACTATTTTTCAAAACCATGCATCGTGTCTTATTATATCTTTCTAATCTATTTATAATCCGTTATTATCGTTACTAACTCAATTGTTTCCACTTTCTTATTTTATTTTCGTTGTTTGTTTTATTGTATTAAAACAAACCTCGCATGCTAAAATAACTTTGACGTTAGTTTAGATGCATTAAATCGACATAGCAACTTATTCAAATCTTCACATGTTTAGTCAAAACACTATTTGCATAACATTTCAACCGAATTACTAACGCGCGTATTCTAAAATTGAACGATATCTTAGTAGAGGCCGTTAAGTGCGGGCGGGGTTGGGTGTTCTTTGTGAACTTTCCAACACGTACCCCCACCCCTTACTCAGAACCATGGTTTACAGATGCCTGAAACCATTGGCGCACGAGAGTCATTCAATACACGATAACCAATAATGACGGTATCGGTATCGCAATGCAAAGGGACGAACCGCAGAAACTCTGAAATCAAAATGGCCTGTACTCTGTGCACGGCCTACCAAGATATAGAGTGGGTTCGAATGGGCCCGAACTCCCACAAAGTTCGGTGACGACTCCATTTCGATTTAAATTTTAACCCGAAATCTATCTCACATGAGATTCATTCGCCTCCCCAAACCCGCACGTGGCCGCATCGGGGTGGACCTATGTCATGTCCACAATAATGAGATGGTAAAATAACAACTAACCCCTTTTTGAGAGAACGTGACTATTTTGAGAGATGGTAAATTCTCAGATCTCTCGGTTCTTGTTTCGGTTCATCTTTGTTTTTCTCCATCGGCAAGCTTCTTCTTCTTCTTCTTCTTCTTCTTCTTCTTCTTCTACTTCTTCTTCTAGTACTTGGTTCAAATCTCAACTCAACTCACACGTCTATTCAATCCATAAAATTGTATAAAATTAATAAATCAATTTTGTACCGACTTCATACTCTTCAGCATCACCAAAATCGGCTTTCTGGGGCCGTATCAGAGGACTTGTTGCTAAAATCACTTGATTCTTATTTATAAAATATTTAAGCTTATCACTTTATAAATGAACCCGTTTTAGATTATTAATGAATTGCTTTAAATCTCTACTAAGAACACCTTCACCAAATAAATACCACTTTATAAAATATTTAATTGATCCTCCATTTACTCCAAAGATAAGAATAGAAAACACATCCATCAAAATATGAAAAAAAAATCTATTCTAGCAATTACGGAGTAATTAATTAACTCCTAAATAAAGGAAAAAAATCACCAACATGTATCCATAACTGAAAGACAAATTAAAAATTTGGGGACGCCATTAAAGCAATGGAGAAGAAATGAGGTGGTTTTTATCGAAACTGATTCTTGTTTTACCTCGATAACTTTGAGATTCAGCAAAACACCACAATTAAGCAGCAGAAAACTCTAATTCAAAGATAAATCAAATCATCAAAAGACATGATACGAACCAAATGAGTGGTAGATTTGGACATTTTACCAACATAATTAGCATCGACAGCGGTAATTAACTGAATGACCTTCAAATTGATGCGAACTGTGATAAGTGCTTAAAGTCATAACAATCATCCATTTCTTGAATCATATATGCAATTGAAGAACCCTAGAAAATGAGACGAATGAATCAAGGTTTAACAAATTGAAAATCAATTAGTACAAATATCAAATGCCATGTAAGCGCCATGTGTGTGACACATAAGATCCACGTAGGAGGCCGATGTAGAATGCTGACGTGGCGCAATATGGTGCGACCAAATGTTGCAGCTTTATATAATAAAGGATACAAGTTATGGGACCTAATCACTCCAATTGAAAGTTGTTGGGGTTAATTTCACAATTGCACAAAGTTATGGCGGTCAATCACCACTTTATCGGTATAATTTATATAGAAATTTAATTATGTTCATTTGTTTTCATATTGAGATGGTAGTATTTTGGAGGGAAAAAACTTTATGAGATGTTGACACCTCAGCACACCACTATTCAATCCCCCTTTCCACTAACGGAATAACTTATCTATAATTTTTTTCCTCCTACTTTGCATGGGCTAATCTATGAGCTTTTCTTGGTTGGGTCATTTAATGGTTAAGCCCGCGCCTAATAGTAAATCAAATAATTGAGCTCATGCCTAATAGTAAATCAAATAATTGCTTTGCAGAAATCAAATAATTGCGTTGCAAAATTGTATCCACTAATTGATTCTCCAATATTCTTTTCGTAATAATTGCTAATTGTATCCACCAAGCTAATGTGTAATAGTAAATCGTTGTCTAGATTCATTTTCACACAGTCCAGATACACTTCCATACGTTATTCTCTCGGTTATTGATTCTCCATATCACGGTTACTTAATTATTAGTCACTTAATTTTCACAAGGTCCACTAATTGTTAATAGTAAATACATGTCCACTAATCCTAATTGCTAATGGTAAAAGAATAGTTAATACATGGCTGTAATTAGTTTTCACATGGCTATATTATACCTTAAGTTGACAAATATTAAAGTATTAGAATTAATCAAAATTTCTTATAAATTGAAAGTATAATTGAATTAGGAAAGTTAAATAAATATACGAAATGAATCATCCGGCTAATTGGATCACAAATTAACTAATATTTTATGTAATTAGGAGAGACTAATTGATACTATTAGGAAATTATTTTTTAATATTTCCTGGATAGCAAATATTAAAGTTTGGCTAAATGAACTAATATTGAGCTTCGTATTATAATAATCATGACTATAATAAATTAGAGGATTGTACTTAAGGTTTACATTAGGCTATATACGAGATTGTATTAAATATTGCAATTAGGGTTTATGTTAGGGCTATATATGAGACTATAGTATTTTGTATATACGTAAATAAGATATTCATTTAGTGCAATATACGATTGTAATTAATATTGTGAAAAAACAATAATTATGATTGATTTTTTCACTATTAGGAAATTATTATAGTACAATCTTTATTACAAGGGTGTACTTTGTTAGACTTAATCCGACTAAATACTGAAACTTCATACTAAATTAATTGGTATATACCGAATAGCGGAAGCATACCTGACTGCATTGGAAAAGAGAGGTGGAACGTGAGTCTTCTGATTATAGCCTTCTAACAGTTACACTCTCCTTTAGGCTCCTCTCTACTAATGAGATGTATAAGAGTTTAGGTTAAAGTGTGCTGTTGGGGACCATAACCCTGACTATATATAGGGAGGGGTTATCAATACCTACTCACCTATATTAGCCGCTTTAGTTGATACGCCAATCATGTATCACTTAAAGCCCTAATGAGTCTCTACACTATTATAGTATCCGACCCATACTTTATAAGACGTAAACAAGCCCGTGTTATTATTATTATTATGACGGATCACATATTTGGGCTCAACTTAAATGATAGCTAATAAATACAGTGGGTACAAATAATAGTCAACATATATTGTATTAGACTCATAATTCTTACAATCTCCCACTTGGGTCATATACTAATATATGTGTGACACCAGAATTGTATTTATTATAACCTTATGAGCTCAATAGTGCTATCAAACATTCTAACCGTCTTATGAAATTCGGTCTATTAATCATATGTACATAGAACCAATGCGGCATTTGCCACTGTTTGTCATAACAGGACCCATCAATGATCACATATGCAAACATGACTAACGACATGAATCTAATATAGGAGTGTAGCATGAAAATAGAAACCGAATGTGATCCAAATATGCATATTTCCAACTGGTCCTCTTAATTGAGGTCAACGACATAAGCAAGAAGCAGAGAAAAAAACTGAAAACTTTATTGCATGCATATCCTTAACCAAATAAAACTGTCATACAAGCAATGAAAAGAACACAAACTTCCAATGAAACTGTATATTTTAAAGTGGTAGAACACCCATACGAGCATTATGGCCTAGAAATACTTTGGACGGTAGGCCCTTAGTAAGCGGATCCACAATGATCGAGTTTGTTCTGTTATGCTGGACAGATAGTTGACCAATCTGCACTCTTTCCTTCAAAGCTCGAAACTTGATATCAATATGTTTTGACTGTGTCGAGCTTTTATTGGTGTTTATATACAACACTATGGATTTGTTGTCACACAGCATCCGAAGTGGCCTATCCATGCCATTAACTATGCGCAAACTCGTGACAAAATTCTTCAACCAAAGTGCCTGATTAGACGCCTCATAACAAGCTATGTATTCTGCTTCCATGGTGGAAGTAGATATAAGTGAATGCTTGACACTTTTCCAAGACACAGCTCCTACGGCAATTACGAAAAGGCGTCCTGATGTGGATCTCAAGCTACCTAGGCATCCCCCAAATCAGAGTCAAAATACCCAATGACCTCAAGCTGATCTGACCTCTTGTAAGTGAGAATGTAATCTTATGTTCCTTAGAGGTATCGCATAACCCTCTTGACTGCTCTCCAGTGATCCATCCCCAGATTGCCGAGATATTTTCCTAGCATCCCAACTGTGAACGTAATGTCAGGTCGCGTACAAACCTATGCATACATCAAACTTAAAACTGTCGAAGCATATGGAATTGTATGCATTTCCTTAATCTCGAAATCATTCTTTGGGCATTGATCGAGCCTTAACTTGTCTCCTTTAGTCACAGGGTATCCATTGGTTTGCAGTGAAACATGCAAATCTTTTCAGAACGGTCTCGATATATCTCTTTTGTGATAAACCAAGAGTGTCTTGGGCACGATCTCAGCATTTCTGAATTTCTAACACAAAAGAGGCATCCCTCCAAGATCTCTCATTTCGAAACTTTGTGAAAGGAAATCTCTTAGTTTCATGCAAAAAAATTATATCGTTACTGGCAAGCAATATGTTGTCGACATACAAAACCAAAAATATGTGTTTACTCCCACTGAACTTGTGGTATACTCAATCATCAAATAAATTTAGCTCAAATCCATAAGACATGACTATTTGATGAAATTTGAAGTGCCACTGACGAGAAGCTTGCTTAAGCCCATAAATGCATTTCTTTAATTTGCAGACCATGTTTTTTGAATCGTCTGAAACAAAGTGTTCTGATTGCTGCATATAAATAGTTTCTTCAATGTCACCATTGAAAACGTTGTCTTAACATCCATTTGATGTAGCTCAAGATCAAAATATGCCACAATTGCCATTAAAATCCTATAGGAGTCTTTTAATGAAAATGGCGAAAAGGTCTCCTTATAGTCAATGTCTTCCTTTTGAGTGTAGCCCTTGGCAACGAGACGTGTCTTATACCTTGTTAGATTATCATTCGAATCCTTTTTTATCTTCAATAACCATTTGCAATCAATGGGTTTCTTTCCACCAAAATCTGCAAAAAAATCTATTCTAGCAATTACGGAGTAATTAATTAACTCCTAAAAAAGGGAAAAAATCACCAGCATGTATCCATAACTGAAAGACAAATAAAAAGTTTGGGGACGCCATTAAAGCACTGGAGAAAAAACGAGGTAGTTTTTATCGAAACTGCGTCTCGTTCTACCTCGATACCTTTGAGATTCAGCAAAATACCACAATTAAGCAGCATAAAATCCTAATTCAAAGACAAATAAAATCATCAAAAGGAATGATTGATCTCGCCCAAATTAGGATCGACCGTTATCGATAGACAAGGGATCAAACAATATTTATCAGACTCGCAATTAACACAAAAACAATTAAATGTAGTCGTGGTAAGTCGAGGTCGGTCCACAAGGAGAGCGGTGTTAATCGAGTGAAAGCTATGTGTAAGGGGTCTAAGTAGGGAGTTTTAAAAGTTTGAGTCTAGGCTAAAATGCGACGAATAACGAGGAATTAATTAATAGGAAAAAGGTGTTAGGGGTAAGTCGGGAATCGGAAATTGTGGTCTAGAATCTCAGAATTATGGGTCGGTCACAATGTCGATAAAGGAAGAATGCCACCTTTCGGTTTCTCCACCCAACTCATCTAAATCCCACTTTCGTGGCGAAGAAGGGTAAGTCTAAAGTCAAGGTAATTTCTACCCCGGATTTCCCGAACCATGGTAAGTCTCAAACTGAGGGACCTCTTACCCTGGGTTTCTCCAAACGATAGAAATGAGTCAAGGTCGATCTAGTTGGCCGGACTAAGTCAACAATGACAAAACAACCTCAATCATGATAAATCAACAAGAAAGCAACCAAAACACAATTCCTTAATTCAAATCACCCAAATCTTCCTCCCTAAACCCCTTAACAAGAAAACTACTCAAAATTCATAAAGGAAACTAATAAAACAATAACAATGGAGGAAACAACAAAAACATGCATAATGATGAAATTAGGAGGAAATAAAACTAAGCTAAGACAACAAAGAAAATTGTGATCAACAAAAGAAACTACAAGGCGATCTAAAAACAATACAAGTAAAATCGATGAAAACGGTAGTGCAATAATGAAAGAGCAACATTAAATCTAATCTAGAGATGAGGGATAGGAAAGAAAATATACCATCAATGGAGGAAAAATAACATTAAAGAAGACGAAGAGTGCATAAAATAAGATGAAGTGTTGATGAAGATGACAATGGATTTGTCACTAACCCCTTGATAATCTTCAAAGAACTTCAATAATAAAAACTAGAATTCTTACAAAGCTTGAATGTAAATCTAGAGAAGGATGAAGATTGATAAAAATTATGAAGAACTACTAGCTTTCTATCTAAGCTAATGGATGATGAAGAGTGTATTAGGATGATAATGAAGTGATCATGTGCATCTAACTGGGTTATCTATATACATAGTAATAGCTTAATGGATCCTTAAACCAAAGACCAAATCCAACTTTTGCTCCATTGGTGAAACTTTTTTCCCAATGAGTCTTCATATGGTGAAACTTCACCCTGCAAATTTCAGCCGCACAAGGACCAATACCGCCGGGTGAAACTTCACCCGGTGGTTTTGCCCAATGAACTTTCTTCCAGATTCAGCATTTTGGGGCCTCCTTACCGTCGGGCGAAACTTCACCCGATGGGTGAAAGTTTCACTTGGTCATTTTGCTAGGTGGAGAAAGTTTTCTGAAGATCTTCGGGGAGGTCGAAATATCGTCGGGCGAAACTTCGCCCGGTGGTATCTCATCGGGTGAAGAAACTTCACCCGATGGTTTTCTGACCTCTTTTCTGGTCTCATTCTTCGTTGTTTGATTCGATTACTTGAACTTTTGGTTTCGTACATTGCTTTTGGTGGATATTCCACTCTCTTGTGCTCGTGGAAGTTCGGACATGCTCTCGGCGTCGAATCCTATCAAAATAGATAGAAAAACCACCATAAACACGTAAAATGCACAAGAGTGACGCTAATGCGAGAAAGACTAAAAATAAGGCGATAATCGCATTCTATTCTCGCAAAACGGGGGAAAACGAGTCTAAGTGGGAGGAAAAAACGGTCTAAATTTAGCACACAACAAATCCCCTATACTAAACCGTTGCTCGTCTTCGAGCAAGGACCCAAAAAGAAATTACATACTAATACTACTAGCTAGACTATGCTACGCCGATACAGGGCAATTAACGGGCCCGCTCCATCCCTTCAACTCACATTGGAATACATATGAGGTAAGGTACTTCAATGCAAGGTATGTTGGGTCTTGCTCAAACAAAAACGCATAACACGAAAGAATACACGCATCCAAAGCAAAAATAAAACACTGAATCCCTCATCAGGACGGCGGGGAAGACACAATTACTTACCTAAAAAAATCGTAAACATTCTAAAGTAAACCACCCAAGGTTATAAGGACCGAAACCTAATAGTGTGATATTAAAGCAATAAAGGTGTTGATAAATTAGCTAGGTCCTCCTAAACTTCTAAGGGGGTACGACGGGCTGTTAAACGGAGTGGAATAAGTGAACCATGGAGTCATTTGACACTGTAGGTAGTTGCAATCCCGTTCTCTTTGGCTAAGGCCAATAGGGTCGTTCCAAACTCAAATTTTCAAAATTAGCCCAAATAAAAAAATGGAGAAGGTGTTCACAATTTTTGTGGTGGATCGACTAATCACCGCTATCTTCTTTCCTTGGGACTCGGTCCTCTAATAGGCACTTCACGGCAAAAAGTCGCCGAAACGGTTTTTTTATTTTTTTAAGGAGATGTTTTTCATGATATGATTTTCATTTGATGCTCCTTTTCTCTCCTTGATTTTCATATTTTTGTGCCCTTTTCTCTTTGTTTCGGTTTGCCCATTTTGGCTTTTTGATGTGGTTCGAAACAAAGCTTGGAGGTTTATTTTCATAAACTTATTGTGACGCCATTCCCGGATAACCCACAAAAAGGTGAAAGGAATTTGGACTAAAGGTGCAATGGTCATTCGAGCAAGGTCACCTAGAAAACGGGATGCGAAAACCAAGGCCCAACTCCTCCATGGGTGGTAAAGGTGGTCAAGTGCAAACCCCGAAGTAAACCTCTAGTAGAAAAGGCGGACTCTAGCTAAAAGATTAACATGTTCATTTATTTAGAGTCATTCTACTAGATTAAGGTCCACAATCTACAATGGGTTATCTACAATGGAATGTAAACTTGTGTAATAAGTTTGTAATCAGGTTTTCGAAAACTTTTAATCCTAGACACACTATACAAGGCTAAGAGAACACAAGAAAACAAAAGGCGAATAAAGGAAAGCATGAGTAAAGTCAAGAATTCCATTTTATATCGACATTCAAGCATACGAAACAACCACAACACCCAAAATGCTTCCCAACAGAAACAACCTAACTCCTTTACAAAAGTAAAGAAGGGAAGCAAAGATGAAAAAAGTTACCTAGCGGGTTGCTTCAATGACCTCCTCAACTTTTGCTATCAAGGTGGTGATTTTCCCGTAAAAGTGGAGAACGAGACTATATAAAGGAAACGAAAACATAACGAGAACAAGAAAAGAAAAGAAAATGAAAGGAAAATAAAAGGAAAATATTTTTTGTTTTAGGAAGTTTTAAGTTTTTAGGATTTCTGAAAAGATTTTTAAAGAACAAAAGATAGTAAATCCCTCCCCCACACTAAAACTATACATTGTCCTCAATGGACAAGTAGGGGAAGATCAAAAAAAGACAGGAAGAAGAAAAATAAGGAATTTTTTTGGATTTTTACGAATTTTTCAAAAATTTTGAGAAAAGAAAATAAACGACGAGGAAAATGTAAAAGGGTGGCGGGCCTAGGTGTAATCACGTCATCTAGACCCTAGTCATGTGGCTAAGAAACCGAAAATGAAAGAGAATAAAAGAAATGACGAAAAATGGGCGTAGGTGTCATCACATCACCCGGCCCGGATTGAGAAAAAATGAAAAAAAAAAGGTTGAGAAAAATGAAAGGAATTTGGATTTCCAAATTGGTCAATGGCGTAATCAAATCGTCCAAAGACCGGGAGCAATACCGAGGCCGCGTCGGCCGCAACAATTGATGGGACAGCTTGCAAAGTTTTGTTAGAGATAAATCAACCACACTGACAACAGATAATAGGGACAAGAACCGGAATTAACCCAAGTACATGCACTTATAAACACATAAAGACTCACCTACCCAACCCGCACACTCACACCCACCACACCACCTACCGACTCCGAGATAAGGTCTAGAACGAGTAATTGTCAGATGAATATGAAGAATTGGGAGACCCAGGGTAGTATGGTATACCCTCGGAAGATGGTTCGAGAGAAAACTCCTCCGGACCGACGCTAAGCGAGAGGGCATAGTCAGATTTAATCTCACAAAGGTCGTAGATCGTACGACCTTTGGGCAATGTGTAGTGCGCATACTCCCATACTCCCCTTCCTCCCGACTAAGTATAAGTCAGTCGAAATTCACCGAGACCCAAAGGTAGGTCCCAATTGTGGTGAACGAGGATGGTGGTTCGGTGTGTGTTGGGGACGATTAATGCTCTTCCACGGCTAATATGGACGAGGAATTGATGGGGTACACAAAAAATCCAAGTCGGTAAATAGGCCTTGTCAAGCCAAATGGAATTGTCTAGCAGGGTGAGGTGGTCAGTCGAATAACCCAATTTGTTCGCAATTACCGTCACAAGACCTCCACAATCTGAGGGGCGTTGGGTATCAATGATACGTTGGAAGTGCAACGCCACCACAACGGGTCGGTCTAAGGGATTCAAATTACCGACTAAAGAGTCAAGGACTAATTGCAAGGAACACACGTTAAGAGTATAAATATTATTGGCCGAGGGTAACAAGCAGTGTGAGAGAATCTCGCGAAAGTAGCGTATTGCGGGGTTACGAATCTCGGAGACATAGGATAAGTTTGTCTCGTAACCTCCTTTACAACGTGATATGCACTTCCAAAAGTCTCTCGTAGACACACAAGCTTGGATGTTGCTCGAGGATTCACTAAGTCTGATACCTGAGGAGGGTAGGCCTAGCGCGAGGCCGAACTCATGAATCGTTAATTTATGAAGTTTGCCGAAAAGTCTAAATTTGATTGCTCTAGGTGTGGTCGTGTTGTCAAGGGTAAATGTTTCTAGGAACTCACAAGTAAGGTCTTTGTAGGTAAAGGTAGCGAGGCTTAGGAGCTCGCTAGTTCCGGTTAGCGACGATAATTCTTTAATATCGTTTACTATTCCTAAATTGGTCATTGTGTGGGGACAAGGCCATCTAATACTCTAAAAGATATTTTCAGAGAATGTACGGGATAATGATGTGTTCAGACGAGGTAAATTAATAGGTGAAGAAGATTTAGAAGTTGAGGCCATACCTTGTTTACGAGCGGCTTGTCTTGCCCTTGTTTCCATAATGATAAATATGCAAGAATGTTCCGAAAAGCTTAGCTTCACCTCTTCAAAAACCCAAAAATAATCACCCCAGTGGTAGGAATGAGGGTATGAATGTGGTTGGGGTATGAAAGATGGGAGGAGTGATAAGGTGAAAAGGAAGGTGAGGTGAAGGTGATATAAGTAAAGGTGTTTGAGGAGGGAAAGGAAAGTTTGAAAGGTAGATTGTAAATATTTGGTGTTTGTGTTTTAGAGGGAAAGTTACGTGGGGTGGAGGGAATTGAAGTTTGTAGTGAGTGAGGGGTAAAAGTGATCCAGCCCACGTCGTCGGGTGAAGTTTCACCCGATCGTGCACTATCGGGTGAAGTTTCACCCGATGGGTTTTCATCGTGAAAATCCATTTCTGCAAATTTTTTCCGCCGGATGAAGTTTCACCCGACAGTTCTTGGACAATTTTGACATTTTTGGCAATTCTGGAATTTTTTCGTAGGGCAAAATTCCGCCCGGTCATATTCTCATCGGGTGAAATTTTACCCGACGGCAAGTCTTTAGCAAATCCATGGCGTGGTGAAATTCCATCGGGTGAAGTTTCACCCTACAGAAAACCTTCAATAATCTCACCGGGCAAAGTTTCGCTCGGCGGTCTCGTAAGCTCATTTCTCCCCCTTGCCAATTCATGGTCTTCAATAATCACCTAAAGGTTACAAATAACGACATGACTGACATTACATAATCAATTTCTCTCACAAACATGCTTGTGGTCTTCAATTTAGCTCCATAACTTCCTCCAAAAACTTGAGGATCATCCAAAATAATTGCTCCAAGATGAAATCCAAGTTCATTCATCCACTCAAAGCTAACAAACTAATTAAAAGAAAGTACATGGTACATATTTACAAGGTGGTTGTTGAGGATACCACCAAACCTACTTCGATTTGGAGAGGGTTAATCAACGCTCCCCAACGGGAGCTCATAAACTTTCATGGTAGCAAAGGTCTGACGAACGTGACCGGCATGATAAATCTTCAAGCGCTGCCCATTAACCATAAATTTCCCGGTTTCCGAGCTTGAAATCTTTATTGATCCATATGGTTGCACCTTGGTCACTTCAAATGGACCCGATCATTTTGATCTCAACTTACCGGGGAAAAGCTTAAAACGAGAGTTAAAGAGTAATACCTTATCACCAACGGAGAAGTTCGTACAAAGTATCCTAGAATCATGCCATTTGCGAGTTCGTTCTTTGTAAATCTTTGAGTTTTCGTAATCTTCAAGTCTTAGCTCTTCCAATTCTTGTAATTGGAGAAGACTATTATCTCCGAGAACATTCTCATCAAAGTTTAGCAGTTTAATAGCCCAATTTGCTTTATGTTCTAATTCCACGGGCAAGTGACAAAATTTTCCATACACAAGTCGATAAGGAGTGGTTCCAATCGGCGCTTTGTAAGCCGTTCTAAATGCCCAAAGGGCATCATTCAACTTCATTGACCAATCTTTTTGGTGGGTACTAAGAAATTTTACCAAAATTCCCTTGATTTGACGGTTGGAGGTCTCGGCTTGCCCATTTGATTGAGGGTGGTAGGTTAGGGACATCTTGTGAGTGATACTATATTTCCGAAGATGGTGTTCAAATGTATCTTTCCTAAAATGAGAGCCTCCAACGCTAATTATGGCTCTTGGCATACAGAATCTCGGGAAAATCACATTCTTGAAAAGTTTAATTACCATCTTGGAATCATTGGTAGGGGAAGCAATGGTAAGGGAAGCTACGACCTCGATTCAATTCGAGACATAGTCAACCGCGACTAGGATGTATTTGTTGCCGAAGGAAGATGTGAACGGACTCATGAAATCAATGTACCAAACGTTGAATAATTCAATCTTTAGGATGGGTTGAAGGGTGTGGACATGACATAGGTCCACCCCGACGCGGCCACGCGCGGGTTTGGAGAGGCGAATGAATCTCCATATGAGATGGGTCGAATTGAAATTTAAATCGAAGTTGGAGTCGCCACCGAACATTGTGGGAGTTCGGGCTCGTTGGAACCCACTCTATGTCGTAGTGGGCCATGTACAAAATACGGCCCATTTCCGATGTCAGAGTTTATTGGGTTCGTCCCTTTGCATTTTATACCGATACCGACATTATCGGATACCGTGTATTGAATGACTCTCGTTTGCCAATGGATTCGGACATCCGGAAACCATGGTTCTGAGTAAGGGGTGAGGGTACGTGTTGGGAAGTTCACAAAGAACACCCATCCCCTCCCGCACATAGAGGCCTCTACTAAGATATCGTTTGACTCTCGAATACGCGCGTTAGTTGAACGATGAAATGATATGCAAACATTGTTTTCCCTAAACATGCGAAAATTGAATGGGTTGCTAAGTCGATTTAATGCAACTAAAACTAACGTCAAAGTTATATATTTTAGCATGTGAGATTTGTTTTAGTCTAATAAAAGAAACGAAAAGAAAAGAAATTGCTACAAACACGAACAAACAAGTTAGTAACGGTTTGTAAATCGAATAAGGAATATGAAAACGATAATATGCATGGTTTTAAAAAAGAATTTTTTATGACGCGTGATGGACTAACGCGTGTTAAAAAAAATCAATGTCGAAATCTGAAAAAACGCTGTTTTGTCTAAAAAAACGATGTTAAAAGAATAATAAAAAAACGAAATTATGCCACGTTTTCCAGCCGGCCGCGCGCCTCGCCCGGGACAGGGGCGACCCGCGCGGGTCAGGCGACTCGCCCGGGATGCCGGCGGGTCGCGTGACGGGCTGTTTCGAAATCGTTTTTTTTTAGAAAATCGAAGGTTTTATTAGATCGCTTACAAATATGGCATAATTTGTACTCGACTTAATATTTTCGATATTCGTCGTATTTAATATTCGATTATGAAATCGATATCAAATACTCTGAATGATTTTTAGAAAAGATAAAAAAAAATTTTTGAAAATCGGTTTGTAAAATTAAACTAAAAAATCGATGTTTGATTCTCTCCGCGTTAAAAATCGTCGTATTTTGTCTTACGAAATCATATAACGATTTTTTAAGGATCAACAAGATTAATGTAGTTCTTTTTCAATACGATATTTGATTAGAGAATCGGTATCGTATTTTTAAGAACGTTTCGTTGTATATGAAAATATTTTGTATTATCGATATTAAAAAAAAGACGCGGCGAAGAAGACCCATAAAAAAACGACCTGCGACGACAAAACAGAAAAAGAAACGAGAGAAAGGAAGGGAGAGAAAAAGAAATCGGGTTTGATTTTACACCCTCAACCTACATGCTTTGTTTACTCGGAACGGGGCTCGTCGGAACGTGGTTTGGACACAGGAGCGTTGAGATAACGTAGCAGAGTTATGGTGGTTTGGTTTGGACGGGTGAAGTGGCGGGTGAGGTGGCCGGTTTCGTCGGGCGTGATCTCGGGTTTTTTGTATAAGCGTGTATGAGTCGTGTGTGTATGATTTTAATATATGGTATGTGTAATTGTGAATGTCGTATCGTGTAATTGTGAATATCGTATCGTGTAATTGTGAATGTCGTATCGTGTCCTTATGTTGATGCTAAAGGGTCCTATTTATAGAAGAGAAGGCTAAGAGAAGTATTCTTGCTTAGACGACAAGAAATACCGGTTTGGATAGGAAATGTAAGAAGTTGAAAGGAACGAGAATTTCGTTTCCTGGTGAGTTAGAAACGTATCTCGGCTGGAATGAGGGCTGCTCGGCCGAGTATTTGATGCTCGGTCAAGTGTTTGATCGGGTGTTCGGATAGAATTCCTACTTGAGATCGAATTCTATCCTTAACGGAATTGTTTAATATTTTTGTAGCTGATTTTGTGTAGCATTTGAGTCTAGGCTGGAATCATGAAGTGACACGGCTGGTCCGTGTGTTTCGAAAATATCTTTGACCGGGTTTTGACTCGGTCGCTAAAAGACGGTTTTGCCCCTGGTGTCGGATTCGACCCAAATTAGTCTTATTTGACTCGAAATGACACACTGGGCCGGATTTTGAGGTGGGTTTTGTGAGATTTGTACTCCTTAAAAAGCCCAAGCCAAGTATCCATGATTTCGAGCCCATTTTTGAGTATGTTAAAGCATGTTTGCGTCCGATCATCATTGGGTGTTTGTTGGAAACTACTATAGACACCTAATGGCCAAATATGGGTGTCTACAAAGCCCCCACTCTGACTGAGGCTTGGACAGGGCGAAAGTCAGAGTAGCTACCAGGTCAAATGAAGACCTAGCAGACTTCCGATCGGGTCGTTTAAAGTCCGTTAGACTCTGCGTAAAGGGCCCGCCGGCCACGGATCAGAAATATACCTAAGTTGATGATGATAACTCTGTGGGGAATTTGAACTTGTCGTGTAAGTCCCGGGTGTACCTATATGTGGGTCCATCCCGTAGAAAATGCCGCTGGGGAGTTTAGTAGTATGGTCCCGACTTGAGTCGTTCCTGTACATAATTATGCAAAGTTGCAAAGTTTTGCATGTAACATTTTTAGGAGAAATGACTCGCGCTGGGGAATACAAATTTTGAGAAAGGTTTTGGAATTTTTGAATTTGAGGAAATTTTGAAAATTAGAGTATTTTCTGACTTTGAAAAAGAATAGGAATGCTCGGGGTGACTTAGCCAGATCCTAGGATAAGGCTTGTATGCTAAATCCTCTGGGATTAGGAATCCCAAAACAGGGAGGAAAGTCTGGGTTTAATGCTATAAATGCCCTTTTCCTGCTTTTGATTTCTTCACAATTCTCACAATTTCCCTCCTTCAAAGAGAAACAAGCTTTGAGAAATTTATTCTTTCTTTTTAGAAATCCAATTATGGGAATCGATCGACTAATTCGAATGCTGCAGGATTGGTCCCGATTTTTCAGAGATGCAGATAAAGTCATTCTGAATCAGAATGGTATAACCCAATTATTCACAATCCGTCAAATGCAAGTGGACCGTCATTTCTTGGATGCTTGCTTATCCTATTGGGACGATACTTATCACGTCTTTGGCTTCCCTCGAGGCGAAATTTGTCCTATTCCTGAGGAGATTGCTGCCGTAGGAGGATGGAATCCCATACTTCGTCCCGCTATCCCGTTTTCAGTTCACGATCCGAGGAGAAAACTACGGGAATTTTTAAGGCTTTCTCATATGGAGGTATCTCGTATGCTGGAGGGAGATACCGTTTCTTTGATCGATTTGGCTGAAAAATTTATGAACCCACACGATGTCCGATTCAGATCGGTTCATAGCCGTAGGGCCTTTACTTTTTGTATGCTCCATGTTTATGCCTTCGAAGGTCATATGGATTTATTATCTTGCATGGGTCATGTCCGACTTTTCACCGTAGCTGACCTAATGGAAACGGAGCACAGCCTGGCTTGGCTGATCACAGGAAAGATTATCCAGGGTTTGGATAATCGTAAAAGGGATCCGTCGACCCGGTTGACTAGGAGTACCCGTCTTTTACAAGTATATATATTTTTCGATTTTTTGCAATTTTCCGGCTTTTTCCAATTCTTCCGGTTTTGTCGATTTTTCGCGGTTTTCGCGATTTTCACGGTTTTTTCGATTTTCTCGGTTATCATGATTTTTTTTAATCATACTCCCGTTTTTTTTGCTTTGGCTATTCGAGAGGCTGTCGGTCGTGGATCCTCCCCTTGATGTGAGTCGATATCGCCCCAATCAAGTAATGACGAGGAAACGGACCATTTATTTTTCCCGCCATAATACCCAGAAGTATTGGGACGAAGTGTTGTCTTTCCATGGAGGCCCGCTGATCCGATGGACCGTACCTTGGTGGCCCATTTATGTTTGGACCGGCTTGGAATCGAGAGATAGGGCACGATATCTGGTGATCCTATCCTTTAGGCAGACAATTCACCTTTATCCCGATCGCATACTTAGGCAATATGGTCGGGCCCAAAGAATCCCAGAAATTGAGGCGGTTGTGAGTGAATCTACCCAACTGACGGATGCGATGTGCGACACCTGGATGCAGCGGTGGTATACCCGGGCTACTTGGCCTGTTTCTAAGACTCTTCACTCGATCTGGGTATCCGATTCTTATGTAAAATGGACAAAGGCGGATTCTGCTAAAGCCCGGACTGCCCTGAAGACCGACGAGGCTTTTGACCTGTTGCGCCGAGAACAAGCTAAAGATAATAGAAGTTTCTTTGACGAGGGTGATACTCCGGCTACCTTGGTTCGACTGATGTCAGGTCAGAAGGGGAAGACTAGGACTCAATCTGAAAGGTCCAGTACTAAGGGTGCACGGGGGAAATTGAGACCCCAGACAGATTTGGAAAGGAGACTTGGCCCAAGATTGGCGGTTCAGGACCGACTTGGTCCTCGAGATAGACTTCTCGAGCACGTACGGGCTCGGCTTGGACCACTGACAATGGCAAAAGACCCGCTGTCGAAGAAACGGGTTCGAGCAAAGGAAATTTCCCTTGTGATTAGGGAACGTTCACCCCCGCCTCGTCGACCTTGGGCTCCGCGCAACCCAAAAGATAAGGGGAAAGGAAAAATGCACGAGTAGTCTCCTAAATTTATTATTTAAGTATTACTACTATTTTTGTGGTGTGATTTTTGTTGTTTTTTTTTGTGATGTATTTTTTTTTAAATTCCCGAATTCATCGTTTTTTTTATAATAAAAGACATATTAGTGAATCCCGTTCCCGTCTTTTTCGTTATTGCAGTGGTTGTACCCTTTTGAGGGGTTGCCTACGTATCCGTAGTTCGGAATTATTTTTGCAATTTTCAAAATACATCAAGACTATTAGTTCTAGATGTGTGACGGTAGGATGAATAATCCTAACTTATCGACTTGCTTAAAATTTTGAAACCTTATTAAAAAGACAAATTTTTATAAATTTTGCAAATGACATTGAGGTAGGGTTTAAGGGTAGTAACGCTTCAACTGGTCCAAGTTGGTTGGGTTGACGAGCTCGTTTCCGTCCAAGTCCGTCAGCATTACTGCTCCTCCCGAAAGGATTCTCTTTACTAAATATGGCCCAGCCCAGTTAGGTTTGAATTTTTCCCTTGGGTCAACTGGTAGTAAGGCCCGAACAGATTTTAGGACTAGATCCCCTTCTTTGATATTTCTAGGCCTAATCCTTTTGTTGAAAGCTCGTTGTATCCTCTTTTGGTATATCTGAATATTGTTGAGGGCCCGAGATCGCCGTTCGTCCAAGAGAACTAGCGAGTCATATCGGGCTTGGACCCAATCTGCTTCAGGTACCTGATTCTCGAGTAAAATCCTAAGGGATGGCACTTCTAGCTCAACTGGCTCGACCGCTTCCATTCCATATGTCAGATAATATGGAGTTTCTCTGGTTGCGGTGCGAATTAATGTCCGATACCCCCATAAGGCGAAAGGTATCTTGTCCGGCCAGTCTCGGTAATTCTCATCCATCTTTTTAAGTATGGTGACAATTGTTTTATTAGCTGCCTTTAACGCTTCATTTGTTTGGGGACGGTAAGGCGAAGATGTATGCCTTTGGATTTTATATTTTTTCAGCAAAGTAGCGGTTTCAACCTGGAAATGGGTCCCGTGATCACTGATGAACTCGTGTGGGATCCCCTATCGACATATAATCTTATTTTGGATAAATTTGGCAACGTGCTGGCGTTCAAGATCCGATATGACTCGGCTTCAACCCATTTAGTGAAATAGTCGATAGCCACTAAAATGAAACATTGACCTCCTGTTCCGGAAGGGTTCACCTTGCAAATTATATCAATACTCCACGTCGAGAATGGCCATGGTGACGTCATGGTATATAATAGGGATGACGGCATATGCTGTACATTAGCAAAGATCTGACAATTATGGCAGTGTTTGATGTATAATTGACAGTCCGTTTCCATGGTGTTCCAATAATACCCGAGTCTCGTGATTTTTCGGGCTAGCATATGGGCGTTCATATGCGGACCATTTTCACCATCGTGCACCTCGGCCATGACCTTTTCGGCTTGCGTTTTGTCGTTGCATAGGAGTAAAGCCCACATATGCCATCTTCTTATACAAATGTCCATCGTCTGTGCGGATGAACTGGGTGGCCCACCTTCGTACGGCTTTCTTGGCCCGGTTTTTAGCTCCCGGAGGATATTCACCCGATGTTAAGTAGGTCAGAATAGCTTGATACCAAGGTTCTGGATCAGTTATTTTGATATCTTGAATAGCGTGGATGTTTGCCGACTCAGATCGTCTTTCAACGCAAATTGGCATGCTGGTCAGATGCTCTGGGATATTTAGTAAAGATGCTAACTTGGAAAGCGCATCTGCGAATTGGTTTTCTTCCCGAGGTAGATAAATGTATTCTACCTTTTGGAATTGTTTTTCGAGAACCCTTACTCGCGCTTGGTAAGCCACGAGATTGGCGTTCCGAGTTTTCCACTTCTGTAAAGCTTGGTTTATGACTAAAGATGAGTCACCGAGGACCCGGAGGTTTGTTACTCCTAAATCAGCGGCGGCTTGCAACCCGTGAATGCATGCTTCATATTCGGCTGCGTTGTTAGTAACGTCAAAATCCAGCTTGATGGATAACGGGGTGTGTTCTCCTTTTGGTGAGATCAATAGAACCCCGACTCCGAACCCTCGGAAATTGGACGCCCCTTCAAAATATAAATCCCATGTTTCGGTGTCAGTATGGAATATATCTTCATCTGGGAAGGCCTAAGTATCGGTGTGTCCCTCCTCGGATATCGGACTATCAGCAAGGAACTCCGCTACTACTCGACCTTTGATAGCCTTTAATGGTACGAACTTGAGGTCAAACTCAGCTAACATCAAAGTCCATCTGGATATCCGGCCGTTAAGGACGGGCTTTTCGAACAAGTACTTGATGGGATCCATTTTGGATAGCACGTGTACTTCGTGACTGAGCATATAGTGTCGGAGCTTTTTAGTGGCCCAAACTAGAGCTAAGCACGTCTTTTCGAGCATCGTATACTTGCATTCGTATTCCAAGAACTTTTTACTGATGTATTAAATAGCACATTCTTCTGAATCGACCGTTTGGGCTAGCATAGCCCCCATGGCTGTCTCGGTCGTTGTTAGGTATAATGACAATGGCAAGCCCGGTTGAGGTGGCATTAATACCGGCGGAGAGGATAGAATCTCCTTGATTTTATCGAAAGCCATTTGACATTTATCATCCCATAGTGTTCGTTCCCCTATCTCCAGCTTCTTGAAAATGGGCTCACATACCATGGTTAGCTTTGAAATGAAGCGGCTGATATATTGGACTTTCTCGAGAAACCCCCTTATTTCTTTTTCGGTTTTGGGTGGCTGCATTTCGGTAATGGCCTTGATTTTGGCTGGGTCAACCTCGATGCCGCGCTGGCAGACAATATGGCCCAGTAGCTTGCCCAATGTTACCCCGAAACTGCATTTTTTAGGGTTTAGCCTCATATTGTACTTGCGTAGTCGGGTGAAAAACTTTCTGAGGGCCGAGATATGCCCGTTTCTGTCTTTGGACTAAACGATCATGTCGTCCACGTAGACCTCCACTTCTTTGTGCATCATAGCATGTAATAAAGTGGTGGCGGTCCGTTGATAAGTGGCACCGGCATTGATAAGCCCAAATTGCATCACGGTATAGCAGTAAGTACCCCAAGGTGTAATGAAGGTGGTCTTACTCATGTCTTCTTCTGCCATTTTGATTTGATTGTATCCGACATACCCGTCCATGAATGATAGAAGGGCATGATCGGCCGTGTTATCCATCAGTATGTCGATGTGTGGTAACAGGAAATCGTCTTTTGGGCTGGCCTTATTAAGGTCCCGGAAGTCTACACGTACTCGTACTTTACCGTCTTTCTTGGGTACTGGCACGATGTTTGCAACCTAGTCTGGATATTCAGACAGTTGGATAAAGCCCGCTTTTAATTGCTTGTCGACTTCTTCTTTGACCTTGAGAGACCATTATGGCCTCATTCTTCGGAGTTTCTGTTTTACAGGCTTATACCCGTCTTTGATGGGTATACGGTGTTCAGCTATCTCCCGGTCTATTGCCGGCATGTCCTTGTAGGACCATGCGAAGACGTCTTTCAATTCTTGGAGGAGATCCGTGAATTGTTGTTTCTCCTCGGAATCTAAAGATAAACCTAGCTTAAGCATCTGAGGTTCTAAAGGGGTTCCTACGTTGATGGAGTCGGTTTCTTCGACTACCGGATCTCGGGACTCTCTCTGTTCGAGTTGCTCGATTAGATGCGGAGGCAGTGGTACCTGTTCGTCGGGTTTCTTAATGTCATTGCAAATAAATTTTTTGAAAATGTTTTGAAAATAAGACAAGTCATAAGCAGAACGGTTATCGTTATTATTGATAGTGAATTTTGAAAAGAGCTCAAAGAGAGCTGCCATCTGATCGTTGGTCAGTGGCGGGATAGGGTGAGCCCCCGGGACAGACTCCGAGACTCCCATAGGTGTGACTAAAGGAAGGGTTGTTACAGACTCGATCCTAGTACTGGCCCCTCTAGACTTGGACCCAGACTCCGACTCAGACTCGGATTCAGACTCAGTGTCTTGCATATCTTCTTCACCAGTAGTCAGCTTATAGACTCAACCCTAGCCGTCAGTCCACTTGATTGCCTTCCTCCAAGCTCTGTTCCCGGTGTTAGCACCAACTTCGGAGATCAACTTGGTTGGATCGAACCTGTTGCCGCGGATGATCAGGTTCACTAGCTCCTTCTTGGGAGTCGGGATGACTTTATCTTCCCCGAATAAGAGCCCTAGCATAGTCTCAGTACCGTCAGTGCCCTCTTTAGTTTGAATGAGGGCGAATATGTCGTCGGGGATGTAGTTGCATTCCCGATATGTGATAGTGGGTTGATAGAGGCCCACTTGAACAGCCCCGAACACTGGAGTGACAAAGTAATCGGTCAGTCTTTGACTGTAAGGGCCAAGTAGGTAACCTTGAGGATGTTGGTGGCCTTATGAATACCGGCCCTAACCACGTTTTCTGGGGTTATAACATACCCCAAACCGAATCTCGACTCTTCATTAGTTAAGACCTCGATGATCTTGCCAGCTGGGAGGTCAGGCCTCGAGGTAGCTCCCGATAGGTAACCCAAATTTTGTAGCATCGTGTCGATGCTAGTAGTGAAGAAGGGTCGGAAAAGATATTCTTCCTCGATCATTCCCACGAATTTGAAACCTCGTGGGTCGATCTGGCCTGCCGTGTTGCAGCTTGACACGGCTATAGGGGTAGCCTCGAGAATGATGATCCCATCTTGTAGAGGCATCTTGACCTTTCTATGAAGGGTAGAGGATACGGCTTTGACCGCGTGAATCCACGGTCTCCCGAGCAGTAGGTTGAAGGATGAGGTGACATCGATCACCTGAAATTCTAGCTCCTTATCGATTGGGCCTGCTATAATAGTTACTTTGACGACCCCAGCAACTGATTTTGGGCTTCCGTCAAAAGCCTGGATAGTTTGTGCGGCTGGGAGGTAATCAGCCTCGGTGATGCCGACGGCTTTATCAGTCCTTAAGGGAAGGACATTTACTGCGGACCCATCATCAATTAGGGTCATGGGGAGATATTTTCCCCGGCAGATCACCGTGATGTATAAGGCCAAGTTATGGGTGGCCCCAAACGGTGGAAGGTCGGACTCGGAGAAAGTGATAAGTGGGCCTTCTCCTTTTGACTTGCCTTTGAGGTGAGGCAAAATAGTGGCTACCATTTCGGTGTGGGTAACCAATGAGTCAAACTTGATTTCATCGAGAGCCCTAGTAATTGCTGCCCGATGCTCCTGAGAACTAACCAAAAGCTGCCATATTGTAAGATCAGTTCGGACCCTCTTTAGTTGTCTGACTAGGGCCGTGTCAGCGTTCGGTTCCTCGAGAGTAGGTTCCATCCTGGCAGGTTCAGTAACGGTTTCCGGGGTGGAGAAACCGGTAGTGATGATGTGTGTGCCAGCCAGGGCCTTGGTTTTAGCCTTCCAAATTTCTTCGACGGTGATGGGGACAACCTCCCCCTTAGCCAGGTAAACGTCATCTTCATCGTCGTTCCATATCCCGTTGATTTGGGGAACGAAAGGGGAAATGAGACAAGAACAGTCAACTATTCCTTCAGTAAAAATGGCGTGAGTAGAAAGTGGGTTATTTTTGTTACTCGGCTTATCACTAGGTAGTGGTATCTTCCCATTTCGATTAGATCTTGAATGAGATGCTTCAATTTCGAACATTTCTCAGTGTCGTACCCGTTGCCTTAGTTATATTGGCAGTAGACCTGAATGTTGTAGCTCTTGGACCGCTTGTCGACCGGAACCTCCGGAGTTGGGCCTATTGGTTGGATTAGGTCTTTTAAAGACAGCCTTTGTAAGGCATTAGCATAGGTTGTAGCTATATCAGTGAATACCCAGGTTGGAGTATAACTTTTGGATGAGGTGTCTAGTGAGTTGACCTCGTCAAAGATACTATGGGCCGCAGTTGTAGTCGCGGGCTTGGTGGTAGACGAGCTGGCCCCTTGATATCCTTTGGCAGAGGCCTTAGTAAGGTTTCTAGCCTTAGATCATCTTTGATTCTTGTACCCATTTCGGTTAAGGTGGCGAAATTGGGTATGACGACATACCGGAGATGGATCCGGTAAGAAGGGAGGAGGTTTTTGGCAAAGGCCTCCACCAGGACTTTTTTGCTAGGCTTGTCAACCAACTTAACGCTTTCGGCCCTCCATCGTTGAAGATACTTGGTGAACCCCTCTTTGGGCTCTTGGGCCATGACCTCCAGAGTAAGCATGGTAGTCTGGATCTCGGTATTGTTCGCGTAGTTTCGGGCGAACTCCATGGCTACATCGTCCCAAGTCTTGTACTTCTTGGAATCGAGCCTGTACTACCAGGCTCTCGGGTGCTTCTCGAGGGAAGAAGCTAATAGATGTTTGAACATGTTTGATTTAACCCCCTTGAGGGCCATGAATTCCTTGAAAGCCCGGATATGGTGGACCGGGTCTTCAGTACCCTCGAACATTGGCAGGCCCCTCAGGTTGAGATTGGCGGGCAGCTCATCGATCAGAGGTGTGTAGGTTCGAGCGTTCTCCGTGTGGATTGAGTTTTCGGTCGACAGATGGACCTGTTCCTGCAGTTTGTGGACCGCGCTGGCCAATTTAGCTAACGGCCCATCGGTTTCGACATTGCCACTAGGGGTTCCCTATTCCACGGCACTTACAAGGGTAAGGATGGCGATCTGATCCCTCCTCATCGTCGTGATCATAGTCTCCAACTTGGTCAAAGAGGCCCTGAGCTCATCTATGGCTTGTTGCATCATGGTTCGAGTGAAGGGCGGCCTGTCTGTAAGAATACCGTGCAGTCAGCAACTAACCCCAAATCCTAGAGCAAAAGTACATCCTGAGCAAGGGAAAAGTAGACTAGGAAGGAATTGACTCAGAAAAGACGCCTAGACGGGTGACTTGTGAAGAAGTGGGCCTTCCTTAGGATCCAGCTGTGTGGGCTGGGCCCTGTTTGAAAGGAGGTTCACGTGGGACGTCCCCAGACTTTGGACTCGATTGTGTAAACGGGCCCTCCTTTGTAGAAGTATGTCCTACGTAGGTGGGCCTTGCCTTAGTCCAACAAGGCGGACTGGGATAGGGAGGATACCCGTGATGTAAAATTGACGGAGTTTCGACGCTAGAGACCTTGATGACTTACGACACGACCCGACACTGCTAAATACGGAAAGTCCTAAGAAAAGGAAGGTATTGAAACGGATTTTTTTGAAAGCCCGAAGAAAAATTCGGGAGATGGCCTGGGTTTTTTTCTCGAAAGAGAAGAAATCGAACCGGGCGACGGTTTTGCAAGTTTGAAAATAATTTCGATTTTTAAATTGGGCATAATACCGGCTAGAAAAAGGGCTATTTTGAGTAAAATCGTAAATCCTAAATTCGGTATATGCCCGAGGTTTTGAAATTGGATATTTTGAAAAGAACGCGAATTTTTTGAAAAAATGACTGTTGTTGAAAAGGATGTAGATCAAGTAGCACGTAGTCATGGAAACAGTATAATGACACCATGTATGCTCTTAAACTAAGTCTCGGTCAGTCTATAAGGGTCTATACCAGTGTAAATAGCCTATCCGAGAATCGGGGCGGACTTCCAAAGTCGAGTTGAGCTAAGGACATGCCGTAAAACCCATACAAAGCTGCTATGAACCCTTTTTGACATATCCAATTCGGACTACATCAATGGTATAGTGGGACGTCGGTCACCAGTACCGGCCCGGCAAAACAAGGGGTTGTGCATGAACCGTAAAACTAAAACGCGTATTGTACTAGTCAAACGATTTCTATTCGAGTCTCACCCTGAGGATGTCGATGGTAAGTCACGCATCAGTTAATCCCCAGCGGAGTCGCCAAATTGTGGACATGACATAGGTCCACCCCGACGCGGCCACGCGCGGGTTTGGGAAGGCGAATGAATCTCCATATGAGATGGGTTGAATTGAAATTTAAATCGAAGTTGAAGTCGCCACCGAACTTTGTGGGAGTTCGGGCCCGTTCGAACCCACTCTATGTCGTAGTGGGCGGTGTACAAAATACGGCCCATTTCCAATGTCAGAGTTTATTGGGTTCGTCCCTCTGCATTTGATACTGATACCGACATTATCGGATACCGTGTATTGAATGACTGTCGTTTGCCAATGGATTCGGACATCCAGAAACCATGGTTCTGAGTAAGGGGTGAGGGTACGTGTTGGGAAGTTCACAAAGAACACCTAACCCCGCCCGCACATAGCGGCCTCTACTAAGATATCGTTTGACACTCGAATACGCACGTTAGTTGAACGATGAAATGATATGCAAACATTGTTTTCCCTAAACATGCGAAAATTGAATGGGTTGCTAAGTCGATTTAATACAACTAAAACTAACGTCAAAGTTATATTTTAGCATGTGAGATTTGTTTGAGTCTAATAAAACAAACGAAAAGAAAAGAAATTGCAACAAACACGAACAAACAAGTTAGTAACGGTTTGTAAATCGAATAAGGAATATGAAAACGATAATATGCATGGTTTTAAAAAAGGATTTTTTATGACGCGTGATGGACTAACGCGTGTTAAAAAAATCAATGCCGAAATCTGAAAAAATGCTGTTTTGTCTAAAAAAATGATGTTCGAAGAATAATAAAAAAACAAAATTATGCCGCGTTTTCCAGCCGGCCGCGCGCCTCGCCCGCGACAGGCGCGACCTGCGCTTGTCAGGCGACTCGCCTGGGATGCCAGCGGGTCGCGTGACGGGCTGTTTCGAAATCGTTTTTTTTTTGAAAATCAAAGGTTTTATTAGATCGCGTACAAATATGGCATAATTTGTACTCGATTTAATATTTTCGATATTCGTCGTATTTAATATTCGATTATGAAATCGATATCAAATACTCGGAATGATTTTTAGAAAAGATAAAAAAAGCTTTGAAAATTGTTTTGAAAAATTAAACTTAAAAATCGATGTTTGATTCTCTCCGCGTTAAAAATCGTCGTATTTTGTCTTATGAAATCATATAACGATTTTTTAGCATCAACGAGATTAATGTAGTTCTTTTTCAGTACGATATTTGATTACAGAATCGGTATCGTATTTTTAAGAACGTTTCGTTGTATATGAAAATATTTTGTATTATCGATATTAAAAAAAGACGCGACGACGACGACTCATAAAAAAACGACCGGCGACGACAAAACAGAGAAAGAAACGAGAGAAAGGAAAGGAGAGAAAGAGAATTCAGGTTTGATTTTACACCCTCAACCATCATGCTTTGTTTACTCGGAACGGGGCTCGTCGGAACGTGGTTGGACACAGGAGCGTCGAGGTAACGTAGGAGAGTTATGGTGGTTTGGTTTGGACGGGTGAAGTGGCGGGTGAGGTGGCCGGTTTCGTCAAGCGTGATCTCGGGTTTTTTGTATAAGCGTGTATGAGTCGTTTGTGTATGATTTTAATGTATGGTATGTGTAATTGTGAATGTCGTATCGTGTAATTGTGAATGTCGTATCGTGTCCTTATGTTGATGCTAAAGGGTCCTATTTATAGGAGAGAAGGCTAGGAGAAGTATTCTTGCTTAGACGACAAGAAATACCGGTTTGGATAGGAAATGTAAGAAGTTGAAAGGAACGAGAATTCCGTTTCCTGGTGAGGAAGAAACATATCTCGGCTGGAATGAGGGCTGCTTGGCCGAGTATTTGATGCTCGGTCGAGTGTTTGATCGGGTGTTCGGATAGAATTCCTACCTGAGATCGAATTCTATACTTAACGGAATTGTTTAATATTTTTGTAGCTGATTTTTTGTAGCATTTGAGTCTAGGCCGGATTCGTGAAGTGCACGGCTGGTCCGTGTGTTTCGAAAATATCTTTGACCGGGTTTTGACTCGGTCACTAAAAGACGGTTTTGCCCATGGTGTCGGATTCGACCCAAATTAGTCTTATTTGACTCGAAATGTCCCACTGGGCCTGATTTTGAGGTTGGTTTTGTGAGATTTGTACTCCGTAAAAGGTCCTAGCCAAGTATCCATGATTTCGAGCCCATTTTCGAGTATGTTAAAGCATGTTTGCATCTGACCATCATCGGGTGTTTGTCGGAAATTACTATAGACACCTAATGGCCTAATGTGGGTGTCTACAAAGGGGCATCTCTTTCCTTCTCGTTATATTGCCACATCTTTGGCATGCATCGCATGTAAGAATGAAAGCTCTAATGTCCTTAACATGGAAGGCCACCAAAACCGGCTTTGGTGGACTTTGACAATTGTCTTTTTGTTAGCCAAGTGTCCACCGTAGGATGTCGAGTGGAGGTGCTTCACAATATTAAATCCTTCGTCGGTCATAACACTGTAGACACCCATATTTTGACTTGATGGCTACAGGGGTGCCCGACAAACACCCGATGACGATAGGACTGCAACGCGACGCGAGATTACGGTGTTTTAGTTGATTTTTCTATAGAACGGATTAAATAATTACTCGGAAAAATTAATTCAACATCAGAATGGTCTTAGTCGTGTCATTACGGTCGCGTCGACACTCATTAGAGTCAATTCTGACATCGAGGCCTTGAATTGGCCCCAAAATATGTAAAATTAAACCCGAGTCAACGCGTCGAGTCGAGCAAACCTCGAGACACGCGCCCGAAGCCCACCCGGCACTCGACGCACTAGGTTAATGGGAATCCTTAATCCCCAAGCAATGCAAATATACGCATCTTCTCCATTTGGAAAGTTTCGAAATCGGATCTTCAAAAATCCAGGTGCCTCATACCAGGCATCCCAAGATTGATGCGCACGACACAAGGCGTCTTAGTTCTGGTGCGCAAGAGACCAAGCGTCCTAAAACTCAATTTGAACTGCGCGAACAACTATAAATACCCCCCCTCCTCCACTCATTTTTAACACACCATACGAATACGTGAACCATTTCTCTTACAATTCGCTCTCCTCCTCTTCTTCTCTAACTTAGGTCGCACTCTGACACTAAGTACGATCCACTCGATCGTTATCCCCATAAGCGAATCGACGCTACTCCTCACTCTCGAGCACTCCACTCGAAACAGAGGGGCACCTGCGCTTGACTAGCCAACTCCGAGTATAGCAATGAAGATCTGCCGGATTCACCGCAGAATCAGCTGTAGGACAAGCTAGGAGGATCCTCCTCGAAGTCGATTCGTCACTAGGTTTTCGTCCAAACAAAACTGTACATTTTTCACTTTTTTTATTATGCACTTCGATAATGTCAGGTCCGGTTAGTACGGACACTACGTCCATGACACGTCACAAATATACATAAAGTCCACAACTTCAACCTTAAGCACGAAAACACCTTAACTAAACCCGAGTAGTTCCGAGATCCATTCTCAACCATCTACGCATCGTGTCTCGTTTAGTGTACACTCCGAGGGTACAACTCCTCACTATGTAATTTACTTACATTTCGCATTTACCGCTTTGGTATGATTTACCGCTTTTATGACCTTATAATCGCATGCTAAATCACCTAACACGGAATTCAAAACGTAGACAAGCTAAAACTAAACAAAGAGATGGTCGGGTTCTGTATTAATCCAGTGCTCACCATACGTGGTTCGATGCATCCCTATTAATATTGAACCGACGCATCTTAAGCAGAATACCAGGTAAGGTATACCACGAGAATGACTAATATCCGTATTATCGCGTTAAATCTGATATGCTAATACGTATAATACTTAGTACTCTTTACTCTCCTACGTGCATCTTTTCATAGCCTGCGTGTCACGTGAAATCACATGCAAAGAATGTAAATACAACTACTTCGACAATAAAAACTTACTTGTCCTTAAACAACCGACGTAGCAAAGGCATAGGGTTAAAAAAACGGATGTTACCGCACTTCCACCACAATAAAGGAACAAAGTTACCAGCCCACCGATGGATTAGTAGAGGCCGCTGTGTGCGGGCGAGATTGGGTGTCGATGTCTACCGGACGTTGGCTTCCCAATACGTACCTTCACCCCTTACTCAGAATTGATGGTTTCCGGATGTTCGAAACCATTGGCAATTAGAGTCATTCCAGGCATGGAGTGCTTAAGGGTACAAGTCTTTATCTTTAGGTCCCGTGCCACCCAACTTTGAGCCGACTAAGGATCAAGGTTGACTTGAATGGTTTCCGAGACCCCATAATTGACTCGGTGGTGAACTTTACAAATCGGCAACGAATTTGGTTCACTAAAAAGTTCGTCTTGCCAAACATATCGGCCTTTAAACTTTTACAACCATGTCTCGATCGATTCTAACGGAAACACGAGTGTCCGCGTCCGTCTAGTACAACCATAATCGTCAACACATTTGCCCCGTACGCGAGATCGGACCGGCCCCCCAATCGGAAGGGGGCCGCATGGGTGGCCGCCGCGACAAACCAGAGGTCCCGCACGGGGCGCCATGCGGTGCGGACGGGTGTCCATAGTTTGGCAACTACGCTGGGGAATTGGAAACAAGTTTCCAGCGGTGGTGTAACTCGAACGAGGTCGGTGAAGCTCATTTCTCAGTTACTTGTTGTGGTCACTATAGGTTTTGGGCCTAAAAAGCCCACCCTAACAGATATTAGGACCAATCGACCTCTTCGCGGTAAGATCCTTTCGGACACGCGGAGAGACCCTTGGTTGACGCTCCGACCGTTTAAGGTAGCAACGCATGTTGTGGACGTATCAAACGAGTGGTTCCGAGCGAACGGTATGGCACTCACCTCCCCAGGTGACCTGTCGTCAGATAAGCGAAGACTATTTGTGGACGGTAGTTTACCCTAACCTACCCGTGTGTGCATCCTGCATGAGTGTACGCATTCCTCGTTATGTGTAGCGTGTTTGACAATCCAAATAAAACACTAAAACTCCATTTTTGAAAAAGGACATCTTCTTTTTAAAACCATTCTTTTTAAGCGCTGATGGTCCGGCCAAATTAAAATTATTTTCAAAAGCATTTTAGCGTCGTCACCATGGCCAATTTTACACTTATCACTTTCGAAAAACACTTTCGAGCACCATTACTTTGCCAGAAATGAAACTCGCCATTTTCAAAACAACAACGACACACCGTCACTATCACCGAAAACTCAACCAATGGGATCAAGGCACCTAAAACGGTCACATTTTATTTTTCAAAATGCCTGTCGCACATACCGTTAACATCACCAAAACTTCAATTAATGAAGTCAAAGAACCCAAAACAGTTACATTCAAGAAACATTTTTACACACACCGTCACCACCGTCGAAATTCTAATCAATAAGATGGGCAAATACGGTCACACATTTACAAAATTTTCTAAAAGACACTTTCACCACCTAAATTCTGTAACCAGAATTTGGTCATACCTTCAAAGCACCATCACGAGCACCACGTTATCTCAGAAACATCGTCTACACTGCGAACTTCGACCTATTAATCAATAATAGTCTCGATAAAAACGTGATGTCACAATTTTCCAGACCGGTTCTTTCACATACAACCACTCTTTTACAAAACCATAACTTACACTTTTGCTATCGTCGAAACCTCGACACTCACATAGCTAAACTTTTGTTGACACATCACGGGCAATGTCACTAAACCATCGCAATAACGGTTTTTTACTCACTTTCGGAAAATTTTGTTTTGAAACCCATCCGTTTTCGAAAGCATCAAACCCTTTGATTCCGAGCCGGGATCGAGATCAATTCCTTACGTCGTACAACCGTCTGATTAATTGTCTATGTTAGTTACTAAGGTCACCTCTATTCGAGATCTTACATTATGGGTTGTCTCGTCTCGAGAAGTCCTCTTCGTTAAATCTCACTCCCGAGGTTTATGTCAAATCGTCTCGTTCTAGAGATACAAGTCTATTAGGCGCTACGCCGAATACACGAAGAGTCTAAAGCACCCGAGTCCCTAATTTTATGACCGCAAATACGTGCAAATCGAGGGTTTTATTTTCGTGTCACTCAACTACGAGCATTCCTCGAGTCTTTAAGTTGTCCGATGGATCTTCCTTGAACTCCGACGTTTCCTTGCAGAATCACTCCCCAACATGTCCCTAGATCCAAGAATCATCAAAAACATCTGCAACAATGTCAATACCCTAACCGATGTGGTTCGTGATGTCCGCACCTCGATAGACCGCCTGACCTGCTTCGTTCGTCATATTGTTAGCCGCCTCAGCTTCGTCGAGAGTGGGGGCATAGAGGGCGAAGAAAATGCCAGTTCATGCGATCACAATACCCAAGAACCAACCCCGAGTAGGTCATCCCAGTGCTCCGCACGGGCAAAACCCCCTAACGCCAATACATAAATAATCTCGAGGCCCACAAGGCCCTATCCGATGAAGTAAGAGTGTCACGGAAAAATTTCACCAAAATCAATTCGTCATACACCGAAACTCTCAAGCACCTAGTAGATCAGGGGTTACTCTTACCCATGGGTCCTACTCCGAACCCACCAATCAACAGGCGAAGCAAAAATTGGAGTCCTAATGCTTACTGCCCATTCCATCAAGGTAACGGGCATGATACTGGGATGTGCTTTAATTTAAAGCACGCCATCCAAAACCTGATCAAAGAAGGAACATTATCTCCCGCAAAACGGCAAAAAGCAGACTTCACTTTCAGAGTCGCCAAGGGAGAAATAGTGACATCATTAGTCGTCACGAGTTATTTCAAACCCCTCAATTACCTGCCAGCAGAAACTAGCCCTAAACACCCATCAAGGGGCACGTCTCTAGAGGACTATGTAAGGATATAAGACCCACGGGGCAACTACGGTCCCGAGGTCAGGACCAGGTCACAATGTGATCAAGTCATAACGATCGCGTCGAAATAAAAGTTCTCCTAGGGGCAGTGGTCCGGTCTTAGCCACAGTCTAGTTCATCCATAAGGCATAGACTTAAAATTATAATAATAAATGTCTTTTTTTTCGCATCGAGTCGGGAGGTGCGAGGGGACCTATTCTCTACATCCCCAAAAACAATACCACGGGCACCTAGCTCGCTTATTACTAATCAATAAATCAATTTTCTTTTTTACATCGTACCTCGACAATCGCTTGATTTATAATAACGCATTTTCTCGCTTAAAACTCGATACCATGCCATTTATCGATAACAATCAATAGAAGCATAAGAGCCACAATTAACGGCCCACCTAATTTCACCCTAAAAGGAGATCAGGAGTAACTATCCTAAACCTAACCCATAACCAACTTCCTAGCCAAAAGCCCATGATAGGAAACCCACACAACCAATAACCAATAGGCTACCACACACCCACATCACTGAAACTAGACTTCCCAGTATCTAACAACGCAGCCGAATACGAAGCCTACATAATAGGTCTAAAACCCACCGTAACTCTAGGTGTCTAAAACTTTGGAGTTCTCGGAGATTCTTCCTTAGTAGTCAACCAAGCCACCGGCACTTGGAGGTCTATAGCGAAAGCCTAGCTCCATACCAACCCAAAAGATAAACAATATCCCAAGAGTTCAACGAAATCGATACACATACCCGCAAAGAAACCAGTTCGCTGACGCCGTATCCAAACTATCCTCACTAATAAACACGCACGATAACTTTTTTCCTATGCCTATCTGCGTAGAGAGAAGTGAGAAACCCGCCTACATCCACAACATCGAACCCGATGACACCCCCGAAGAACCCTGGTACAGAGCGATCCTAGATTTCAAAACCGACGGATCATACCCACCTAACACAAACACCAAAAACAGAAGAGCCTTAAGAATACAAGTTGCCCACTACGTCCTAAACCAAGGATTATTATACAAACGAACCCCGTAAGAAATACTCCTTAGATGCATAAAGAAAACCCAATCCGAAAAAGTCATGGAATAAGTACATGACGTGGAATGCGGACCCCACCTGAGCGCACACCTAATAGCCCGAAAAATAATGAGATTGGGCAACTACTGAGTCACCCTAGAGGCAGATTGCCGGCGTCATGTCCGTCACTTTCACAACTGTCAAATATTTGCCAACATCCAACACCTACCAATATACCCACTCCACGCCACAACAACACCCTGGTCCTTTTCTACCTGGGGGATAGACATCATAGGAAAAGTACACCCATCTGGAACCGACGGACACTGTTTCATACTAGTGGACGATGATTACTTTACCAAATGGGTAGAAGCAGCCTCTTACACTATACTAACCTCCAAACAAGTAGTCAAATTCCTACAAAACAACATCATCTGCCGCTACGACATACCACACGAAATAATCAGGGATCAGGGGGCTCACTTTTGGGCCGACACCCAAAAACTCCTAGACAAATACAAAATCCAATGACACAAATCCTCACCCTACAGACTTCAGACAAACGGGGGGCTGTGGAAGCAGCAAACAAGACCATCGTCACAATCCTTAAGAAAATGATAGACAACTACCATGATTGGCCAAACAAAATACCCTTTCCATTATGGGGATACCGAACCTCCTACCGAACTCCCACCTAAGCCACACCTTACTACTAACCTACGTCTCTGAGGTCGTACAACCGATAGAATTAGAAATACCCTCGCTAAGGATACTAGACGAAAGCGGTATTCCCGAAGAAGAATTGAACCAAAAATGATACGATGAGCTAGTACTCCTAGATGAGCGTAGAATACACGCACTGACCAACGTACAAGCCTATCAACAAAGAATACAATGAGCCTTTAACAAATGAGTCAAATCCCGAAACATACATGAGAGAGACTTGGTAGTCAAATCCATTAGAGCACCCCTTCCCATCGACCCTAGAGGGAATATCAAACCAAACTGGGCGGGCGCCTTCCTCGTCAAGAAAATACTCACAGGGGCCCCGTGATCCTTACTGACCTAGATGGTCAAGAATTCTCGACCCCAACCAACATGGATCAGCTTAAACGATACTATCTTTAACAACCTCATCCTGATCTCTAAACTAGGATGAAAACCCATGCAAAATGCTTAAACAACAATTCGCATCGATAATTGGCATAACGAGTCTAAAGCAAAATCACTCACATCTATTATGAAGTACGAGCATGGTTTGATTCCGTCTGAACACGGATACGTAGGCAACCCTCCAAGGATACAACCAACAAAAATAACAAAATCGATTATTCGATTCGCATGCAAATCGGAAACCCCCTACGTTCTGGTTAACGAGTGATTTCAATGACGAAGCACAAACAACGAGCTGAGGACGGGTGAAAACCCAAAAGGCCGCCCTGGCAAAATGAAGAAATGAGTTGCAGGCCGTCGTAAAAAAATGACGAGACGAGGACAGGGCGCCCCAGGCAAAAAGATGAATCGAGTTGCGAGTCGTAAAAAAACAAAAAAAGGAGCAAACAAAAAATAGCAAAAAAAAAAACAGCAAACAAAAAAATAAAAATAAAGGCTAGCCGAGGACGGGGTGAAAACCGGAAAGGGCTCTCCGGGTAAAATGAAGAATCGAGTTGCGAGCCACCACAAAAAAAATAAAAAAATGTTCTTCTCATTAAGGCAAAAACATTTAAATTAAGCCTTTGTCGAGGCTCTTTACATCGACCATCCAATATCCGTTTACCCCGGAAAATGACAACTTGTCAAGCAAACCCCACATAAAAAAACTAGTACTAATACGCCAAATAATATCAATTAATACAACATAGTACTAAACGGCTGGGCTCTACCGGTCCAACTTCCCTTTTCCCTTGCCATTCGGAAGTACCTCTTCGGTTTTCTCACCATAAACCCTCAGAATACAGGCTTCCACTTCTATCTTAGTCGAAGGCGAGCCCAGACAATCCCACTTCTCCTCCTCACTCATATTTTTAATATGGGTCTTGTCAGTCTTGGCCTGTTTAGATGAATTAACGGCAATAGGATCGGTAACACTGTCTTTGGTCGAGCGCTTAGTGACGTTAACTCGAGTCGCCTCCTTATCCTTTACCGTCGTGGTTTTCCTAACATTCGACTTGCCCTATTCTGGCGGACATTCGTAATCTCCTCGTCGGGAACAAGTAGGGTTTAACGGTCGAGCATTTTCTACAATAATGAGGTGAGAAAACCTCTGTCTCCAAGACATTCCAAACTCCCGGAGAGAACTTTCCATCCACAGATAAGACTTAGGGGGATCATCAGTAACCTCTGATACAGTTCGCCACACACCCATTTGGTACGCTAACTCGCCCGGGTATATATAAACCTGATCCCTTAAGAACAATATCAGCATAGTATGATCCGATGATGAGAACGGGAACCCAACCTTTCCACTAATATGCCACCACAAGATTATCCACCTAATACCAACCCGCCCCTTACCCTGCAAGTAGGCGTGCCATCCGTCCTCGATGTAACCATTGTTTCAAGGTTGCGCCTTCTTTTGACCCGTGAAACCTTTGGAGCTATAACTCTTGACGGACCGAGGAGGCTCGATCAAACCAAGCCTCTCTTGTAACCAAACCTGCATGAATCACAAGACAACTTCAAACTTTCGAACTAAGGCAAGTTTTGAAAATGGAAAGTATTACCTCAACGTACCTGCAAAATGATCCTAGAACCCCGGAAAGGAGCACAAATTAGCCGTGCCCGAGTATCGAGACCTATGATGAGCTCACCTAGAATAAGCAAAGAGAGTGACACTCATGCTCCATTCCAGTCATCACATCTAGGACCCAAGGACTACCCCAACCTTCATGCACCGACGCGTCCTCGAAAATATAATAGCATGCCACCGCAATATAGAGAGCTCGTTTACAAGTCAAGGGCGAAGTATCGCGAGAGCCCGTCTGGGAGAATGTCCTGACAAGTAACTTTAGGTCAATACCGCCTTCCCCAAAGAAATCCTTAGCTTCCACCAGTAAAAGGGAATGTCCAAAAAATGACGGAACTGTTCCACGAAAGTATCATCTCCTAGGGGTATACGAGGTCAAACCGAACACCACCCACCTATAGCATCCAGCTCCTCGGGAAGGGGACAAACATTACCTCCCGGGAAAGCAAAAACAAGGTTCTTAACATCCCAAAAACTAAAACATGTCAACAAGAAGTCATCTTGCACTTTAACCTACCTTAACGCGGTAACCATAGACAAACCTCAAGGTCACATTTTCTAAGACGACCCATCCACTCGGTCAAGAGACTCTCGAAACTTGACATTACACAATATAATAAAAGGAACCTATAAAGACAGTATGGAGATCTAGTATGTCTAAAACGAATACCCATAACCCGCATATATAGCCCTAATCCCACAACAATTAGGAAATCACGGAAAATTTCCATAACCGAGAATTAGGCCGCCCAAGCCCAGGTGCCCGAAGACCGGGCCGCACGAGCCCAACCGTGTAACACCCCTGATTTTTATACATTTAAATTAAATTAAAATTTTGTTCATGTTTTTATTTTTACGATTTAACTCGTAATTCTCAAAAAAAAAAATTATTATAAAACAAACTTATAGTTTATTCGTTTCGAACTCCTAAAATTCTATTCGTCTCGGAAACTCTTCTTATATTTAAAACATGATTTTTAGTTCTATTTCGATTCATTTTATACATTTAATTTGATTCTTATCGAAAATCTATTTTGACGATTTAAATTCTAAATTCTTTTTAAGCCCGAATTTCTATTTTTTGGCTCGAAGCTCACTTATTTTATGTTCGTCAAAACATTTATAACCTTTCCTCAAGAAATCAATTTAATTCACTTTATCGAAGATTTATTATTTATCGGGAAATACTTTTCATCGTCTAATTATTTATTTCTATAAGATTCGTTTCCATCTCGAATAATTTACATAATTCTTTTATTCGGCGACCCGATTATTTATTAATTTTATTGACTCGATTTTAACTCGGTTTCGTGGGTCAATTAACTTATCGTTACGGAGTTCATCAACTAACCGATTCTTTTAATTAATCCTTTGGTTCTTTTTCGCTAGTCAACCTCTGACTCCTCCACTTGTCCTTGCATCCTTATCTGCATTCAACCCCCTTTACTGTTTCATTCATTTCACCCCTCCTACCTCCACCGTTTCGTTCTTATCATTCTTTTCCTCTTCCTCTCTTTTCTTCTAATCTCGCCATTTTCAACCTCCATCCTTATCGATCCTCCCTTTTGCATCTCGCTCGACCTGCAGTTTCGTCGTTTTGAGTGCTAATCCGGCTGCCTCTGTCCATCGTACAAGGTGATGAAATCTGTTACCGCTTCCTTATTTCGTTCTTCTTATTTCAGTCGGTCTTGCTGTTTGTGCAACTTTTATGCTCAATTTCGTGACTTGTCTCCTTCTTCGTCCTGCTCGTCGTTGTTGCGCGCCTGCTCTCTGTCCATCTGCTATTGTGTCGTTGCAATTTAGTTCAATTTTTATGCTTTTGTTGTCTCATTCTTGTCCTGTTTCCTGCTGCGTTATACTGTTGTTGCTGCGTTATTCTGCCGCTGATCTCTGCACTACGTTCTTCTTTTTCTGTTGCTGCGATGTTATGCGTGGCCCGGTTTATGCTGTTTCGACGAGTTGTTCCCTGCTGCATTTCGTTGTTTCTTCTTTCTCTTTCTCTTCTTCTTCTTCTTCATTTTTCTGTCTCCTTCTCGTCCTTGTACTGTTGCTGTTCCGTGCTCTCTTCTGCTATTGTTTCACGTCCAATTGTCATCTTATGCATCACTGCTATCATTACTGCTTTGTTGTCTTGGTTCTGTTACGTTCGTTACTGCTGCTGTGTTCTATACCGTTACTTGTCGTCTCGCGTCGTCTTAGATGTGCACGTTTGCTGATGCTAGTGAATGTGGTCGTCTTATTGATATATTGTGCTACTGTCTATTGCCGTTGCTGTTTGGTTTCGTCCTACCTGCTTTCATCACTACTATACTGTCGGTGTTACGTGTTACTGTTGCCTCTGCTGTTATTACGGTTGTGCTTTTGTTAAGAATCGTTTCACACCGTGCTTCGTTATTGTTGTTGATATGCGTTGAGGTCGTTTGGTAGCGGCTCGTTTCTGTTATCCTGCTTCATTCATCTTCCCTCAATGTTGTATTGTTCCATCTCTATTGTTGTCTGTCTCTTTTCCATCATCGATTCTTTGCTTTCCTATTTCGTGAGCCTTACTTTCCGTCATTCTATTCTATCGTTCTTGTCATTCGTTTCTTACAATCCTTATTCCGATTTCTTTGTTTCTATTTCTTTTGTCTCGATTTCCGTTGGAGCCTCGAAGTCCTTTTGTAAGACAAGTATAAGCACGCTTGGAGTTTAGACTCATCAAGAAGGACAAGTACATGAGCGTTCGGTTATCGACTTGAGGTAACTTTAGGACGTTACTCGATTTTATATCATATGTTTGAGTAGTAGTATGTAGTAAATATTTTAACTTCGGTTTTCTAATTTTAGCTATTTATTATTTGCTAAATATTATTTAATAAATCGTGTGCTTATAAATATTTTTACAACTTTCGATATCGTTTTATAAACCGTTAGTAATTGTAATATTTACTATCGTTATAATATTTTGTTGGTTATCGTGACACTAGTAACTAAATAATATCGATTTCATATTTTCGTCATATTTCGTTAATTTATAATTTTAACTAAAAATCGTATTTTTATATTATAATCGAGATTTGTATACTTATTCAATAAATTAATTTTCGTTTTACGAATTATACTAATAAGTGAGAAAATAGTCGATTTTGTTAAATATATTTTTAGTCGGACTATTTTCACTAATAATTTCTTATTGTCTACAATTGATTATTTTTAGTAAAATCAGTATTACTTATTGTTAAAATCTATTTACTAAAACTAATTTGAAAGCTTTATAAAATCTCATTTAATTTATAAAATTTGTCAACTCAATTAATTTTGATATCGTTTTTCTTAAAACATCTCCTTTCTAAAATTTATAGTTTTAACTCGATTTCCTAATTATTTATATAATACTATATATTGACTTATTATTTTTTCTTTATATTTCGAGTAACGAATTTAAAAATATATTAAAGTTACGATAACGACGATAATAATAAAATGCAAATTTCGTTAGAAATGCTATTTTTATACATTTCACTTATTTTAATAACTTACGAATTTACTATACCAATATTTCTACTTTAAGTAAGTTTCTAAAATTAGCAAGTTTCTATTTAGTTTCTCTTTTAATATAAAATGGTTATTCCTTTTATCCATATCATTTATATTGATTATATTTACTTTTGAATATCGATAATGGCTGTTTTGGAGTTATGGAATGAGGACAAGTGTATGGGTAGAGTAATACAGTCTAGGATATACATTTTGCCATCAACTATAAAGCTGGTGTGTCTATATATGTTGAGACGCATTGGTCGTTGAACTGAGCATGGTTTGTGTTCAGGAGTGTGTATATTTTGACCTTAAACTTAGATATCGCATCGTGTAAGTCGCCGTCGGGTTGAACTGGATTACGGTTGGTGTCCAGGAGGGGTGTACATTATTTAAGACAGGACCTCGCTGCATGCACGCAGTCCTGTTATAGTTGTGTTGCCTAGTTAGAGACCGACGTCTAATTTGTTTTGACTAAGTTCTCGAAGCTAGTTTGAGTATTATCCTAGTGAAAGTCTATTCCGTTGCACTGATTGATTTCCATAACGCCATTTTTGAATATTATTATTATCGATTGATATTGACTTGCAGGTTTGCAAATGCTTTAAATTTCGCTGAAAACTTATTTTTATTATATCGTTTTAATGTTTTCTCATTTTACTTATTTTGATATAGTAATACTACTATTTTTTTCCATATGATATATAATATGGATGGGAGAACGTCCGAGTTACGCCCCACTGACGTGGTTGTTATATTTATAACATGACAGGTATTTGCTGCTGGGTTTTGGGTGTGAGCTAGCGACTAGCGTTGATCCTACTCTTTCTCTATTCATGTAAATTATGGATTTTTGTAACCCTTTATGGAGAATATTTATTTTAGCCCTTTTGTAAAAAGTGGCCTCTGTATTGACTGACCGTTCTTTTATTAAAATATAGAACCTCAGTGTGTTTTAATTCCAAATATACAGTGTCTCCGCCACTTTATTGTGTTAGATTTTCTAGGGGATTACAAAGCGTCCCAATTTCGAACCGCCTAGGCCCAGGTGACGATACAGTCAACCATCAAACCCACCAAGGTTTGAATATTATGCCGTCAGCCATGCCTTTCCTCATCAGCTATCACCTGACAACCCCGGACGTCAGGAATGACCTTCTGAGGTCGATAAAACCCCTTTCCAAAAGCCGAATTGCCCGCGCAAGAGTGGCAAGTCCACACGAACGACACATTTTCGTCCATCGGATCCACCGGACTTACACATTTTTTTATTTTCTTTTTTGGGGGATAAGCTACCCCACCTAGGCGTGTTGTAGTCTCGAAGGCATCATCAATTCGCGTCTATAGTCCAGTGAGACATTATCATTAAAGTATAAAAAAATGGTTTAACCATTTTTTAACCTTATTTTAAACATGAATGTCGAGACAATCACACTTGTTTCCCAACACCGAACATATACCCGATCAAAACATTTTAACTACGAAGCATTTCTCACATTTTGCACGTCTCGAGTCAAACATTTTAATCGACGTACTACTTGATCTAACTCCCGACTCAAACTAACGTGTTTCAAAATTCCGAAGAACATTTTTGAACTCTCATGCAATTCCAACGCATTCAAGACATCCTAAATTACGATGAAATCGCAAACGAACCAAACTTGAAGTGATTACTTGTCATCAAAGTCAACGTTTCAAAAGAAAAATAAAACATGAGACTAACAAATCAATCGATGTACTAAAAGTCTAAAATATACAAACTACACAAAATCCGAACACAAACCAAGTTTACAAACTATGGAGGACCCCAAGAAGCCGCACCGACAGCCAACACCGATGTTATCATCTAGATCTAAATCATCCAGATCCAGGAGAGGAGACTCGGAACCGTCTATGCCCGACAGCATGTCTAGGTTAGCTGTCTCGGGAATCCGTCCAACATCCTCGGTAGCACCCGTAGCATGACCCTCAGCCTCAACCTCTCTCTCCACCTCAGCCCCGAGCCTAGCCTCACCCTGCGCCGAGGTCTTTCCCTGAGTCCGAGCCAGATGCTCCTTGAGCTTGGCAATCTCATTATCCCGAGATTGCAGGAGCTTCAACAACTTGGCCTCCTCTGCCTCGAGCTCGGTCACCCGAGTCCCAACCTGCCTTATCATATCCGGGGTATCCTACAAATGCACCTATACTTTAGGAAATTATGCAACCAGCCTAGAAAACCAACCCTATAAAACGCATGCTTACAGATCGAGGTCCCGAAGTATCACGGGAAGAGGTAGCATCCGTCGTTGACGCGTAGGCCCGAAAGCAGTTGACAGCCTCCCACAACCGCTGATGAGAAACTGACAAAACCTGAAAAGACAAAACGAAACAAATTAGTCAAACAAAACCTAACCCTCAAGAGCCGAGGGCAAGGCAAATCCCAACACTTACCCGGTACACCCGGTCACGCCACTCCATCCTAGCCTCCATCTCCTCAGCAGAACACAGGGGAAGAGGCTCTGTAAAAGCTACCCCAGCCGCATCAACCCTGAGTAGTGTCAATGGGAATTCTGGGGGCTGAACAGCATCAGCCGGATCGGCCAGCAGAAGGAAAAGCAAACCGTTCAGAATAGAGGCGAACACTAAACCGTAGAACAAAACAAACGATAAGATAAAGAACCGAGTACTCACCACGAGGCGGTGGCAAGCTAGCCGCTCGCAGACGTGAGACAGATAAGAGGCAGCAGGCACCAATAGTGCGTCGCCTTCCTCTCCGTCCCTACCCTCGCGGACCTCTGCGGCGGTCGGTGGTCTAAACATAGGCTGGGAAGGATCAACCGGCACCCTGAACTCGTCATATAAGCACTGACGCATCAACGTCTCGTCCAGATACCACGCCGGGCGAAACAACACAGGAAGAAGCATCCTCATGTAGCTCCTTGGCCTCAACTCTGCCCTCACATACCCGGGCAGTCCCTCATAGTTGGCCCAAGGACGGGCCACGAACTACATAAACAAACTACTATTTCAACAACCCTAATCTTGGGGTCTACTAAGGAAAACAAATCGTACGAAGGAAACTTACATCTTCGAGATGCAGCTGGCTCACCAGCTCATTCTCCGACGATTAATGACACGTCATGGTCTTAGCCTGAGCCAACCTCCACTTAATCCCCGCCGGAAACCTAACCAAACGAGCGCGCACCATTTTAGGCGCTAAACAAGGGAAATAAGAATATATCCAAGCCTGCAAAGCCCAAAAACATGGTTAGCAAAACAAAACCCAAACTAAGTAAAAACCTGAAACCAAATACAGAGAATGATAACTAACCTCCATCACGAGACCTGGGCCCACAATGGGTAAAGCCGAGCCAGAGTCCACCCTTTGCGGCCTCACCATGACCTGTAGGCAACGGGTCATCTCCGTGAAAGTCGCGGTCACCCAATTAAAGCGTCCCAACTGATCTAAATCAGCCAAGAAAGGCAAAATCCTAGTACTAAACCTCTCGTCCTTATCCGAGAAGTGGGTCGATTGATTAGTCTAGTTTAGTAGGGATTAACAAGGGTCATTTAGTTGACTATTTTCTAGTTTTAGGTGTCTTTTGAAGGATTTTGGTGCATATGTCCAAATTGATGGGTTAATATAATAAAATGTGTAATTAGGTGGATTAAAGGGTGAAAACAAATATGGATTGTAATTGAAATGTTTGGGTTAAAGTGTCAACAATCTTTTGGAAGTGACGACAAATCAAGCCCAAAGTTAAAGTGAAAGTCCATACCAAGTAGAAGAAAGAAGTGGAGGATTCTAAAATCCGCTGCCAGCGGATTTTCTAAAATCCGCTGCCAGCAGCAGAAATTTGTGCATAGGATTCTTTATTGGATTCTTTTTCGCATAGGATTCTTTATCTAGTCTTTTGTTCTTCTTCTTTACTCACCTCTTTTATTCTTTTTCTTCTTCTTCATTATGATCATTTTTATGAGGCATTTTATGAAGCTTTATGAGCAATTGGAAAAGATGCTCCATGGATGACTTTATAAAGAGGAGAAGTTCACCATCACATGGATTATCGAAGACATCAAGTATCATTTGTAATTCTCAAAAACACACATATTTTCTAGTTTATTTTGCAAGTAGTTCTTTTGTATGGATGGCTAAGTTCTTATTCTTGGAACAAGTAGTTGAAGCCTTTCAAGCTAGTGAATTGTAAGACTCATTCCTGTTTTACTTTTATATTAGAATATCAAGTTTAATTTGCAATATTTCTTGGTTTGTTAATTCATCTTCTAGCTTGATCACCTAGTTTTTGTTATTGATAAATCATTGCTAGAATAGTAAAATGAATCTTTTGTTTGTTTAACAATATCCGAGTAGCAAATATAATTCACCAATTTGTATGCTTTTCATCGTTGTTGAGTTATAAAGATTAAACTTGTGTGAAACAAAGTGATACCGATTCAGTAATCGTTTTTCATCTTTGCTAAATTCCATCGTTCTAATCTACATATTGATATGATTTAGACGCTTGATTTAAATTGACAATATCGTAAGAGTTATTTGAGTATGCTTCTCATATCTTATAACTATTAATAAGTGGAATTGAAAGTCGATTAAACTTGATAGCAAAGTATTCTAATATACATTGTCAAATAGAAGAGTCAATGATCAATTCGTTAAGCTTGTGGTGGATATTGCTTGGTCCAAGTATTCTTCTCATATTTGTTACATCGTTTATTCATATTACTTTATTTTATTAATTTATTTCATTAGTTTATTAGACTTAGACTCGAAACATTAAAATCCCCCCCATTTGGTTACTATTATATATCGATTTACGCACACTTAAACAACACAATCACCTTCCTTGTGGGTTCGACCCCTACTTTCACTAACTACTAGTTTGTGTTAGAAGTGGATTAAAATGTTAATTTGGAGACTCACGACAAGTCTAGCCATCGATCCTTGGAAGTACCACAACCACAGACGGGCATCCTGCACCGGTGTTTTGGGTACTCGACCCTCTAGCACCGCCACCCTCTCAAAGTGATCGGTAATATGCGAACTCACTAGGGCATGAGACATACTGTAAGCCTCACGCTCCAAACAATCCCCAATCCAGCCCCGGACCTCAGCACTATCTAACCTAGGACCCTCGGGAACCCATCTAATCATCTCAGGACCCCAGGGCAAACCCGTGATAACCCCGAAGTCCTTCAAAGTCATCCCGACCTCTCCAGGCCAAAGGACATATAGAAGGTCGATGTAGTGTCATGAAACGATCAATCATCATTCTAATCACCATAAGGCAGCACTTGGTTTTACAACCTACAAATCGGACCTAGTGTTCGACCACTGGACCCAAGGTTGTCCCCGCGATAATCTCCTTTGACGCGGGGCTGAGCTTCTGAGAATAAATCTCCAAGCATGTCGTAAAACTCGAGAAGGTCCTCATCGGACCTGGAGACTTCAAATCGAGATAATACGAGCATAAATAAACCAAACTAGTGAAAACCAAAGTTTAAAGCCTAAACCAATAAGCACGAGTCAAGGTACTCACCAGGCCTTTCACGACACGGATAGAGACGCGCAAATCAGGATGGAACAATAACTGATGACCGTCCCAAACTCGGGCCCAAGGAGGATCGTCGTAAACAACCTCCTCAGCCTCGTGGACAGGATCCGGCACGTGAGTCCTCCTGGCAACCATCACGGGTTGTCCACACCTCGTAACCCTATCAAAATTGGCCTCATTTATGGCCCCAGTTCACGACGTTGTGAAGGAACGCTTCGTCGCCTCTTACGAATTCCCCGGGGAGTCAGGTTGCTCGACCCGGCGGCCTCTCCACTAGTATCAGGCAAGGGAGCTCCCTCGAGATGCTCAGTGTCATCCCTAGCTGCAAAACCCATCAAAAAACAAAATTATACGTCTCAGGTCAGGTCAAAGCAGCCCAATCAGGTCAAAATAAGCTCAAAATTTTAGATAGAAATATCAAAATTCTGAAAGACCCACAAGCATCCATTTTCGACCCCGGTCACAATAAAAGTGGTTTCGGGAAAATCCGACGTCATTACGGTATCATTTGGTCCGTCGTAAGCCACACAAATGCTCACGGAATGACCTAGAGTACATTCTGACTCACAATAGTTAACATGGAGGTCACCCATAATGTCACTTGCGCTAATCGAGCAAAATTACAAAGGTCAAGTACGAGAAAAAACCGGGAAAATGGTCCCTAAACCTTAGCATTTCGAAACTTCCCCATAGGAAGCCATTAGAGCACCTCAAAGCTTTGTATCAAGCTAACAACTACCCTATCAAGCTCTATTCTACCCTTATTTAACAATGGGACCAAAAGTAAACATCGAAACCAAGCAAAAATGAAACACCCAAATCGATTTTTAGGGTTCAAGCAAAATCGACCTATAATCAATCTAACTAAGCACAAATCAACAATAGGTGAGTAAGGGACACTTACGCGAGTTCGACATAATCGTATATGATGAAAATCGAGATGAAAATCGGTTGAACAAAGTCGAAAACGCGAGATTGAGTCGAAGGGTGTAGCACGTTTGGGTTTTGAGACCAATGAAATAACCCCCTTTCCTTCGCTGATTTTAAACAAATCTGACCCTCAAAATCCCGGACGCCTCATGTCAAGCGTCCTTATATTGGGTTGCTGGGGGCTAGGCATCTGAAGATTAAAGCGCCACAGGACCAGCGTCCAACCATTCAGCCCAAAGAAAAGACGGAAACAAATGGGACACAGTATCCGATAGCCGCGAGACGCACCCTCCTATTTTAAACAAAATAAGCAAGAAAGGGACAGTTTACTACCCCCATCCGATAAAGCAAGCCTCAAAACCACCTCAAATCGAAATCGGCCCCGAAAAAAAAATCTGAACAAAGAAAACTCAAGTGAACCCTGAAACATTCGAAAAGCAAATCTGAACGAAACAAACTCGATTGAATCCTGAAGCAATCGAAAAGCAAACCCGTGAGCCTAACGAGTCCCAAAGCATTCTGAAGGCAATTCAATTTCAAGTTCAATTCAATTCAAATTCGAATGAATCCTGAAGTATTCGAAAAACAAATTTTAAACCCATAAGCCTAACAAGTCCCAAAGCATTCTAAAGGCAATTCAAGTTCAAGTTTAATTCAATTCAAATTCGATTGAATCCTGAAACATTCGGAAAAAAAAAAACAAATCTGACCGAAGCAAATTTGATTGAATCCTGAAACATTAGAAAAAACAAATCTGACCGAAGCAAATTCGATTGAATCCTTAAACATTCGAAAAAACAAATCTGACCAAAGCAAATTCGATTGAATCTTGACGCATTCGAAAAATTTGAACAAAGCAAATTCGATTGAACCCTGACGCATTCGAAATAAATCTGAACACAGCAAATTCGAGTGAATCCTGAAACATTTGAGAAAAAAGGGATTAAAGCAACAAACCAAAGGATTAAACCAAAACTAAGACACACCAGAGGAATACTTTAAGCAAAAAAGCGAAACCCAAATCGACACAACCGTCCACCAAGGATTAAACCAAAACTAAGACACAAAAAAAAGACTTAAGCAAAAGGCCCGTGTCAAAACCCAAAATGACTAAGGCAACAAACCAAAAACAAGCTACCAAGCCTGGACCGGGCTCCGACAAGCAGCCACAGGCGAAGATGTCAGGTATGATTTCTAAGCCTTGGCTAGCGAGCCTCAAATATGTAGTCTAACGGACTTAAAACGACCTGAGCGGACGGCCACCAGGTCGTAATCCTCGATTCACCTGGGCGGCAATACTTTGACTTTCGCCTTGTTTAAGCCTCAGTCAAAGTGGGGGCTTCTGTAGACACCCAAATTTTGACCTGATGGCTGCAGAAGTGCCTGACAAACACCCAATGACGATAGGACTGCAACCACTACAAGAAAAATGGAGCTTACCAACCGATTTTTACCGACTGCCAAAATAATAGTCGGTAAACAGGAATACCGACCGCCAACAGTCGGCAATAATAAGTTCAGTCGGTAAATTACCGACCGAAAATAAAACGGTCGGAAAATTGGAAAAACGGTCGGTATTTAGCGTAATTACCGACCGATTTACGTAGATTACCGACTGATATTCTATCAGTCGGTGACTACTTTTAATTGATGCTCCCCCTTCATTCAGTACTCATTTGCTTTTATCTGAAAAAAAAATAAAACCCCAAATCTCTCTCCCCTGTCCCTTCGCGACCCATTCGCTACCCAGCCCTAAACCTACCTCCCCTCGCCGGACGTCATCTTCGCCGGACGCCGACCCTTCGTCGGACCTCCTCTTCGCCGGCCGCAGTTTCAGCCTTTGCCGGACCTCCTCCTTTTTACTGAAAATCACCAATTTCAAGTTAGGGTATGATTTTTGATTGAATTTGTTGTTTAATTTTGTTTAGTTTTGCTTTATTGTTGTTGTATGGTTGATGAATTCAACCTAGGTTAGTAAATTTCAGGTCGGTGATTCAAGTGTTGTTTGTGTTTGCTATTGTCATCATAGAAAATTGGTGAGATTAGTTATAAACGCACTTGTACTATCTTGTTGGTGTGGATATACGAATCTTACGATTATGTTAGTGTGAACAATTGATTGGGTTTTGGTGTGGATATACGAACCTTGCTATATGAAAGTCGTTTTAGTGTGAGCAATTGATTAGGTTTGTTGCAGAAATTTTGTTGTATGGTGATATGAATTGTGCGAGTATGAAATTTTGCAGCAAACTGTTTAGGATTGTGTGAGTACCGGACTACGTTAGATGTGAAATTCTTTGTACTTTGGGAGCCTGATTAGGTTTTATGGGAAACTTGTTTGGTAAGCGGAGATAGTAGAAGATTATGGAGTGAATTCGAGGTCTTATGTACATTTGAGCTTGTGTGAGTGTGTGACTGATCATATAGCTTTTGATGTCGATATTATTTACTAGAGTGTGATGAGTGCAGAGTATGCAGTATGTAGCAGATGTAGGTTCTTATGTGATATGAGTAGGTTGGGGATGGGATATGTTTGTGTACTAGAGGGGGTAATTACTAATTAGAGCTATACGGAAGTGGGAAGGTTAGCAAAATGTTGGTAAGCAAGAGATAGTAGCACATTGTAGGTGTAACCTTACAAATTACATGGTACCTAAGAAGAGTATGCAGTATATGTATATTTTGCAAGTCACAAATAAAAATAATAATTTTGAGTATATATATATGTGAAAGAGTTGTCAAAATGAAAGCTTATTAAGCGTACAGTATTATTCATCAGGTTGTATATCTATATAATAATAGAGTCTTGAGTTAACATAGTTATCAAATAAGAAAGATATAAAGAAATAGAGTATAAATATTCTAACTTAAACAAAAAATTCTGTATATCAAACTATCAACAATATAGACTCAATTAGTCCCAAGTTGGGGTTTCTTTATTGAAGTTCACGTTAGTCATTATATATATATATATATATATATATATAATGTGTATGCATACGTTGTCAAATGTAAATACGTTTTCATTTTTTTGTTTTTATAGGAAATCTAATAATGACGAGTACGGAAAGAAAATGAATGTATGAAAGGGTAGACGATAGAAATAAAGTTACATATGAGTTTATAATTGGGGTGGAGGATTTTATTCTATATGCAAAGAAACAAGATGAATTCAAGAAATCACAGATTCTTAGATGTCCATGTGTGAAGTGCCAAAATTTGAAGTACTTGGATGAGTTTACGGTTAAAGAACATCTCATTAGCAAAGGGTTTATGCCTGGTTAAACAAATTGGGTATGCCATGGAGAACCCTTTTCTTTTACTAATAATCCTACTAGTTCACCAAACACTAATGCTTCCATCAACCAACCTTATCGAGAGATGTTACTAGATGCCTTAGGTAACACAGTGTTCGATCGTGTTGAGGATTCTCCTATTACTGAAGAAGAAAGCCCACACCCTGAACTGAAGGATTTTTTTGAAATGTTAGAGGCGGCCGAGAAACCTTTGTATCATAGATGTGAGGCATCATTGCTAGAAGTAGCTTTGAGGATGATTAACATTAAATGTGAGAAGAACATATCGCAAAGATGTCTTGATAAGATTGCTGCTTTGATTGAGGATATCATTCCAAGAGATAATTTGATGACTCGCACATTTTATGACACTAAAAAATTGCTTAGGGGCCTTCAAATGCCTCATCATAGGATTCATTCATGTCAGGACGGATGTATGTTATTTTGGAAAGAAGACTCTTTGCTCGATAAATGTAAAAAGTGTGGAAAAGATAGGTATAAGAAAAAAAACTTTTAGTGGGGCAAACATACCTTTCAAAGTGTTAACCTATCTCCCAATAGCACCAAGATTGCAACATTTTTATGCAACCAAGAACATTGCAAAAGAAATGAGATGGCATATTGAAAATCCATGTGTACCAGGGACCATGGCTCATCCAAGTGACAGTGAGGCTTGGAAGCATTTAGATAATATGTTTCCGGAGTTTGCTAGCGAGCCTCGTAATGTTAGACTTGGACTTTGCACAGATGGTTTACACCATATGGTCAGTTTGGTAAGTCTTATTCATGTTGGTCGGTGATTCTCACTCCTTATAATCTACCGCCTGGGTTATGCATGAAAAAACAATTTATGCTTCTATCCTTGATCGTTCCGGGACCCAAAAATCCTAAGAAAAACTTGGACATATATATGCAACCTCTTATTGATGAGTTGAAAGAGTTGTGAGACACAGGAGTGGTCACCTACGATGTGTCGAAGAAGAAAGAATTCGGCTCAAAGCATGCATTTTATGGACCATCAATGATTTTCCGGCGTATGGGATGCTTTCTGGGTGGGCTACTGCCGGTAAACTTGCATGTCCATATTGTATGAAAGACACCAAGGCGTTCTGGCTTCCACATGGAGGTAAAATGTGTTGGTTTGATTGTCACAGACAATTCCTACCACTACATCATGCATTCCGTTATAACAAGACCGCCTTTAGTAAGGGTAAGTATGAGAATGACGAACCACCTCCAACATTGTCCGGTTTTGAAATTTGGGAGACGGTTTCTGATTATCCTACAGTCATTGATGGCAGTGATAGTGAACTCAAAGAACTAAAAAGGTTGAAAACAGGATGGTTCAAAAAAAGTATATTATGGGAGCTACCTTATTGGAAGCATTTGCTGATTCGGCACAACTTGGATGTCATGCATATCGAAAAAAACTTCTTCGAGCAATTAATTCACACAATCATGGATAATAAAAAGAAAACAGCTGACACCCATAATACAAGGAAGGACTTGCACAAATTATGCAGTAGAGGCAACCTACACATTAAGGACGGTCGCAAACCAAAAGCCCCATACACTCTTGATAAAGTTCAAAGAAAGTTATTGTGTGAGTGGATTTGCAATTTGAGGTTCCCAGATGGCTACGCATCAGACTTTAGTCGATTTGTGGACCTACACAGTCTTACACTTCATGGTATGAAGAGCCACGATTGTCATGTATTCATGGAAAGATTATTACATGTTGCTTTGAAACATTTGTTGCCAACTAATGTGTGGAATGCAATTACTGAGATAAGTCAGTTTTTCCGTGATCTGTGTTTGTCAACCCTCACAAATCAAAATGTAGAGCGGTTGGAGAACGACATCGCGGAGATTATCTGCAAACTTGAAAAAGTGTTTCCACCATCGTTTTTCAATTCGATGGAACACTTACCTATACATTTGCCTTATGAAGCAAGGGTTGGTGGCCCTGTACAATATCGGTGGATGTACCCTTTCGAGAGGTAAATTTCTGATTATATTCAATTTATTATTGTTTTGAGAGATAAATGAGATATTAACACTAGGTCAAACTGTAGGTTTCTTAATCACTTGAAAAAAAAAGTTGGTAATAAGGCACGGGTGGAAGGTTCTATTTGCAATGCTTTCTTAACTGAAGAGATATCAAATTTCTGTTCTCTGTACTTTGAAGAGCATGTAGATACAAAGGATAAAAATTTGGATGTGGGCACAGTAGATGTCAATGATTCATCTTTACCTGAGCTTTTCCAACAACACAAAGGTAGAGCATTTACTAAACCAAAACATAGATACTTGGACGAACAAGAACACGATCGTGCCCACCTTTATGCCTTATCAAACTGTGAACTACTAGGAGAATATGAACGGTACGTAAACACTAACAAAATTATTTAAACCTTTGAAAATTATTAATGTACACATAACAACTAAATTTGGAAATTACACCATATTTGAAAAGTTCATTCTAGAGCAGCATCCACGAGCAAAAATGCATGAAGTTTTGACTACATATGAGAAGTTATTTCCAAATTGGTTTAAAAGATATGTAAGTCTCATTTTTAATATATTACAGTAAAATAAACTTTGAGTACGTCACAAATCTAATAACACTACTACGAAATAGGTATCTGAGATGAATGTCGGAGATGATTTGATTCAAGCCTTAGCAACAGGTCCTTCTAAAGAAGTAAACACTTGGCAAAGATATTCAATAAATGGGTTCAATTTTCACACAGTGAAATATGGAAAAAATAGAGATACTATGAATTATGGTGTTTGCGTCAATAATGTTGAAGGAGATGATTACTATGGCACTTTAGAGGAGATTATTGAGTTGAGGTATTGTGGGGAGAAAAGAATTTATAATGCTATCTTGTTTAAGTGTTCTTGGATGGATAATTCCGCAAATGGTACAATTGTTCACGGGCTTTATAAACTTGTAGAAGTTAATAATAAGAGGAAATATGGAAAATATGATCCTTTCGTACTTGCACATCAAGTTAGTCAAGTTTATTATGCTCCATACCCAAATCCGAAAAAGGATAGACAACATTGGTGGGCGGTTTTCAAGGGTAGGGCGAAATCACAATTTAATGCACCGGTGGATGTCACAGTATTTCAAGAAGATGTGACATGTACTCCATTATTATCTACGCTTGGCAACAACGATGTCGTAGAAAATATAAATGAAGGGGAGGATGACGAAGAGATGAATGAGTTGGGTGATGACATGGTTGTGGAAGAGGAGGAAGAGATGGAGATGGACGAATTTGAAGATGAATTTGAGGATGAAGAGTCAGATGATTTTGAAGAAGAAGTAGAAGAAGAAGAAGATCTGGATGAAGATGAAGATGAAGATGAAGATGAAGATGAAGCAGAAGATGATGATGATGATGATGATGATGGCAAACTTGTATTTTATTCCAAAAAAAATGGATAATATTTTATGTTAAAGAACTTGTTTAGAAACTTTTTGTCAATGTGCACTTATTTCATATTTCTTGTTATTTGTATCTGTTTCTCTATTTTTTCATTCAACAGATCATATCAGAAAGATGGTCGGACGTGGTGAAGAACGTGGCCGTGGCCTTGGACGTGGCCATGGACGTGGACGTGGACGTGGACGTGAACAAGAAAAACGACAAGCGGTGGAAATGGATGACCTGGAAGAGCAAGAGGAAGAGCAAGAGCAAGAGCAAGAGGAAGAGGAAGAGCACGAGCATTTAGACGATCAAGAGCAAGAGGAGCACGAACAACCTCATGGGCGAAAAAAATTAAAACGTGACGGGCTTTGGTATTGTTTATTTAGTGTTAGGTTTAGTATAATATTTTTTTCACCAAAATTCTAATTTATTGTTCTTGTCTTATTGAAGGTTTGATGACTCAGAGGTGGTTAGAAAAATCACCAATCAATTAAAGGTTACTACCACAATCCACACATGAACTACAGGAAGACCCCTTCATCGGTGAAAACTAAATGGTTTAATAATTTTAGGGTATATATTCACTTGTCTATATATATATATATATATATATATATATATATATATATATATATTCAAGGATATATACTTGTAGTTATTCGTCATTACTTATATTGGTTTTTTCAGAGGTTTTTTAGTTGGAAGCCTGAGATCGAAGATGAAGTCAAAAGAAATTTTGACGACAATGCTCGGAAGCGTCTTAAGAACACAGTGAATGATATTTGCGAGCTTAAGAATGGAAAACAAAAACCTTGCCCTGGATGGATGATTCCTCAAGTCTATAAGGACTTATTGGATAAACGCAAAACTAAGGCATTTCTGAAGAAATCAAGACAAGCAGCTGCAAACAAGAATCGTGCTGCGCCTGGCCCTACACATCACTTGGGGTCGATTAAGGCAACAAAACACGCTTCAAGGATGGTGATGACACAATACATTTACATTTTTATCGTTCTTATTCGATTAGCCAAATCCTTTTTTTGTTTTTTTAAAAAAGAATCTTTGTTTTTTAAGATGTCGAGTATGGGTGGCAAAAGACCCACAGCACCAGAGCTTTTCCAAGAGATCCACAGCAAAGATATAAACGACAAAAAAGAGTTGACGAATAAGAAGGCGAAAGCTGTTTATGTAAGTATTATTCTTAACATTTTAATCCATTGCTTGGACGGTGTTCAAGGGTAATTAATTTACAATTAATTTTTTAACATTGTTTTTCTGTTTCCTAATGGTATACAGGACCGTTACGAACAACTGAAACACCAAAACCAAGAAAAAGGTAAAGAAGTAGCAGACGATGAAGTATGGTTTGAAGCTGTAGATGGATTCAAGAAGGGGAATGTTTATGGATTGGGAACCGCTGCACCATTATACTTTTCACCTTATGTGGCCACGAGGGGTAACTCCTCTAAAGCTGCTTATGTTCCCGGTATTCTAACTCAGGTCGAAAATCGGAATGCTGAATTTGAAAGGATTATGGTGGAAGCATTTAATAAAGAAAGGGAGGAAAATCAAAAATTTAGAGAAGATCGGCAAAGGGAAGCTCAAGAGTCTCGGGCTAGAGAGGAGATGTTGTTGAAACAACAAGAGCTCCTTAGTCAACAATTGGCCAACATGTCTCAAATGATCCAAACTCAAAATTGCAATCCGAATCCCTTTACGAACTTTTGGAACCCTAATGATGATAATTCAGGAGGAGGTGGAGTTGGGGGAGCCGGCGTTGGTTTTCAAGTCTAGGAAATGGAAACTCAAGTACGGAGTAGTTGTATGGAAATTCAAGACAAGGGGATGATAATTCTAATTTAGTCTTCTAAGTTGTTTGAACTTTGGCTTCACTTTTAGGTTGTTTAATTTAAACTTTAGTACTCTTTCAAGTTAGTTAAAAAATTGTAGTTTACTCTTTTAAGTAGTTTAAACATTTTAGAATGTTTGTTGAAGGTTGAACTTATGTGAATGGATGATAATATTGAAGATTCAATTATGTGAACGAATGATGGAGAAGTTGAAGTTAAATGAACGAATGAATGGTGTTGAAAGTTCAAGTGAATGAATGAATGGCGTTGAAGATTTGTTGTTATTGGATTTTATAAGTTTGGTGTGGGTAATATAAATATGTTGCAAATGGGAGGACAACGAAAGAAAGAAAACATATTAATGTGTATTTCATTACCGACCGACAATTATGTTTTACCGACCGAATTCATCATTGATCCGACCAAGAATAGAAACTAGGCTACTGGTTGTTGTCAGTCGGAAACTAATGCCGACCGCAGGAAACGGTCGGTAAACTTAATTTACCGACCGCATTCCCGACCGATTCTTTCATGTGCCGACCGACCAAGTGCCATTACCGACCGACTAACTGCGGTCGGTATTCTTGATTACCGACCGATTTATTATTTGTCGATAATTGCCCTGTCGGTGATTGCCGACTGATGTAATCGGTCAGTAAATATATTTTACCGACCAATGTCGAACCGTAGAGAGAGATTTCAAAACGGTCGGTAATCTCATTTACCGACCGATACAAAAGGATTACCGACCGATTTTGTCGGTTGGTAAATAGATTCATTCTTGTAGTGAACGGGACGCGAGATTACGGTGTTTTAGTTGGTTTTTCTATAGAATAGATTAAATAATTAATCGGAAAAATTAATTCAACATCAAAATGTTCTTAGTCGTGTCATTACGGTCGCGTCGACACTAATTAGAGTCAATTCCGACACCGGAGCACCGAATCGGCCGCGAAATATGTAAAATCAAACCCGAGTCAACGCGTCGGGCCGAGCAAACCTCGAGACACGCACCCGAAGCCCACCTGGCGCTCGACGCGCTAGCGTTAACGGGAATCCTTAATCCCCAAGCAATGCAAATATACGCATTTTCTCCGTTTTGGAAAATTTCAAAATCGGATCTTCAAAAATACAGGCGCCTCATACCAGGCGTCCCAAGATTGATGCACACGACACAAGGCGATTGATTTCAAGTGCGCAGGAGTTTAATCGTCCTAAAACTCGATTTGAACTGCGCGAACAACTATAAGTACCCCCCTCTCCTCCGCTCATTTCAACACACCAAACGAATTCGTGAACCATTTGTCTCACAATTCGCTCTCCTCCTCTTCTTCTCTAACTTAGGTCGCACTCCGACACTAAGTACGATCCACTCGATCATTGTCCCGATAAGCAAATCGACGCTACTCCTCACTCTCGAGAACTCCACTTGAAATAGAGGGGCACCTGCGCTCGACTATCCAACTCCGAGTATAGCAGTGAAGCTCTGCCGGATTCACCGCAGAATCAGTTGTAGCAGCAAAGCTCTTCCAAATTCACCGCAGGACAAGTTATAAGGATCCACCTCAAAGTCGATTCATCACTTGGTTGTCGTCTAAACAAAACTTTAGTTTTTTCACTTTTTTCTTTATGCACTTCGATAATATCAAGTCCGGTTAATACGACCTCTAGGTCTATGTCACGTCACAAATATACATAACATCCACAACTTAAACCTTAAGCACTAAAGCACCTTAACTAAACCCGAGTAGTTCCGAGATCCATTCTCAACCATCTATGCATCGTGTCTCGTTTAGTGTACACTCCGAGGTACAACTCCTCACTATGTAATTTACTTACATTTCGCATTTTATAATCGCATGCTAAATCACCTAACATAGAATTCAAAACGTAGAGAAGCTAAAATTGAACAAAGCAATGGTCGGGTTCCGTATTAATCCTGGTGTTCACCATACGTGGTTCTATGCATCCCTATTAATATCAAACCAATGCATCTTAAGCAGAATACCATGTAAGGTATACCAGAAGAGTGACTAATATCCGTATTATCGCGTTAAATTCGCTGAAAATGTATTTTTATCATATCATATCATTTTAATGTTTTCCATTTTAACATATATTGATATATAAATACTATTATTTTCATATGATATAATATGGCTGGGAGTACGTCCGAGTTACTCCAGACTGTTGTGGCTGTTATGTTTATAGCACGTCAGATATTTGTTGCTGGGTTTTGGGTGTGAGCTAGCGAGTAGCGTGGATCCTACTCATTCTTCATTCATGTAATTTGTGGACTTGTATAAACCTGTTTGGAGAATTTTCTTTTTAGCCCTTTTGTAAAAAGTGGCCTTTGTATGGACTTACCATTTCTTTTAATAAGATATAGTTTGTCAGTGTGTTTTAATCTCAACTCTACAGTGTTTTCGCCACTGTATTGCGTTAAAATTTCTATGGGATTACATGTGGATTGAAGTTTTGCCCGATGGTTGTCTTTTGCCCTTTTTGTCATGGTTCCACTCTTGTTGCTTAGACTTTTGCTTTATGACATGCCTTGGACAATATTCCGCTCCCTCGTGCCCATGTAAGAACGAACATGCTCTCCGACAATGGATTCCTGTCAAAATAATAGGAAAACTACCTAAAAACACGTAAAATTCAAAAGAAAGACTGCTAGCATGAGAAAGACTCGCTCAAAGCTGAGTGGCACGGGACCTAAAGAAAAAGAATTGTACCCTTAAGCACTACATGCCTGGAATGACTCTCATTGTCAATGGTTCCGGATATCCGAAAACCGTCAATTCTGAGTAAAGGGTGAGGGTACGTATTGGAAAGCCAACATCCGCTAGACATCGACACCTCATCCCGCCCGCACGTAGAGGCCTCTACTAATGAATTGGTGGGCTGATAACTTTGTTCCTTTCTTGTGGCGGAAGTACAGTAACATCCATTGTTTTAACCCTATATCTTTGCTATGTCGGTTGTTTAAATACAAGTAAGATTTGTCTTCGAAGTAGGTCCTGGCATCCACCAGGTCCTGGATGTCGTGTTTGAGGCGATCACAGTTCTCCGTATCGTGCCCCCTTCCCTGATGATATAGGCAGTTGGCACTGGAGTCCCAGCCCGCACTTCGGGCCTCGACGAGTGGGTCTAGAGTAGGGACGAGCTGTGATAACTGCCAATCATCGTTAGCAATCCTAAGAGCCTCGGCGTAGGTCATGCCTAGGTCCGTCAAGCTTCTGAAGAGACGTCCCCCGAGGACTGGGACGAACCTAGCCGGCTTGAGCCTCATCCGTTCCCTAGGGATGAAGGGCTTTTCGTCAATCTCCTCTTGGGGAAGGTTTCGTGTTTCGTCGGCAGCTTCTTCAAGCTTGCCGAGTTGGAGGGGGATGTTGTCATGTGCGGCAGTTATTTGGGCAGTGGTATTTTGGATTTCTTTGACAAGCCCTAGCACGGTGTTGAGTTGTTCGAGGTTGTTGCCGGAAGACATCTTTAGATCTACGAGACAGGACTGAAGATGAGACTATTTCCACCAGATTACTTAAAGACTCGAGGAATGTTCACAATCAAGCGACATCGAAGTGAGACCCTTGATTCGCGCGTGTTTACGATCATCCGTTTAGAGCCACAGGTGCTTTAGACTCTCGGTGTATTCGGCAAAGCGCCTAATGAATCGTGTCTCTAAAACGAGACGATTTGATGTAAATCTTGGGATTAAGATTTAAAGAAAGAGGACTTTCTCGAGATGAGACAACCCAAAATGTAAGACCTCGAGTAGAGGCGATCCTAGCAACTAACACAGACAGTTAATCAGACGATTGTACGACGTAAGGAATTGATCGCGATCCCGGTTCAGAATCAAAGAGTTTAGGTGCTTTTCGAAAACAAATGAGGTTTGAGAATAAAACCTCTTTTGAAATGTAGGATTCATAAAAATTGGTGTCACGATGGGGTGGCGACATCGTTTGTGATGTATCGAAAAAGTGTCGTTATATGATTGTTGATGAGAAAATGTGCAAATGGAGGTTTTGCAAGAAAAGCGTGGTTCTAAAGGAACCGGTTTTGAAAGTGTGACATTGTGCTTTTATCGAGACTACTATTGATTAGCTAGTTCGATAATTGTGGTGTAGATGGTGCCTGTGACGGGCCATGACGTCTCGTGACGGTGCTTTGAAAATGTGACTAAACTTTCATTAGAGAATCTAGGCAATGAAAGTCTTTTTCTTTTCTTTTTTGAAGAAGAAACTTTTAAAACGGGTGGAAAACCCGCGCTTGTCAACTCAATTAACCGGCATTTCGAGGGTGGGGGTGATGTATTGTGAAAAATATTTTGATGATGTAATCGTTTTGGTTTCCTTGACTTCAATAATTGAAGATTTGGTTGTGATAACGGTTTGTATGGAAAAAAGAATGCTTTGAAAATAAGATGTAACCGCCTAGGGTACCTCGTTCCCATTTATTTGGAGTTCAGCATTTATTAGCGGTCCTTGTTGTTGTTGGAAAACTATGAGTTTTACTTTGGCCAAGGTGATGACGCTCAAAAAAAGGTTTTTTTCTCGAAAGTAATAAGTGTAAAATCTGCCATGACGATAGCATTTAAAACGTTTTCTTTTTTTCGAAAATAACTATGATTTGATCAGAGTATCGGCGCTCAAAAGGTTGTTTTGAAAAGAAGAGATTTTTTTCGAAAACGGAATTGGTTGCGGATGAATATGTTGTCTTGGTTGAATCCAGATTTTAGTGTTTTATTTGGGTTGTTCAAACACGCTACATATAACTAGGAATGCGTACACTCATGCAAGATGCAAACACGGATAGGTTAGGGTAGGCTACCGCCCACGAATAGCCTTTGCTTAGGCGTCGACAGGTCATCTGGGGAGATAAGTGACGTGTCGTCCGCTTAGAACCACTCGTTTAGTATATCCGCGGGGTACGCGTTAGGTGGCCGGAGCGTCAATTGAGGATCTCTCCGCGTGTCGATAAGGATCTTACCGTGAAGAGGTCGATTGGTCCTGATATCAATTAGGGTGGGCTTTTTAGGGCCAAAACCTGTAGTGACCACAACTAGGAACTAGGAAATGAGCTTCACCGACCTCGTTCGAGTTACACCACCGCTGGAAACATGTTTCCAAATCCCCAGCGGAGTCGCCAAACTGTGGACGTCCGTCCGCACCGTTCGGCGCACCGCGAGCGCCTGCGTAGAACCGACCCGATTTTCAATCGCGGCGGCCACCCATGCGGCCTCTCCCGGCCGAGGGCCGGTCCGATCTCACGTTTGGGGTGAAGATTCGGACCTCGATTCGGATGACGATTTGGACTTGTACTAGACGGGCGCAGGCGCCCGTGTTTCCGTTGCAATCGATCAAGTCATGGTTGTAAATGATTAAAGGCCGATATGTTTGGTAAGGTGATCTTTTTAGTGAACCAAATTCGTTGCCGATTTGTGGAGTCGCCACAGAGTCAATTATGCGGATTCGGAAACCATTCAAGTCAACTTTGATCCTTAGTCGGCTCAAAGCTAAGTGGCACGGGACCTAAAGATAAAGACTTGTACCCTTAAGCACTCCATGCCCGGAATGACTCTCATTGCCAATGGTTTCGGATATCCGAAAACCATCGATTCTGAGTAAAGGGTGAGGGTACGTATTGGGAAGCCAACATCCGCTAGACATCGATACCCAATCCCGCCTACACGTAGCGGCCTCTATTAATCAATCGGTGGGATGATAACTTTGTTCCTTTGTTATGGCGGAATTACGGTAACATTAATTATTTTAACCCTATATCTTTGCTATGTCGGTTGTTTAAAGACAAGTAAGCTTTGTCGTCGAAGTAGGTGTATTTACATTCTTTGCATGCGATTTCACGTGAAAGGCAGGCCACGAAAAGATGCAGATTGGAGAGTAGGGAGTACTAATATTATACGTATTAGCAAATCAGTTTTAACGTGATAATATGGATATTAGTCATTCCCGTGGTATACCTTACTTGGTATTCTGCTTAAGATGCGTCGGTTCGGTATTAATAGGAATGCATCGAACCTTGTAAGGTGAGCACCGGGACTAATACGGAACCCGACCATCACTTTGTTCAGTTATAGCTTGTGTATGTTTTGATGTTTGTGTTAGGTGATTTAGCATGCGATTATAAGGTCATAAAAGCAATAAATCATACGAAAGCAGTAAATGCGAAATGTAAGTAAATCACATAGTGAGGAGTTGCACCCTCTGAGTAAACACTAAACGCAACATGATGCATAGATAGTTGAGAACGGATCTCGGAATTACTCGGGTCAATTTAGAGTGTTTTAGTGTTTATGGTTGAAGTTCGGACGTTACGTGTTTTAGTACGTGTTGTGGACCTAGCATCCACGCTTGACATTATTGTAGTGCATAATAGATGTATAGAAATGTAAAGTTCTGTTTAGATGACAACCTAGTGACAATTTAACTTTGAATGGCGGATCCTCCTAGCTCGCCTGGTGATTTTGGTAGAGTTCCGTTACCGTTTGTTTGTTCCGCGGCTAATCCGGCAGAGTTCCGTTGCTATTTGTGGGTTCTGCTGTTAATCCGGTACAACTCCGTTACTAGACTCGGAGTAGCTAGTCGATCGCTGGCACCTCGGGATCGAGTGGAGAATGTGAGGAGTAGCGTTGATTTCGCTTATCAGGACTACGATCGAGTGGATCGTTGGCTTTGGGTGTCGGAGTGCGAGCCCAAACTAAGAGAAACTCATAATGAGTAAAGGGAGAAGAGAAGATGAGATTGTGTGTCGAATGAATGGGGTGGAGGGGGGTATTTATAATTGTTTTCCGCTCTCGTCACCTAGATGGACGCCTGAGTCCAGGCGCACCAGAACTCAGGCGCGAAGTGAGGCGCTCGGAGATTTGAAGATACGATTTTGATACTTTCCATAACCGAGAGTGTGCATATCATTTGTAAGTTTGGGGGTTAAGTTTTCTCCTTAACCTAGTGCGCCGTTGCGTCGAGTGGACCTCGGGTGTGCATCCCGAGGTTCGCTTGGCCCGGTGCTGACTCGGGTTTGATTTAACGTATTTCGGGATCGATTCGGACTCTCGGTGTCGGAATTGACTCTAATTAGTGTCTATGCTACCGTAATGACACGACTAAGGCTGTCTTGATGTTATTTTAATTTTTCCGATTAATTATTTGATCCGTTCTATAGAAAAACTACCTAAAACGTCATATTCTCGCATCGCCTTGCAGTCCGATCGTCATCGGGTGTTTGCTGGGCACTCGTGCAGCCACCAGGTCCAAATCTGGGTGTCTACAAGAAGCCAGATTGGATTACTGCTGAGGTGGCCAAAAATCAAGGACCGGGTAAACGATCCAACATTCCAAGCAAGATCAAGTAAGTTCTCTGCCAACCGTAAATCAGGAGCTAATGGAAAGGGAAAGGCGCCGGCCACTCACCTAATGGATCGAAGAAGCACCCTACAATTTATGGACGATATGGTAATCTTCTTCCCAAATTCTTAGTCCTCTACTCAATTTATAGATTCTATATAACTTTAATACCCTTACATGTATAAATTTTGATGTGGCGTTCACTTACATGTATAAAGTTTGTAGAGTCACGCTTATTCTTTTCAAAATTATACGTAGTTATATGAAGTATATAATTTCTTTAATTAAGTTGTAAGTTACTCCCTTCGTCACTATATTTTGCCTCATTACCTCAATATTTGTGAGGAGTATTATAATGAAATGGGGCAAAAAATAGTGACCAGAGGGAGTAGTATATATGATAATGCATTGGATATGTATAAATAATTAAGAGTTTGAAGCCCTAATGATTAACTTGTTGGAAAAAGACACTCAAGAAGTTCAAACGGCCATTGAAGTGTTGGAGAAAGCGAAGAAACATCCCAAAAAGGGTTGGCTGAGCAAAAAAGCGAGCGAAGTAGCTGTAAGTATAAATAAGAAATATAAAAATTCTTATTTCATTCAATGATCTAATGAAACAATAACAGATCTTATTAAAAAAGGCTGAAGTAGTAGAGAGTAAGAGGGCTACTATAACAACCACCCCCCCCCCCCCCCCCGATTTTTTTATATAAATTAAATTTTATTTAACTTGTATTCTATTTACGATTTAATTCGTAAATCTTATAATTATTCTAAAATGAATTTATCTTTTAATCTTCAAACTCCTAAAATTCTATTTGTCTCGAAAACTCTTCTTATATTTAAAACATATTTTTATTCTTGTTTCGATTTATTTTATACTTTTAATCCTTATTGAACATCTATTTCGACAATCTAAATTCTAAACTATTTTGATTTAAGATCGAATTTCTTTTATCAACTCGAATCTCATTTTATTAAGCTTCGTCAAAATATTTATTATTTTCCTCAAGAAACCAATTTAATTCATTATCGTCAAAAAAAATTATAAATCATGAAACATTATTTCAAAACTCAAAAGGTTTATTTTACTCTGAGATATGATTTCTTCATCTTGTGGGACGAATTAATTACTTTCGTTAACTTCGTTTTCGTTATGAATATTCATTTTAGCCCGAGAAATATTTTTAATTACTCTTTTTCGTGTTTCGGCTCAATTAATTATAATTTTACTTATCTAGATTTTAACCCGATTTCTCCTTTGGCCAATTTTTAATTTAATGACCTTTTTTTGATGAAATGTTAGTATATTATCTTTCACAAAAAAAGTTTACAAAGTAATAACCCCAAAAACGACCTAGATGGCCCGAATGAGGTTACTAATTTCGTTCAGCACATTACACAAGACCTTATCTTTTCTAGCAATACTCTCTAGTCTAACCTTAACTCCCATTTTAATCTCCTTTATCACAGACTCCGGATGTTGAAGGATATTTTCCACTCTCGCTTTATTCCTCTTCATCTAGATCGTGTACCAGGTAGCTACCATAACGGTAGCCTGAATGCACCCACCTGGGCCATCCACTATCCTGTAATCCAGAGGATCAAGCAGTTTCATCTTCATCCAGTCTTCAATTCCCGCTCTCACTCTCCTACTGAAATAACACTCCAGCATCAAGTTAATCGTCGTTTCAGTCTTACCACCACATATGCAGCATAAATCGTCAGTACAATAGCCTAGTCTGAACATTTTCTCCCTAGTATTCAGCCCCCTATTAAGCATAATCCAAGAAATAGGTGAATGCTTAGGAACGTTCCACTGATTCCACGCAAGCTTACTCCACTGAACCTTCGGGCTATCTCCTCTGATCCACGCGTATCCTCTCGCGATAGTATAGTCTCCATTGTCCTGATTCCGTATATCATTCACGTAGCCTGCCTTAAGTCTCTCTTTCGCTTTACAAATTGTTCTCCAGGTCCAAGCAATATCATTTTGAGGTGAGTAATCATGCCAATTTTTTCCCTTAAGATAATTATGATTGATCCATTTAACCTACAACCTGTCACTTTTGATTTAATGACCTTTTATATCATTACACTTTTACTTGACCCGTCTCATTGTTATTTTCCGACCCAATTCGTTTTAACCTAAATCGCTTGACCCCTTTTGTTTTGGTCTCAAGCAGACGCTCACCTCACACCCCCATTTCCTTTTCTTTCTTCTTCACGCTCTTCAACTGCCGCTCATCCATCTTCACCATCGTCAATCTTCTTCTGGAATCTTTTTTTTCCGTCTCCTTCTCATTCTGCTGCTACTATTGTCGTCTTTGTTGCCAATCTGTGTGCGTCCTTCTGGCTGACATCTTCGATCTGGACTCAGGTAGTTCATTCATTTCTCTTCTTCGTTTTCATTTCTTCTTCTTCGTTCTGTCTATCTTATGTCGTCGTTTGTTGTTGCTTTGCGTCTGTTGTTACTATTGTCGACGCCCCTGATTTCTATTTCTTTATCGTTCCTCTGCTATTCGTTCTTCTTCTTGATGCAACTGCTGTCCACGACTATTGTTGTTTTGTTGTTGCCGACCTATTGCCCTTCCATTTCTGTCTTCTATTTTCATCCCCCGGTCGTGATTGATACCACTGCTGTTGTTTATCGTGCTGTTGCTGCTGTTTTGTGGGTGTTCTGCTGATTTATCCATCTCGTCTAATGGTTAATGTTATCGTTGTCTTTGATTTCGTGGTTTCGTTATTGTCTCGTTGCCGTCATCTTTTGCAATTGATTGTCGCTGCTCTTATGCGTTGCCGTTCTTCTGCTGCTCCTTGAGTCTATTCGTGTTCTGGTTTTCACCCTCCTGCTACTCATTACAGATGTTCTGTCTGAACATTATTATTGTTGCTCATTTTCAATCGTTGTGCTGCTGCTCAACACTATTTGTACGTTGATGTTGTTTCGGGGCTGTTTGATGTATTTGTCTTGACAGATTTCTGTTGGCACATAATTCTCTTCTTCCGTCTTATGATGATTACTCTTTTTTCCTCGTTTGTTCCTCTGGTTTCGACCTTGAGTCCTCTTATTCCATTCCATTCATATTTGTTTCAGCTCTAGTTATTTTGGTTTACCGGTTGTGCCTGAATCCAACCCTTGTCTCCTTCTTTTTGTATGTATCAACCCGAGTAACTGGTGGAGCATGCTTGATTGGTTAATGATTCTATCGACTCGGAGCTTAAGGCGTTCTATTGAAGTTCCGGAGTCTGGACTTCGAGGACATGAATATCGAAGGATTTTAACAAGGTAACTTTAGGACGTTACTCGGTATTATATTGTATGTTGAGTAGTAGTATGTATTAAATACCTAATTTCGATTTTCTAATTTTCTAGCTACATATTATTTGCTAACATTATAATTTTAAATCGTATGCCTTATAAATATTTTATAACTTTTCGATATCGTTTTATAAATCGTTATTAATTTTTATGACTAATGTTGATTATAATATTTTGTTGGTTAGCATGACACTAGTAACTAAATAATATCGATTTCATAATTTTGTCATATTTCATAATTATAATTTTAACTCAAAATCGTATTTTAATATGAAAATTGAGATTTGTATACTTGTTTAATAGATCAATTTTGGTTCTACAATTTATATTAATAAATGAGGAAATATTTGTTTTGTGAAATACATTTTTGTCAAGTCTATTTCACTAATGACCCCTTATCATTTACGATTTATTATTATTTTTTTAGTAAAACTCGTATTGTTTATTAATAAATTTAATTACTAGAAACAATTTGAGAGGTTTTTAAATCTCATTTCACTTCTGAAACTCCTCAACTATTTATACCTTATTTATATTTATCATTTCATTTCTAAATTGTACATTTTCTAAATTTATCATTTTAACTCAGTTTTCCTAAATATTTGTAAATTATTATATGTTCATTTATTAAGTTTGATTTATACCTTTGATAAAGAACTTAGAAATATATTAAGTTACAATGACAACGATATTAATAAAACGTTTATTTGCAAGAAATGTTATTTTGATACATTTAACTTATTTTTAAAAATTTACGTATTTCCTATAAGAATATTTCTATTTCAAGTAAGTCTCTAAAATTAGTAAATTTCTATAAATAGAAAGTTTCCTTTAGGCATAAAATGTTTATCTCTTTTACCTTCATATTATTCACCTTGAACATTATATTTCGTTTATCGATAATGACTTGGTTTTGGAGTTACGGAATGAGGACAAGTGTACGGCTAGAGTAATACAGTCTAGGGTATACGTTTTGCCATCAACTATAAAGCTGGTGTGTCTATGTTGAGACGCATTGGTCGTTGAACTAAGCATGGTTTGTGTTCAAGAGTGTGTATATTTTGACCTTAAACTTAGATATTGCATCGTGTAAGTCACCGTCGGGTTGAACTGGATTACGGTTGGTGTCCAGGAGGGGTGTACATTACTTAAGCCAGGACCTCGCTGCACGCTGTCCTGTTATAGTTGAGTTGCCTAGTTAGAGACTGAAGGCTAATTTGTTTTGACTGAATTCTCGAACCTAGTTTAGTATGATCCTAGTGAAAGTCTATTCCATTACACTGATTGATTTCCATAACGTCGTTATTATTATCGATTGATTTTGACTTGCAGGTTGGCAGTCGCATTAAGTTTGCTAAAAACTTATGTTACTTTATTGTTTTTAAATGTTTTCCATTTTACTATTTTGATATAGTAATACTATTATTTTTCATAAGATATTATATGGCTGGGAGAACGTCTAAGTTACTCCCCACTGATGTGGCTGTTATGTTTATAACATGACAGGTATTTGCTGCTGGGTTTTGGGTGTGAGCTAGCGAGTAGCATGGATCCTACTCTATCAATTATGTTACTTCTGGATTTTTTGTAAACCCCTTTAAGGATGTTTATTTTAGCTCTTTTGTAAAACGTGACATTTGTATCGACTGACCATTTCTTTTAATAGAATATTGTTTGTCGGTGTGTTTTAATCCCAATCTACAGTGTTTCCGCCACTGTATTGCATTAGAATTTATAGGGGATTACAGTTGGTATCAGAGCATTGTTGCTCCCGACGCTTACACCAGATTCTAGGAAAAACACTCGTAAATGATTTAAACATTAATGAAATATTAGTGAGAGATGGGTAGAAACAAAATAAGGACTTAACTGTTAGGTTTGTATGTTCTTGTAACTCAATGACTAGCATTTAATATTTGTTTCTTTTGTCTAGAAGAATATGAATGAACAAGATGCTGATGTAATGTTGCTCCAAGTCGGGACAAGACCTACTTAGAACTCTCAACACCTGCTGACTCGAGTGGACAACTTTGTGCTACAAGGAAGATACAATGGTGACCTTTCAGCCCAAATTCAGTCTACCCAAGCTACAGGTTAGACGATCGAAAGTTTATTCAAGTCCCATGATGGTGCGTGCAGTAGACTTAGATGCGACTTCACTTCATTTTGGATCCAGATGGAGCGACCAAGGCTAGTGTGTAATCCCCTAGAAAATCTAACGCAATACAGTGGCGGAAACACTGTAGAGTGGGATTAAAACACACTGACAAACTATATCTTATTTAAAGAAATGGTAAGTCAATACAAAGGATTCTTTTTACAAAAGGGCTAAAAGTAAAATCTCCAAAACGGGTTTATACAAATCCGTAAATAAACATGAATGAAGGAAGAGTAGGATCCACGCTACTCGCTAGCTCACACCCAAAACTCAGCAGCAATTACCTGTCATGTTATAAACATAACAGCCACGTCAGTGGGGAGTAACTCAGACGTTCTCCCAGCCATATTATATCAAATGGAAAAATAATAGTATTATAATATCAAAATAATTAAAATGGAAACATTAAATGATATAATGAAAATAAGCTTTCGGAGAAAACTTAAAACATTGAAATAATAATATCAGAACAAGTTTTCTGAAGAAAAATTTAAGTATTTGCCAACCTGCAAATCAAAATGTATCGATAACAATAAAAATATTCAAAATGGCGTTATTGTATCGATAACAATAAAAACTCTAAACCCACACTTTTCCTTATTCCATAACTCCAAAACAAGCCATTATCGATATATAAAAGATATCATCATTATAAATAATATGAGGATAAAAGAAGTAAACATTCGATATAAAAAGAGAAACTTTCTATAAATAGAAACTTATTAATTTTAGAAACTTACTTAAAATAGAAAGTGTTATAAGTTATTAAAATAAGTGAAATGTATAAAAAAATAACATTTCTAACGAAATTAACATTTTATTATTATCGTCGTTATCGTAACTTTATTATATTTCTAAATTTATTACTCAAAATATAAATAAAATATAATAAATCAATGTATAGTATTTTATAAATAATTAGGAAATCGAGTTAGAATTATAAATTTTAGAAAAGAGATGTTTTAAGAAAAATGATATCAAAATTAATTGAGTCAACGAGTTTTGTAATTAAACGAGATTTTATAAAGCTTTCAAATTAGTTTTAGCAAATCGATTTTATCAATGAATAATACTGACTTTACTAAAAATAATCAATCGTATGCAAATGAGAAATTATTAGGGAAAATAGTATCGACTAAAAATGTAGTTAAAACAAAATCGACTACTTTCTCATTTATAAGTATAAGTCGTAAAACGAAATTAATTTATTGGACAAGTATAAAAATCTCGATTATAACATAAAAATATGATTTTGAGTTAAAATTATAATTTAACGAAATATGAAGAAAATATGAAATCGTTATTATTTATTTACTAGTGTCACGATAACCAAAAAATATTATAACGATCGTAAATAATTAAATTACTAACGATTTATAAAACGATATCGAAAACTTGTAAAATATTTATAAGGCACACGATTCAAAAATAATATTTAGCAAATAATAAATAGCTAAAATTAGAAAACCGAAGTTAAAATATTTACTACATACTACTAATCAAAGATACGATATAAAATCGAGTAATGTCCTAAAGTTACCTAGAGCCGATAACCGAGCGATCCCGTGCTTTCCTTTCCCGATTAGACCAAGCTTGAACCTTAGAACTAGAAAGCCGATTCAATAAAACTCCGAGGCCTTCACGAAACGAAAAAGAACGAGATTTGGATAATGAGAATACGGAGGAGGGAAAGAAGAGAACGAGGAAAAGAAGGGAATCCGACTCCGGAAAAAAAAAACCATAACCACGGGGAATAAGAAGAAAAATAGGATGAAATGGGCTGACAAACGACCCACAAGCAGTAACAACAAGCAGCAGAATAACAGGAATCTCGACGAAAGAACAACAACAGAACAGCAATCGAACGACAATAACACGACAGCAGCAGCGAAACATAAAATAGCAGGACGATGATGGTGAAAACGGCACGAAGAAAAGTACAGTAGCAACAAAACGAAGTACAACAGTAGAAGATGAAGACAAGAATGAAGAAGCAGAAAAACAACAGTAATTAACGTAACAGTAGTAACAGTAACCGATCAGCAGCAGCACGGGTAAAAACAAAGACCCGAAAGCCGAAACCGAGAATGGGAGAAGACAGGCGAAAGAAGAAGTAAGAATAGACGAAATCTTAAGAAGAATAAGCAGAACAGGAAACGGAAAATCAGCAGCACAAAACAACAGCAGACGATAACCGAAATATGAAGGAAAATATGCGAGGAAGGAGGAGACAAGGAAGGGGCAAGCAGTAGCAGCAAACAACCGCCGAGAGCAGCAAAAGAACAAATGAAAGAAGAAGAAGAAGAAGAAGAAGAAAAGAAGAAGAAGAAGAAGAAGAAGAAGAACAGCAGAAATGGAAGAAGAAACGGACAACAGCAGCGCATCACAGCAACAACAACATTCAGAATATCATCCAACAGCAATCACAAAAAAAAACCAGAAGGAGAAGAAAGGAGAACGGAAAAAGGGGCAGATTTCATCACCTTCGAACAACGGTGTACGAACCAACCACAAAGCGAGAACCATAGCCGCAGGAGTAGGAAGAAGACGCAGCAGCAACTGCAGTAATACGACGCAGCAACAGCAGAAGGACAGAGGAAAAACAGTGAGTAGAAGAGGAGAGGCAGACAACAGGCATAAACGCAACAGCAGCAGTAGCACATACAGCAGACGAAAAATAAAAGAAGAAGAAGAATGAGAAGGAGTAGGAGAGGAAAAAGAAAAGAATGAGGGGAGAAGTATGAAGCGGTGGAGAATGAGAAGGCAGGGGGAGTGAACGGTGAAATATAATAAATAAAAGGGGGGGTGAACGTATAAGAGTGGGGAAAAACAAACAAAGGGAGCTGAATCATCACTGAAAGAAGCGGATTAAAGATACGGCTAAATAAAACGAATTGGGTAGGAGACGAAGTCCGTAACGAAGTTGACTGACCCACGAGTTGAATTAAAACGAGTCAGTAAAATTAATAAATAGTCGGGCCGACAAATAAATTTTTTAAATAAGGTACTCAAGACAAAAACGAAGTTGATAGAAATAAATAATTAAACGATGAGATAATATTTCCCGATAAAAATAAATTTTCGTTACAGTGAGTTAAATTGATTTCTCGAGGAAAGGAAATAAATATTTTGACGAAACTTAAAATAAATAAGCTTCGAGCCGAAAAATAGAAAATTTGAGTTTAATATAAATAAATAAAAAGAATTTAGAATTTAAATCGTCGAAATAGACTTTCGATAAGAATTAAATTAAATGTATAAAATGAATCGAAACAGAAATAAAAATATGTTTTAAATGTAAGAAGCGTTTTCGAGACAAATAGAATTTTAGGAGTTTGAAACGATTAAACGATAAATTCGTTTTATAATAATTTTAAGAATTACGCGTTAAATCGTAAAAAAAATAAAATACGAACATGATCTTCAAATTTATTTAATTTATAAAAATTAGGGGTGTTACAATCTTTCCCGCTAAAAAGAAGTTTCGTCCTCGAAACTAATAAAAACATAATGATAGAACGAAAAACAAGGTTATATCCTTTGAACAAAAAGAGAATGCTTAACTCGCATCTCAAATTTTTTTTTACCACTTTAAACGTGATATGAAATCGAAATCGAAGACAAATGTTGTTTCAAGATGAGTTGGGCTCAGCTACCCAAAGTTTAAAATCATTTAAATTAACAAAACCGTAAGTTAAAAATTATTCGATAAAATAATGGCGATAAATAATATTTGTAAACGAACTCGAGGGGAGAGTACCCAAATATTTTCAAAGCAACGGTAAAACGTTTTGATTAAGAAACTCGACAATATTTTGTTTTAAAACCAAACAAAAATTTTAGAAATCAAATTTTGTAGTTTGTAAATAAAAATTGAACCAGTCATCAAACATTTTCAATAATAGATTTAAAATCTATCGAAAAATAAAACAAAAATGTAGACATACAATGTTTTTCGAAAAGGTTAAATCGTTTTACATAATAATTTTATATAAATGAAGATATTAGCGATTATGAAAATTTTCGTAAAATTTAAAACTGCTCGAAGATTGAAATTTGAAACAATTTCGAAATACTTTTAAAATAAATTATTAAAGCATTTTGAAACAAGACCAAAAATAAAACAAAACGAAATACAAAGTTTTTAAATTTATAACCCAAAATGTTAAAATTTCACGATAGCCCAATATTTTAAATTAGTCAACTTTTCATAACAAAGGTTCGGGAAAACGGTAAGCGGATAAATAGAGTCAGAGTGAACGACAAATCGAAACAGAAATTATCAAACCCGATAAAGAAGTCGAAAGGAAAGGCCGAAGAAGAAGTATCAGGATTTAAGAGAAGCTAAGGGGAGGAACGAAATTGAGAGTCAAACGTAGCTCTCAAGGAATTACAGAAAAAATTAACCATCTCGAGATTCCCGGTACGACTCCCACAACACGGGTTCCTAGTTTCCATCAAATACGTTAAGTCCAATATTAGGCGTTAGGTGGTACTACTGGTCACAATACCAAAAATGTCTTACGTGACTATCCAATCATTCAAACGACACGATACTAATCCTCAAATGCTTTAAAATCTAATATCATTAGTTAAGACTCTACGGTCATCAAAACAAACCCAAACTCGCAATCGGTAAGGTTCCTAAATCCAAAGCTCGTAAGGGTTTAACTCGAGGTACACCCCAAATTTCTCGAGTAAGGAACACTAACCAGATCCACCCATTTAACAATGCTCGGGCACATAAATCCTCAAGATGATCACCAACATATTCTCAACACCATAAACATACAGGGATTAGGAAGTACATACACCAACCTAAGGTACACTCAACCTCAATATATAATAACAGATTCTCACATCTTCAAAACACGTTGTTCAACCAAGGTTCCTGAGAAGTCCATCAAATGCCTTATTGCAACAAGGCAACCACAAAAATTTAATAACTCAACGAAGCCACAATATCGTTGGTCTAAGGTTCTAAACTGAAAGTCCCAAAAAGATGATATGTATTATAGTATTTCTCAAAACAACACAATAAGCCCAAATTATGGTTGTGCAAGATATTTCTCTTCTTCAAGATTAAGGATAATTCATCCAAGTTTAGATCACTCAACTCCAAAGTTCATAGGTTACAACCTTAAACAACGATCAACGACCTAATCCTTAAGAAACACGGGTAATCTATGTCAACCAGAATTTCTAATGATATTAATGAAAACCTTCAACGGTACCACAACACGCAGGCTAACATTTTAAACAATACTCTATGATCCCAAATATTCGCAATGCATCCATCTAATAAGCAATAGGTAAGAATCCCAAGGTAATATTATCGGTTACACTAGTTCGGTTCTAGGTTAGGTATTAGGTATCCATCAAATATGATATACTCTTACTACTCCAAAATATATTCAACTCTAAGTACTCCAAAATAATCAAAGTAGCCTATAACCCAAGGTTCAAAATCTTAAGTATCAACCTAATTGCATTAATCGACAATTTATCATTCAAACCGATCCTCAAAAGCTTACTAAGATAGATAACATGGTATAACTCACAATCCTTAAACCAGGTAACAAGGGGCACTAAACCTCAAACATCTATAACTTTTCACGGAGTTCACTGAGACGGAATTCGGCCAAACCAAAGAATCTCAAGAGGAAAGATGGTAAAGTAGGAAAATTAATTGGAGATTTGCCTCATGAATGAAGACGGGAATATATAAGAGAAGAATTAGAAGAAGTAGAGGAAGGAAGGAATCGATGATCCTAGATAACTAAGATCTAAAACGAGAGGGGAATCTTCGGACCTCCAAGGTTCCATAAAGGAACTCACGGTACCTTCATCTTCTCGCAGAGATACGAGTACATCAGTCTTGTGTTGCTTCATCTGGATCTACTGCAACATCAAGGAACATGAATCAACTCTTGGTCATCTAACCCGTAGCTTAAGCAAACTAAACCGGGGCTGAAAAGTCACCGTCGGCATCTTTCTTGGAGCACCGAGTTGTCCACTCGAGTCAGCAGGCGTTAAGAGTTCTAAGTAGGTCTTGTCCCGATCTAGAGTAGCACCACGTCAACATCTTGTTCATTCCTCTTCTCTAGACAAAAGCAACAAATATTCAATGCTTATCATTGAGTTACAAGAACATATAAACCTAACAGTTAAGTCCTTAATTTGGTTTCTACCCATCTCTCACTAATATTTCTTTAATATTCAAATCATTTACTAGTATTTTTCCTAGAATCAGGTGTAAGCGTCGGGATGAAATGGGCTGACAAACGACCCACAATCAGTAACAACAAGCAGCAGAACAGCAGGAATCTCGACGAAAGGACAACACCAGAACATCAATCGAACGACAATAACACGACAGCAGCAGCGAAACATAAAATAGAAGGACGATGATGATGAAAACGGCACGACGAAACGTACAGTAGCAACAAAACGAAGTACAACAGTAGAAGATGAAGACCAGAATGAAGAAGAAGAAAAACAACAGTAATTAACGTAACAACAGTAACAGTAACCGATCAGCAGCAGCACGAGTAAAAACAATGACCCGAAAGCCGAAACCGAGAATGGGAGAAGACAGGCGAAAGAAGAAGTAAGAATAGATGAAATCTTAAGAAGAATAAGCAGAACAGGAAACGGAAAATCAGCAGCACAAAACAACAGCAGACGATAACCAAAATAGGACGGAAAATATGCGAGGAAGGAGGAGACGAGGAAGGGCCAAGCAGTAGCAGCAAACAACCACCGAGAGCAGCAAAAGAACAAATGAAAGAAGAAGAAGAAGAAGAACAACAGAAATGGAAGAAGAAACGGACAACAGCAGCGCATCACAGCAACAACAACATTCAGAATATCATCCAACAGCAACCAAAAAAAACCAGAAGAAGAAGAAAGAAGAACGGAAAAAGGGGCAGATTTCATCACCTTCGAACAACGGAGTACGAACCAACCACAAAGCGAGAACCATAGCCGCAGGAGTAGGAAGAAGACGCAGCAGCAACTGCAATAATACGACGCAGCAACAGCAGAAGGACAGAGGAAAAACATAGAGTAGAAGAGGAGAGGCAGGCAGCAGGCATAAACGCAACAGCAGCAGTAGCACATACAGCAGACGAAAAATAAAAGAAGAAGAATGAGAAGGAGAAGGAGAGGAAAACGAAAAGAATGAGGGAAGAAGTATGAAGCGGTGGAGAATGAGAAGGCAGGGGGAGTGAACGGTGAAATATAATAAATAAAAGGGGGGGGGGTGAACGTATAAGAGTGGGGAAAAACAAACAAAGGGGGCTGAATCATCTCTTAAAGAAGCGGATTAAAGATACGGCTAAATTAAACGAATTGGGTAGGAGACGAAGTCCGTAACGAAGTTGACTGACCCACGAGTTGAATTAAAACGAGTCAGTAAAATTAATAAATAATCGGGCCGACAAATAAAATTTGTAAATAAGGTACTCAAGACAAAAACAAAGTTGATAGAAATAAATAATTAAACGATGAAATAATATTTCTCGATAAAAATAAATTTTCTTTACAATGAATTAAATTGATTTCTCGAGGAAAGGAAATAAATATTTTGACGAAACTTAAAATAAATGAGCTTCGAGCCGAAAAATAGAAAATTCGAGTTTAATATAAATAAATAAAAAGAATTTAGAATTTAAATCGTCGAAATAGACTTTCGATAAGAATTAAATTAAATGTATAAAATGAATCGAAACAGAAATAAAAATATGTTTCAAATGTAAGAAGCGTTTTCGAGACAAATAGAATTTTAGGAGTTTGAAACGATTAAACGATAAATTCGTTTTATAATAATTTTAAGAATTACGCATTAAATCGTAAAAAAAATAAAATACGAACATAATCTTCACATTTATTTAATTTATAAAAATCAGGGGTGTTACATAGTGTGCTCGTGTCCCTATGAGAAGATGAACATGTCTCGCGAGTCCTTTTGTGAAACTCTAGAGGCTTGAAGATCCTCCTCTCGTTTTAGATCTTAATTGTCTAGGATCATTTCTCTTTTCTTTTAGCCTCTGCTTCTTCTAATTCTCCCCTTATATATTCTCGTTTTAATTCTTATGACGAATCTTCTATCAATTCCCCTATTTTTCCACCTTCTTCTTGAGAGTCCTTGGTTGATTTGAATCCTGTCTTAGTGAACCCCGTGAAAGTTATATTATAGACGTTCGAGGTTTAGTAAACCCTTGTTACCTGTGGTTTGAGGATTGTGAGTTGTACATTATTTTCCAAGCAAGTAAGAAATTCTTGAGGATTGATTTGAATGACATTATTTTGATTAATGGAATTAGGTTAATACTTTAGATATTCAACCTTGGGTTATAGGTTACTTTGATTATTTGGAGTACTTAGAGTTGAATAAATTTTTGGGTATTAAGAGTATATCATGTTTTGATGGATATCTACTTTATCTAGTACCTAACTTAGAAACACGCTAAGTATAATTGATGCTATTACTTTGGGATTTCTACTTAATGTTTACTTATTGGATGTGTTGTGGACGTTAGGGATCATAGATTATTGTTTCAGGTGTTCACCTGAGTGTTGTGATTCCACTAAAGGTTTTCATTAATGTTGTTAGAAATTTTGATTGACATGGATTACCTGTGTTTCTTAAGAATTAGATCGTTGATTGTTGTTTAAGGTTGTAACCTATGAACTTTGGAGTTGAGTGATCTAACTTGGATAAAATATTGTTAAACGTGAAAAAGAGAAATATCTTGCATGATCATTGTTTGAACTTACAGTGTTATTTTGAGGAATACTATATACAGATCATCCTATTGGGATTTTTAGTTTAGATCCTTAGACCAACGAGACTGTGGTTTCGTTGAGTTGTGAAAATATTGTGGTTGTACCACTGTGATTAGAAACCGATGGATTCCTTAGAGACCCTAGTTAAATATCACGTTTGGGATGTGAGTGCTTGCCATTATATATGGGTCTGAGCGTGTTTGAGAATTTGTTGTAATTTCCCAACCTCTGTCTACTTGTGATATTATAAACTTGTTGGTGGAATCATTTTAAGGATTTTGTGCCTGGGCATTGTTAAATTGGTGGACCTTGTTTAGTATTTTTTCTCGAGTATCATGGAATATACCGCGAGTTCGAAACTAGTGAACCTTGAATTTTGAAGTTTTATCGATTACGAGTTTGGATGTGTTTTGGTCACCTGGTTGGAATCTTAATTAATGGATTTGATTCCAAATCATTTGTGGATCCATACCATGTTAATTGAAGTATTAGATATGTATGTATGATTTTATTTTGGAGGTTGTAGTAGTTGATAATTTTGGGGGCTGTAGTGGTTAATAATCTTTGGAGTTGTAGATAAACTCCGTATTGTTTTGATGGATATAGAAACCTAAGTTTTGTGAGTCGCACTTGGAATCTCGGGATGATCTATTTCTTCTTTAATCCTTGAGAGCTCTGTCTCACTCTCAATTTCGTTTCCCCTGCTTCTCTTAAATCATATTACTACAACTGCTCCAATCCTTCAACCCTTATCAAGTTTGAAAACTTTTGTTTTGATTTATCGTCTACTCTTTGTTCCTTTTTATCCGTTAACCATTTCCCCGAACTCCCTAAGTTTTGAAAAGTGTGACCAATTTAAAATTTTGGATTAACGTGAAATTTTAACTTTTTGAGGCATAATTTCAAAATTTGAAACTCCCTCTTTTGTAAAAACTTTGACCAACTTAAACTTTTCAGTTATTGTGAAATTTAACATTTTCGAGTTATACTATTAAGAACTTTATACTTTGTTTTTGTTTTATTTTTGGTTGATAACCTATATTTAGTTCTGTTTCAAAATGCCTTAATATATTATTTTAAAGTATTTCGAAATTGTTTCAAATTTCGATTTCAAGCAATCGAGATTTTACGAAAACATTCATAATTGCAAATATTTTGAATTCTGGGAGATTATTATGTAAAACAATTTAACAATTTCGAAAGAATTTCGTATGTCTAAATTTTGTTTTATTGTCGGTAAGCGTTGAATCTGTTATTGATAACGTCTGACGACTTGTTCGATTTTTATTTACTAATTGCAAAATTTGATTCCTCAAAATTTTGTTTTGTCTTAAGTCGAGGTTTTGTCAAATCTCTTAATCAAAACATTTTACCGTTGTTTTGGAAATACTTTGGGTACTCTCTCCATCGAGTTCGTTTACAAATATTATTTATCGTCGTTATTTTATTATTACTTACGATTTTAATAATTTGAAAGAGTTTATATTTCGGGTAGCTACCCATCTCTTCTTGTCTTGAAATAAAATTTTGCGTTCGATTTCATATCCCGTTTGAAGTTGTAAAATTCATTTAAATTGAGATTTTGTGCGAGTTAAGTATCCTTGTTTAATTCAAGTTAATAACTTTGTTTTACTTTGTGTTTTTGAGTTCTTGTAAGTTTCGAGGGACGAAACTTTTTTTTTAGTGGGCAAGGTTGTAACACCCCCCGATTTTTTTTTATATAAATTAAATTTTATTTAACTTGTATTCTATTTACGATTTAATTCGTAAATCTTATAATTATTATAAAATGAATTTATCTTGTAATCTTCAAACTCCTAAAATTCTATTTGTCTCGAAAACTCTTCTTATATTTAAAACATATTTTTATTCTTGTTTCGATTTATTTTATACTTTTAATCCATATTGAACTTCTGTTTCGACAATCTAAATTCTAAACTATTTTTATTTAAGATCGAATTTCTTTTATCAACTCGAATCTCATTTTATTAAGCTTCGTCAAAATATTTATTATTTTCCTCAAGAAACCAATTTAATTCATTATCGTCAGAAAAAATAATAATAAAACATGAAACATTATTTCAAAATTCAAAACGTTTATTTTACTCTGAGATACGATTTATTCATCTTGTGGGACGAATTAATTACTTTCGTTAACTTCGTTTTCGTTGTGAATATTCATTTTAGCCCGAGATATATTTTTAATTACTCTTTTTCGTGTTTCGGCTGAATTAATTATAATTTTACTTATCTTCATTTTGACCCGATTTCTCCTTGGGCCAACTTTTGATTTAATGACCTTTTATATCGTTACACTCTTACTTGACCCGTCTCATTGTTATTTTTCGACCCAATTCGTTTTAGCCTAAACCGCTTGACCCCTTTTGTTTTGGTCTCAAGCAGACGCTCACCTCACACCCCCATTTCCTTTTCTTTCTTGTTCACGCTCTTCAACTGCCGCTCATCCATCTTCACCATCGTCAATCTTCTTCTGGAATCTTTTTTTTCTGTCTCCTTCTCATTTTGCTGCTACTATTATCGTCTTTGTTGCCAGTCTGTGGCGTCCTTCTGGCTGACATCTTTGATCTGGACTCAGGTAGGTCATTCGTTTCTCTTCTTCGTTTACCTTTCTTCTTATTCGTTCTGTCTGTCTTCTGTCGTCGTTTGTTGTTGCTTTGCGTCCGTTGTTACTATTGTCGACGCCCCTGCTTTCTATTTATTTCTTTATTGTTCCTCTGCTATTCGTTCTTCTTCTTGATGCAACTGCTGCCCACGACTATCGCTGTTTTGTTGTTGCCGACCTGTTGCCCTTCCATTTCTGTCTTCTATTTTCGTCCCTCGGTCGTGATTGATACCACTGCTGCTGTTTATTGTGTTGTTGCTGCTGTTTTGTGGGTGTTCTGCTGATTTATCCATCTCGTCTATTGGTTAAGGTTATCGTTGTCTTTGATTTCGTGGTTTCGTTATTGTCTCGCTGCCGTCATCTTTTGCAATCACTACTACAATTATAGCCTACCATGACGGTTGAAAACCGTCCTAAAAGAAAATAGTAACCATCATATAGGTCACCGTGATCGTTGATAATCAATCACGGTTTAAAGCAAGTCAAACCGTCATTGTTGTTATTCTTCCAGAGCACGGTTAGACTACATGACCGTCATTGTTGTTATCCTTGCACAGCACGGTTGGTATACATGACCGTCATTGTTGTTATTCTTTGCAGAGGACGCTTTTTTCTACCAACCGTCATCTTTGTTAATCTTCTGAGATCACAGTTCAAATACATGACCGTCATTGTTGTTATTCTTGGCAAAGAACGTTTTATTCTACCAACCGTGATCTTTGTTAACCTTCTAAAGCAGCTCCCTTTTTTTAAAACCGTCATCTTTGTAAAAGAAAATATGTACCGTGTGTATGACAAAACAGCTAAACCGCAACCTTGTTACATATTTTGTTTCCAATACATCCTACAATCTAAAAGAACCCAACATTGCATTTTGACAAATAACGCTACTAAAGAAACTGCGATTCCATGAATTTCAATATATTACAAACAGTAGGACCAATTCCATCACCTACAATGTATTACAAAGAGAAAGAATTCGACAAAAGAAACGTCATACACATGAAGGTTGCAAGTACATCAATATTTACAAACAAAATACATATTCTTGCATAAACAAACCAAAATACATCATAATAGCAACTTGTAATTGCATGGTCTTCGCAAATTAGTGAATGCTAACCAAGTCAATCCACTCTAAGTGCCTGATGACTTCATGTAGACATTGCGGATACGCTGTAGAATGACGTAAAACCAAGAATGAAAGCTTGTCTTTACTAGCCATATACGGAGTAGTTTTTATAAGTTCCACTTGAAAGTACTAAATAAACATCACAAAACTACAAGTCAACATGATTTAAAGTTTAAACACATGATTATTAATCCACCATATAAGTAAAAATTTAAGCTCTAAATCATGAACACTGAATAGAATTGGTACTATAAGGATAAAGTTGGATAGAAATTCATCTAGACTAACCTGTATTACTGCTTGAATTGGAGTACATACTTAGCCCAAATATCACGCACCTCTTCAATTGATTGGTACTATAAGTATTAGCCCGAATATCACCAATTTCGACAGCTCATAATTTGAGTATTACATAAGTCGAGAAAAAAGAAACTACCAGATCACCGGCATTATCCAAATAAATCTGGACCACTGCATCTGAAAAGGCCGCAGGGTCTAGACTCTAGAGGAGCAGCTATATTCCGTTTGTGGCTCTTAATCCGCATACCACTGTTTGAAAAGAAAAAAAACAAGGAAAAAGAATTTTCAGATAATCACAGTGACAATTAATAGCATAGCTAAAAAATCTCAGTTTGATGAGTATATACTCCACGCAGAAGAATAAATATGCAAAGAATCTAACAAGAAGAGATAACGGAACTCACCCGAGAGTGGGTCTCTCCTTCGAGCTGCACGTGCATCAAAACAAACAAACTAAATTAAACATTTGTAAACATGAATTTAAGCACAAGTTAATCACTCTATATAAATCAAAAGTATCAACAGATTCCAAACGAAAACCCTAAATTAGAGCCCCAATTTGAAAATCCAACTCAAAACAACTTTCACAAAATCACCTCTAAGATACTGGCATACAATTACAAATTTTGTAGAGTGGAAATTAGCACGAACTAATCATCACTTCATCAGTCAAAACTCAAGACTATCAGAAGACATACCGCAAGAAATTCATTTGTTCATACCGCAAGAAAAATACAAACTAATCATCGCTTTGATCAATTCATGATTAGCTCTTATAGAAGACATACCTCCTTAGGTGTAACTTTTTTTTTATCTTTTGTTCATATTTTTCTATTTCAGGACCTTTTCCTGAAACAGTGTCACTAAAATCTTGGATCTATTAACAAACCAAGCAGCATAAAATAGCAAACACGGGTCAAGCGTACGATACCTGTTATTATAAATAACAATCTTGGATAAGTATAATTGACTCGACCCGGAAGACCGGAACCTAAATATAACCGCACCTAAACCCTAAACCCCTAATGACACTGACAAATGACAATGCAAAATTGCAGTTTATTATACCAAAACAGCAGAGCCTCAATCACAAAATAATCTGGGATTGGGTCATATGAATCAAGATGGTGGTATATAGTCGATGTAAAAAAGGGGAAAGAGGGGTGCTTTATGGCAAACCTGAATAGGATATGTCTTGAAAGCTGGCTCAAAACGGCCTTTGCAGAACCTATTAAAACATAGAGTGAGGACATGAAGGGAAATAAGGAAGGGCGTAAACGAGGCAGCATGCTTGGTGCTCAACAATCCCATCAAAAGTAACTGAGAAAAAACCATTGCACCGATAATGTGTCCATGCACATCAGGCCAGAAAGCAACTGCACTTTCGTACTCCTGAGTATACACAGTTTATTATCTGCAATTTCAGATGCCACAAACTCATCACATAAGTCCATATCAAGTCTATGACGTTACTTACAAGGCATTTTTTAAGCCTAAATCATAAAATAGCAACATTTCTTTCCAAAGAAGAAGGTGAACCTTTCAGACAAGTATTTTATCATTATTCATACCGCAAGAAGACATACCGCAAGAAAAATACGAACTAATCATCGCTTTGAATACGCCCTTATCAATTCATGATTAGCTCTTATAGAATATGTGTTGGATGCATATTTAGTAAGCAACTTGATAGAATTCCGCAATTAGCAGGGTACCCTAACCCGAGGGAATCCGTTAACCCTGAGATGAACTCTAAAACCTTCGAGCTTTCAATGAGTTCAAATCACGAGCGAATTCGGGTCTCAAACCACCCATTACATAATAAACTTTCAAGTTTGAATAAATCAAATCACCCAATACACAGAAATTAAGCTAGGCATGATATAAATCAATTGAAAATGCTAATTTCATGCTAAAATTTTGGAACTGGGTTCGATTAAAGATGAGAGCTTTTAATAAATCAAGTCTAATTATACGCAGAAATTAAGCTTAACATGATACAATTTGCCGGAAAAATGTTGAATTCGTGCAAAAGATGTGATTTTTTGAACTGGGTTGAATCAAATGTGAGAGCTTTCATTAAATCAAATCTGCCTATACACAGAATTAAGCTTGACATGATATAATTTGATGGAAAAATGCTGAAGATGTACTTATTCTCCATATACGCAGAACATGGAATTATACGCAGTAACAGAAAAACCAACAAAAAAAAATCTTGGATTCCTTGATTATTCTCCATATGGCTTATAAACAAGACTACTAGCATAAGATGAACTTCACAATATCATTTAGTTATGTGTAAATTATAGAATATTAATCATTAAGTCATTTGGATCAAGTGTTCACTGGAGTAGTTAACTGATTATAAGTTTTTTTGGTAATATATTATCTCAGACATACAATCAAAAGTCTTTTATGAAGGCTATCTTATCATAATTCAAAGTGTCGACATACATGGAGAGACTATTTTTAAGTGACTCATGACAAATGTTGAATGAAAAATGGTATCTAATGACTACTGTTTCACAATCACCAAAAACGTAATCGGTTTAGAAAATGCCATTTCATTTTATCTCATCACAATTCAGAAGTAAGAATCAATGAATAAAAGGATGAACCGATAAACTGGTAACACATTTCAGATTGGTTGAAGATTTTCAGTTACGAATACTAATTGATTGCTTAACAATTTTTTTAGAGCTATGATGTGTTGTATTTATATAGCTTTTCTCCCTCGATTCCGTTGTCTTTTATGGTCGGAACGCGCTCTTTAGAGCCGTTTCTTCTAACATTTTGCTTCGAGTGAGTGTTTTTGCAGATTCTACACGATTTCAGGTCTTTTTGTGCAATTACACTCATATCTGGTTAGAAGAACGATCCCGAGACAAAACCCGTGCCTCAAGACGTTTAGGCGACGAAGAAATGGGAGGTGACGATTCAATGGGCCATGAGAAGCGGCCCATAGCTTCTTTTATTAAGTGTGTGCACGCCAGCCTGCATGTGACCGGCGGCCTGCCAGCCGGCCGGCAAGACACAAGCCATTTTTTAGCTTCATTTTGATGTGTGCCTCGGCCCCTGCATGTGGCAGGCGGCCGGCCGGCCGGGGTGCACACCCAGTTCTTTTTCCGCCTCATTTTGTATAACTAGGGGAGGAGGATTATTTTATCTATCTATCACTCTTGATACTTAGAAATTTTTCTTGAGAAAACTCGTGACCTTTAGGATTCTAGCACTCGGTTTTCACTCGGATTCGATTTCGGTAATTTCATTTTATGCAATTTTCAGTTCTACGTTTCAATCTTCATCGTAAATTACTTAGTTCGTCGTGATTTTCTCTATTTGCAATTTGTTGTTCCGTTTAGTTCGTTAGATTTTCGTCCGTTTATCATTAGATTTATTTGCTTCACCTTTTTATCATGAATTCTATATATGCGATTAGTTGTTTCGTAATCATCATGCGTAGCTAATTTTCTCGCTAGGGCCGAGGGGGATCGATGGGTTATTGTACGATTATGTTACTTTGATACTAAATTCATAATTATGCTAGTACCACTTTCGCGTGTTTATTTGTCGATTAATTTGTTAAAGGCCACAACATTTTAATCTGTTTGGGAAATTCTAGTTCCTGTGCGAAAGCCGAATTAGGATTAGATCACGCGCGATTTGGTAGGGAGTCTAATAAGTTGCGAGAGCCCGTTAGAACCTTCCTAGGTTGACACGATTCGAGAGAACGTGTTATAGCCGACTAGCATGTTATATGTTTATTATTATCGTCGCATAATTGTTGAGCATCTATCGTGAACCCGTGACCTTAGTTTTCACCTCTTTATTAGATTCGATTATTTATTATCGCATTTTAGTGGTGTTTTTATATCCTTCCACCAATTCAACCGTTCAAGAGCATCCTAGAATCGCCATAGCTATTTGACTAGTTTAACTGTTTCCCTGTGGATTCGATACCTTGCTTGCCGCTATCTTCTTGTTAGTAGCATTAGGTTTACCTTGATTGGGTGTGACGACTTTACCCACATCAAGCTACAATGGCATAATTGGAAGAATTTTGATCAAACGTGATTTACTATATAATACGGAGTTATAATATAGGACTATCATATAAGATCACAAACAAATTGAAGATCTAGGTCGCCATATCCCAACCCCAAAACCCGAGTTTCTACACTCGTTTCATTGCAACCAACATTGGCAACATCGTCATTAAAACAAAACTAAAAAATAACCCCAAGTTGCTGAATGTAATAATCACAAACAAACAAAACGAAAACCATGAAACAAAAACTCCTCCCATAACAATTATTGTAACTAAATTCGCCAACTTTAGAATCATGAATGAATCTTCACTTACAACTAAATAAATGAACGAACTGATAATGAAATTCAACTTGAGGACATACATTAACCAGAGTTAGAAAAAAAAATGAATGAATGAACTGGACGAACAACTTGAAATTCAACTAAATAAATTCAACTTCAAATTCAACTAAATAAATGAATGAACTGGACAAACAACAACTTAGAAAAAACAAGCAGACTGTTTCGTCAAAATTTTATCAAAACCCTAAAATGATGAACTAACTACTTAACATCAGAAATTGAATAAATTAAACCCTAAATTGAGGACATACATTAACTAGAGTGAGGCGCGGCAAAGAGGAGGATCGAACGTCCGGTCGTCGGCGTCGAATGACGGGATTGAAGAACCCTAAATTGATGACGATTATTTACGACCTACAGCAGAAAACAAAGGGGATTAACTAATTAAACTAAAGATTGAACCAAAAAAATGCAATTTAGGGTGTATCCATGCAATGGTCTCACGATAACAAGGAAGACGAAGATGGGTAGGTGAATTAGAGGACGGACGGCGAACGGAGGAAGGGCGAACGGAGGACGGAGGACGGCGAACGTGCCGCGTCTTGGGTACCGGCGTCTTGGCCAGGTAGCGCAACGGAGGTAGTGACGGAGGTCGGTGAAGTGTGAGTGATATGAAGATAAATACGTTGAAACAATTGATGAATCCCAAACCTCAAAATTAGAATTTAAATTAATAAATAAATAAATAAAAATAAAAAAGATAAAGGAAATACCCAAGCGATGGTGAAGAGACATGGCACTTCTCTGGATCTATGGCATCAAATTGTGTTGAAATTTCTGGGTTTGATGAAATTGAATTTAGGGATTGAAGGCATCGAAGAAGAAGGGAAGAGGGTTGAACAGAGCAATGGTAGATTTTATTTTTATTTTTATTTTTATTTTTTAGGGTGCGAATAGATACTAGGAGTCTAGGAGATTAGGAGTGCATGTAACTCTAGTACTCTGCTTTCCTGTCGGTGGTCCCACCTAGTTTTTTTCTACTTTTATTCCGTTTTTTTTCTTTTTCTTTCTCAAATAGGTACTCCGTATGAAGAGTGTTTTTAAAATTCTAACTTAGGTATGAAGAGTAATGATATGAGGGTCTTAGGTTTTTGATAATATAAGTTAGAGTATGAAATTCTAACTTTACATATCTTAGGGAAGTTAGAGTACGTTCAAATAAAATATTATTATTTTCATTTATGTCGCTTTAAAGAATCAAACGACCTCTTTGACTATCGAAGAGGTCGCTTCTCCTTCCAAACCGGTTTCTTAAGTAATAGAGGTCGTTTTCTTTGACCAAACGTCCTCTTTGTTGTACATAAGATCTCACTTTTTCACCAAAACCGTCATAATTGATAGTTTTTTTTCCCGCCAAATATCAAATGTACCTAGAGGACGGTTCGGTGTCTAACCGTCATCTTATAAGCGTCATGGTAGGCTAGAATTGTAGTAGTGAATTGATTGTTGCTTCTCTTATGCGTTGTTGTTCTTCTGCTGCTCCTTGAGTCTATTCGTGTTCTGGTCTTCACCCTCCTGCTACTCATTACAGATGTTCTGTCTGAACGTTATTATTGTTGCTCATTTTCAATCGTTGTGCTGCTGCTCACCACTGTTTGTACATTGAAGCTGTTTCGGGGCTGTTTAATGTATTTGTCTTGACAGATTTCTGTTGGCACATAATTCTCTTCTTCCGTCTTGTGATGATTACTCTTTTCTCCTCGTTTTTTCCTCTGGTCTCGACCTTGAGTCCTCTTATTCCATTACATTCATATTTGTTTCAGCCCTCGTTATTTTGGTTTACCGGGTGTGCCTGAATCCAACCCTTGGCTCTTTCTTTTTGTATGTATCAACCCGAGTAACTGGTGGAGCATGCTTGATTGGTTAACAATTCTATCGACTCGGAGCTTAAGGCGTTCTACTGAAGTCCGGAGTCTGGACTTCGAGGATATTAGGAAATAAGTGCCTAGCAATTGTCTTTTTGGATCTCGAATTGGTTTCCGACTTGAATCTGTTTAATTAGGAAAGTTTCCTAATTAATATCTGATTGATTAGAGTTTCCTAATCAATATCTGAGTATCTGACCTAGGATTTCCTATTGTATAGGGTTTCCTAATCTGTTTAGGGTTTCTGTTTAGGTTGGGAGTAGTATATAAACTCTCATACCTCTACCCTAGAAATTATGATATCAGTCTGAAATCTGTAACCTCTCCTCAATTTAATAAAACTATACCCTCCTTCTGCTTGTGGACGTAGCTAACTAGGTGTTAGTGAACCACGTAAATCTGTTTGTCTCTCGATTTTACAATATTATTTGTTTGTCTTTCTCTTTCGTTATAAGAAACTGGTATCAGAGCTTCAGGTTAATTTGATCTGTGAGAAAGATGCCTGGGATGACCGTTAAAATTGAGAGTTTTGATGGGAGGAATAGTTTTAGTCTGTGGCAGATCAAGATGCGGGCGTTGTTAAAGCAACAGAGACGGTGGGCGCCATTCGTGAAGAAAGACGACACAGTCACCGCTGAGATGGCCATTCTGGAGGAGAGTACAGTTTGTCTGATGATATCATCACTGAAATCGGAGGAAGATAGAAGTAGTAGTGGTAGTACTGATAAACAGGTGGAGCAGCAATTTTAAAAGTTGATAAATTCACAGGGAGTAATAGTTTTGGGTTGATAAGCTTGGCTGAGGATGGTAGTGTTGACAGTAAGGTGGGGTTTTCACCTGTACGGGTCGAACTAAAGGATTCCAAAGACAAGATATCGACTGTTGTTTCCGCTTCTCAATGAGGCGGACTCCTACGGAAACGAGAAACCCGTGCCTTGGGTTAAAATGGCAAAGCCCGTGCCTTGGGTTAAAAAGGCAGGACCCGTGCCTTGGGTTAAAAAGGCAGGACCCGTGCCATGGGTGTAAAAAGGCAGGACCCGTGCCTTGGGTTAAAAAGGCAGGACCCGTGCCTTGGGTCAAAAAAGACAGGACCCGTGCCTTGGGTGAAAAAGGCAAGACCCGTGTCTTGGGTGAAAAAGACAATCGAGATCTCGGGGAAGATCTTTTGCGCTTTGGGCTGACAAGCTGAAGCAGGTTAGTACTACGATACTCGAGGGAAAGGAAAAAAATTACTATTTGACTGAAGACCGTTGAAAGATGCGATCGTTCAGGTCAAGGTAGAGACTATTAGGACGGAGACATGATTTGAGAGCACAATATAGAGGGCTGATTTGTGAGGTTTTCTTGAGGGAAAACTCAGTTTGTTCTGAGTCTCTGTTATTTGGTGGTTCTATTGATCTCGTCTTCGTTGGAGACTGTTGGAGTTTGTTCGGATCTTGGTTGGCCGCAAGATCGTTTGTCCTTCGTCTCGTCGGTGAGTTCGTCGCAGGTCGACTCAGTCTGGGTAGTCTCTTTTCAGTTTGAGATTACTATCTGGTTGGTAGAATTGGTAGTACTTTTGGCTTTAGCTGTGAGCTATTAAGCGCGTGTATTACAGTCTACTGTTGTACTATTATCTCCACAATAGTGAATTTGGTCTCCTTGTCGGTGTGGACGTAGCCAATGATTTTGTTGGTGAACCACGTAAATTTGTGTGTCAGTTTTATTATTGTTTGCTATTTATTTTGTTCTTCTCACATAATCAACAAACCATAGGTAACGGGACGCCTCCATTACAACAAACAGAGGAATAGTTTTAGTCTGTGGCAGATCAAGATGCGGGCATTGTTAAAGCAACAGAGACGGTGGGCGCCATCTGTGAAGAAAGATGACATAGTCACCGCTGAGATGGCCATTCTGGAGGAGATTACAGTTTGTCTGATGATATCATCATTGAAATCAGAGGAAGATAGAAGTAGTAGTGGTAGTACTGATAAATAGGTGGAGCAGCAAGTAACTTTTGATGAGAGTGAAGCAAAGTCTGACGATCAACCACTACAGTCCGAATCTGAATCTGAATCTGAACCATCGGGTTCTTCATTACCAGTTCAGAAGGAGCAGAGTTTGACCTGTGAGCGGTCAATCGAGTTTCCGAACAGGTATGGAAATGAAGATGGGGTGGGTTTGTCTGATCTGGTTCCGAATAGTAAGTTCCAACGTGGTTTGGACTTGCTATATTCTGAAAATATCTGATTGCCCTTTGTTGGGCAATATCTGAAGCAGGAGGGGGAGAGGAGTTTTATTTCTGGTACATCTGGCATTTGTTGGAGTGCATCTGGTACATCTGTTTAATTGAGGAGATTTCTGATACATCTGATCTGGCATTCTTTGGAGTGCATCTGGTATTCTGATGTGGCATTCGTTGGAATGCGTCTGTCTGATCTGATTGAGAGACAATTCGAGGCAAGGTGGAGATTGTTAGGTAATAAGTGCCTAGCAATTGTCTTTTTGGATCTCGAATTGGTTTCCGACTTGAATCTGTTTAATTAAGAAAGTTTCCTAATTAATATCTGATTGATTAGAGTTTCCTAATCAATATCTGAGTATCTGACCTAAGATTTCCTATTGTATAGGTTTTCCTAATTTGTTTAGGATTTCTGTTTAGGTTGGGAGTAGTATATAAACTCTCATACCTCTACCCTAGAAATTATGATATCAGTATGAAATCTGTAACCTCTCCTCAAATTAATAAAACTATCCCCTCCTTCTGCTCGTGGACATAGCTAACTGGGTGTTTGTGAACCACGTAAATATGTTTGTCTCTCGATTTTACGTTCTTATTTGTTTGTCTTTCTCTTCCGTTATAACAGAGGACATGAATATCAAAGGATTTTAACAAGGTAACTTTGGGACGTTACTCGGTACTATATTGTATGTTGAGTAGTAGTATGTAGTAGATACTTTACTTTCGATTTTCTAATTTTCTAGCTACATATTATTTGCTAACATTATAATTTTAAATCGTATGCCTTATAAATATTTTATAACTTTTCGATATCGTTTTATAAATCGTTATTAATTTTTATGACTAATGTTGATTATAATATTTTGTTGGTTAGCGTGACACTAGTTACTAAATAATATCGATTTCATAATTTTGTCATATTTCATAATTATAATTTTAACTCAAAATCGTATTTTAATATGAAAATCGAGATTTGTATACTTGTTTAATAGATCAATTTTGGTTCTACGATTTATATTAATAAATGAGGAAATATTTGTTTTGTGAAATCCATTTTTGTCAAGTCTATTTTCACTAATGACCCCTTATCATTTACGATTTATTATTATTTTTTTTAGTAAAACTCGTATTGTTTATTAATAAATTTAATTACTAGAAACAATTTGAGAGGTTTTTAAATCTCATTTCACTTCTGAAACTCCTCAACTATTTATACCTTATTTATATTTATCATTTCGTTTCTAAATCGTACATTTTCTAAATTTATCATTTTAACTCAATTTTCCTAAATATTTGTAAATTACTATATGTTCATTTATTAAGTTTGATTTATACCTTTGATAAAGAACATAGAAATATATTAAGTTACAATGACAACGATATTAATAAAACGTTTATTTGCTAGAAATGTTATTTTGATACATTTAACTTATTTTTAACAATTTACGTATTTCCTATAAGAATATTTCTATTTCAAGTAAGTCTCTAAAATTAGTAAATTTCTATAAATGGAAAGTTTCCTTTTAGCATAAAATGTTTTATCTCTTTTACCTTCATATTATTCACTTTGAACATTATATTTCGTTTATCGATAATGACTTGGTTTTGGAGTTACGGAATGAGGACAAGTTTACGGGTAGAGTAATACAGTCTAGGGTATACGTTTTGTCATCAATTATAAAGCTGGTGTGTCTATGTTGAGACGCATTGGTCGTTGAACTAAGCATGGTTTGTGTTCAGGAGTGTGTATATTTTGACCTTAAACTTAGATATCGCATCGTGTAATTCGCCGTCGGGTTGAACTGGATTACGGTTGGTGTCCAGGAGGGGTGTACATTACTTAAGCCAGGACCTCGCTGCATGTAGTCCTGTTATAGTTGAGTTGCCTAGTTAGAGACTGAAGGCTAATTTGTTTTGAGTGAATTCTCGAACCTAGTTTAGTATTATCCTAGTGAAAGTCTATTCCGTTACACTGATTGATTTCCATAACGACGTTATTATTATTGATTGATTTGGACTTGCAGGTTGGCAGTCGCTTTAAGTTTGCTAAAAACTTATGTTACTTTATTGTTTTTAAATGTTTTCCATTTTACAATTTTGATATAGTAATACCATGTTACTATTTTACTATTTTCATATGATATTATGTGGCTGGGAGAACGTCGGAGTTACTCCCCACTGATGTGGCTGTTATGTTTATAACATGACATGTATTCGCTGCTGGGTTTTGGGTGTGAGCTAGCGAGTAGCATGGATCCTACTCTATCAATTACGTTACTTCTGGATTTTTTGTAAACCCTTTTAAGGATGTTTATTTTAGCTCTTTTGTAAAAAGTGACATTTGTATCGACTGACCATTTCTTTTAATAGAATATTGTTTGTCGGTGTGTTTTAATCCCAATCTACAGTGTTTCCGCCACTGTATTGCGTTAGAATTTGTAGGGGATTACAGTTGGTATCAGAGCATTGTTGCTCCCGACGCTTACACCGGATTCTAGGAAAAACACTCGTAAATTATTTGAACATTAATGAAATATTAGTGAGTGTAGACACCCACATTTTGACCGCCAGGTGTCTATAGTAGTTCCCGCCAAACACCCGATGATGATTGGACGTAAACGTGCTTTGATAGACTCGGATATGGGCTTGTAATCATGGACATTTGGTTTAGACTTATTAAGGAGTACAAATCTTACAAAACCAACCTAAAATCCAGGCCCAGTGGGTCGTTTCGAGTCAAATAACACTAATTTGGGTCGAATCCGACACCAGGGGTAAAATCGTCTTTTAGCGACTGAGTCAAAACCCGGTCAAAGATTTTCCCGAGACTCGTGAGTCAGCCGTGACACTTCACACGGCTGATTCATACTCAAACACTACAAAATTTCAGCTTCATTAAACATTAAACAATTCTGTTAAAGATAGAATTCGACCTCAAGTAGGAATTCTATCCGAAAACCGAATCAGACACCAACCGAGCTCCAAACACTCGGTTTAGGCGTCCCAAGTCAGCCAAAATACTCCTCTACCAGCCGAGATTCATGACTTCTTCACCAAGAAACGAGACTTTGATTTCCCCTCGAACTCTCGTGTTTCCTATCCAAACCGGTATTTCTTGTCACACAAGCAAGACTACCTCAGTTCCTATAAATAGGACCTCTTGTCCAACACAAAACACAACGATTTGACACGGTTTTTACACACAATTAACACCAAAAAAACAGCCTCATATCACGGTTTACACATCCTACATCCTCGATATCTAGCAAATCCCGACACCTTCTCGAAGAAACCTCGAAATACCGACGAAACCACCCCACCGTCCGGCCAAACCCGACGTCCAACCACTCGTCCAAACCGACACCCTAAACTCATCCTCATCATCTCGACGCTCCAAAGTCTAAGCCACTTTCCGACGAGCCTTATCCCGAGAAAACAAAGCATGTAGGTTGAGGGTGTAAATCAAACCCGCTTCTCCTTCTTCTCTTCTCTTCTTCTCGTTTTTTATTACGGGTCTTTCGTCGGTCTTTTTTTATTTTCTAAGATCAATATTATTAAAAACTATTTTCATATATCGAATATTCTTAAAAATATGATATCGATTTTCTATAATCGAATATTGTATCGAAAAGAATTATATTAAGATTTCGACGATTTTAAAAATCGTTACATCTTTTTTCGTTCAAAATCTTTTTTTTAAACTTTTCATTCAAAACAAACTTTTTTTCAAAATCTTTTCTAAAAATCCTTCCGACTATTCGATATCGACTTCATAATCGAATATCGAATACGACGAATATCGAAAATAGGAATCGGGTATAAATTAATCCATATTTGTACGCGATTTATAAAATTTAACGATTTTCGACAAAAAATAATAAAAACCGGCAGACCCGCACGCGAGTCGCGCTATGCCCAGGCGACTCGCGCACGGGCCTGTGACCCGGATCGTTTTTTGCTTTTCGTTCGATTTTATTATTTATTCTACGAAACGATTTCTAAAATTTATATCTTTTCTAAAACTATTCCAAGTATTTGATATTGATTTCGTAGTCAACTATCGAATATAACGAATATCGAGAATATTAAGTCGAGTACGAATTATGCAATATTCGTACGCGATTTAATCAGAAATTTCCAAAAAAACCACTTCCGAAAACAGGCCGCCACGCGACCCGCCGGCGTCCCGGGCGAGTCGCGCGGCCGGCTGCCTTCGCGCGCCTTTCTCGTTCTTTTCTATTATTTTTCGAGCTTCGTTTTTTTATACAAAACAGCGTTTTAACAATATTTTTCAGATTTCGATTAATATTCATTTTTTCGATCTCGTATATTTATTTGCTATATTATTATTCAATCGTTACTAACCCGTTTTCTCGTGTTTGTAGCAGTTTATTTATTTCTTCATTTTATTAGACTAAAACGGATTCACATGCTAAAATAACTTTGACGTTATTAGTTTAACATGCATTAAACGACTTAGCAACCCATTTATTTATTTTCCTCACATGCCTTAGGAAAATAATCTCTGCATATCATTCAACCGTCGAACTAACGCGTGTACACAAAACGAACGATATCTTAGTAAAGGCCGCTAAGTGCGGGCGGGGTTGGGTGTTCTCAATGAGCTTCCCAACACGTACCCTCACCCCTTACTCAGAACCATGGTTTCCGGATGTCCGAATCCATTGGCAACGAAAGTCATTCAATACACGGTATCCGATAATGTCGGTATCGGTATCGTAATGCAAAGGGACGAACCCGATAAGCTCTGACATCGGAAATGGGCCATGTTTTAAATATGGCCCACTACGACATAGAGTGGGTTCGAATGGTTCCGAATAACCACAAAATTCGGTGGCGACTCCTACTTCGATTTAAAATTCTATTCGATCCATCTCATATGGAAATTAATTCCCCTCCCCAAACCCGCGCGTGGCCGCGTCGGGGTGGACCTATGTCATGTCCACAGTGAGAGATGGGTAGAAACAAAATAAGGACTTAACTGTTAGGTTTGTATGTTCTTGTAACTCAATGACTAGCATTGAATATTTGTTTCTTTCGTCTAGAAGAAGATGAATGAACAAGATGTTGACGTAATGTTGCTCCAAGTCGGGACAAGACCTACTTAGAACTCTCAACACCTGCTGACTCGAATGGACAACTTTGTGCTACAAGGAAGATACAATGGTGACCTTTCAGCCCAAATTCAGTCTACCCAAGCTACAGGTTAGACAATCGAAAGTTGATTCAAGTCCCATGATGGTGCAGTAGACTTAGATGCGACTTTACTTCATTTTGGATCCAGATGGAGCGACCAAGGCTAGTGTGCTCGTGTCCCTACGAGAAGATGAAGATGTCTTGCGAGTCCTTTTGCAAAACTCTAGAGGCTTGAAGATCCTTCTCTCGTTTTAGATCTTAATTGTCTAGGATCATTTCTCTTTTCTTTTAGCCTCTGCTTCTTCTAATTCTCCCCTTATATATTCTCGTCTTAATTCTTGTGATGAATCTTCTATCAATTCCCCTATTTTTCCACCTCCTTCTTGAGAGTCCTTGGTTGATTTGAATCCTATCTTAGTGAACCCCGTGAAAGTTATATTATAGACGTTCGAGGTTTAGTAAACCCTTGTTACCTGTGGTTTGAGGATTGTGAGTTGTACATTATTTTCCAAGCAAGTAAGAAATTCTTGAGGATTGATATGAATAACATTATTTTGATTAATGGAATTAGGTTAATATTTTAGATATTCAACCTTGGGTTATAGGTTACTTTGATTATTTGGAGTACTTAGAGTTGAATAATTTTTTGGGTATTAAGAGTATATCATGTTTTGATGTATATCTAGTACCTAACTTAGAAACAAGCTAGGTATAATTGATGCTATTACTTTGGGATTTCTACTTAATGTTTACTTATTGGATGTGTTTTGGACGTTAGGGATCATAGATTATTGTTTCAGGTGTTAACCTGAGTGTTGTGATTCCACTAAAGGTTTTCATTAATGTTGTTAGAAATTTTGGTTGACATAGATTAACCGTGTTTCTTAAGGATTAGATCGTTGATCGTTGTTTAAGGTTGTAACCTATGAACTTTGGAGTTGAGTGATCTAACTTGGATAAAATGTTGTTAAACGTGAATAAGAGAAATATCTTGCAGGATCATAGTTTGAACTTACTGTGTTATTTTGAGGAATACTATATACAGATCGTCCTATTGGGATTTTTAGTTTAGATCCTTAGACCAACAAGACTGTGGTTTCGTTGAGTTGTGAAAATATTGTGGTTGTACCACTGTGATTAGAAACCGATGGGTTCCTTAGAGACCCTAGTTAAATATCGTGTTTGGGATGTGAGTGCTTGCCATTATATATGGGTCTGAGCGTGTTTGAGAATTTGTTGTAATTTCCCAACCTCTGTCTACTTGTGATATTATAAACTTGTTGGTGTAATCATTTTAAAGATTTTGTGCATGGGCATTGTAAAATTGGTGGACCTTGTTTAGTATTATTTCTCGAGTATCATGGAATATACCGCGATTTCGAAACTAGTGAACCTTGAATTTTGGAGTTTTATCGATTACGAGTTTGGATGTGTTTTGGTAACCTGGTTGGAATCTTAATTAATGGATTTGATTCCTAATCATTTGTGGATCCATACCATGTTAATTGAAGGATTAGATATGTATGTATGATTTTATTTTGAAGGTTGTAGTAGTTGATGATTTTGGGGGCTGTAGTGGTTAATAATCTTCGGAATTGTAGATAAACTCCGTATTGTTTTGATGGATATAGAAACCTAAGTTTTGTGAGTCGCACTTAGAATCTCGGGATGACCTATTTCTTCTTTAATCCTTGAGAGCTCTGTCTCACTCTCAATTTCGTTTCCCCTGCTTCTCTTAAATCATATTACTACAACTGCTCCAATCCTTCGACCCTTGTCAAGTTTGAAAACTTTTGTTTTGATTTATCGTCATCTCTTTGTTCCTTTTTATCCGTTAACCATTTCCCCGAACTCCCTAAGTTTTGAAAAGTGTGACCAATTTAAAATTTTGGATTAACGTGAAATTTTAACATTTTGAGGCACAATTTCAAAATTTGAAACTCTCTCTTTTGTAAAAACTTTGACCAACTTAAACTTTTCGGTTATTGTGGAATTTAACATTTTCGAGTTATACTATTAAGAACTTTATACTTCGTTTTTGTTTTATTTTTGGTTGATAACCTATATTTAGTTCTGTTTCAAAATGTCTTAATATATTATTTTAAAGTATTTCGAAATTGTTTCAAATTTCGATTTCAAGCAATCGAGATTTTACGAAAACATTCATAATTGCAAATATTTTGAATTCTGGGAGATTATTATGTAAAACAGTTTAACTTTTTCGAAAGAATTTCGTATGTCTAAATTTTGTTTTATTGTCGGTAAGTGTTGAATCTGTTATTGATAACGTCTGACAACTGGTTCGATTTTTATTTACTAATTGCAAGATTTGATTCCTCAAAATTTTGTTTTGTCTTAAAATGAGCTTTTGTCAAATCTCTTGATCAAAACGTTTTACCGTTGTTTTGTAAATACTTTGGGTACTCTCTCCGTCGAGTTCATTTACAAATATTATTTATCGTCGTTATTTTATTATTACTTATGATTTTAATAATTTGAAAGAGTTTATATTTCGGGTAGCTACCCAGCTCTTCTTGTCTTGAAATAAAATTTTGCGTTCGATTTCATATCCCGTTTGAAGTTGTAAAATTCATTTAAATTGAGATTTTGTGCGAGTTAAGTATCCTTGTTTTATTCAAGTTAATAACTTTGTTTTACTTTGTGTTTTTGAGTTCTTGTAAGTTTCGAGGACGAAACTTTTTTTTTTAGTGGGCAAGGTTGTAACACCCCCCGATTTTTTTTTATATAAATTAAATTTTATTTAACTTCTATTCTATTTACGATTTAATTCGTAAATCTTATAATTATTCTAAAATGAATTTATCTTGTAATCTTCAAACTCCTAAAATTCTATTTGTCTCGAAAACTCTTCTTATATTTAAAATATATTTTTATTCTTGTTTCGATTTATTTTATACTTTTAATCCTTATTGAACTTCTGTTTCGACAATCTAAATTATAAACTATTTTGATTTAAGATCGAATTTCTTTTATCAACTCGAATCTCATTTTATTAAGCTTCGTCAAAATATTTATTATTTTCCTCAAGAAACCAATTTAATTCATTATCGTCAGAAAAAAAAATTATAAATCATGAAACATTATTTCAAAACTCAAAACGTTTATTTTACTCTGTGGGACGAATTAATTACTTTCGTTAACTTCGTTTTCATTGTGAATATTCATTTTAGCCCGAGATATATTTTTAATTACTCTTTTTTGTGTTTCGGCTCAATTAATTATAATTTTACTTATCTCCATTTTAACCCGATTTCTCCTTGGGCCAACTTCTGATTTAATGACCTTTTATATCGTTACACTTTTACTTGACCCGTCTCATTGTTATTTTCCGACCCAATTCGTTTTAACCTAAACCGCTTGACCCCTTTTGTTTTGGTCTCAAACAGACGCTCACCTCACACCCCCATTTCCTTTTCTTTCTTGTTCACGTTCTTCAACTGCATGCCGCTCATCCATCTTCACCATCGTCAATCCTCTTCTGGAATCTTTTTTTTTTCTGTCTCCTTCTCATTCTGCTGCTACTATTTTCGTCTTTGTTGCCAGTCTGTGTGCGTCCTTCTGGCTAACATCTTTGATCTGGACTCAGGTAGTTCATTCGTTTCTCTTCTTCGTTTTCCTTTCTTCTTATTCGTTCTGTCTGTCTTCTGTCGTCGTTTGTTGTTGCTTTGCGTCTGTTGTTACTATTGTCGACGCCCCTGCTTTCTATTTCTTTATCATTCCTCTGCTATTCGTTCTTCTTCTTGATGCAACTGCTGCCCACGACTATTGTTGTTTTGTTGTTGCCGACCTGTTGCCTTTCCATTTCTGTCTTCTATTTTCGTCCCTCGGTCGTGATTGATACCACTGCTGCTGTTTATCGTGCTGTTGCTGCTGTTTTGTGGGTGTTCTGCTGATTTATCCATCTCGTCTAATGGTTAAGGTTATCGTTGTCTTTGATTTCGTGGTTTCGTTATTGTCTTGCTGCCGTCATCTTTTGCAATTGATTGTTGCTTCTCTTATGCGTTGTCGTTCTCCTGCTGCTCCTTCAGTCTATTCGTGTTCTGGTCTTCACCCTCCTGCTACTCATTACAGATGTTCTGTCTGAACGTTATTATTGTTGCTCATTTTCAATCGTTGTGCTGCTGCTCACCACTGTTTGTACGTTGATGCTGTCTCGGGGCTGTTTAATGTATTTGTCTTGACAGATTTCTGTTGGCACATAGTTCTCTTCTTCCGTCTTATGATGATTACTCTTTTCTCTTCGTTTTTTCCTCTGGTCTCGACCTTTAGTCCTCTTATTCCATTATATTCATATTTGTTTCAGCCCTCGTTATTTTGGTTTACCGGGTGTGCTTGAATCCAACCCTTGTCTCTTTCTTTTTGTATGTATCAACCCGAGTAACTGGTGGAGCATGCTTGATTGGTTAACGATTTTATCGACTCGGAGCTTAAGGTGTTCTATTGAAGTCCGGAGTCCGGACTTCGAGGACATGAATATCAAAGGATTTTAACAAGGTAACTTTAGGACGTTACTCGGTATTATATTGTATGTTGTGTAGTAGTATGTAGTAGATACTTTACTTTCGATTTTCTAATTTTCTAGCTACATATTATTTGCTAACATTATAATTTTAAATCGTATGCCTTATAAATATTTTATAACTTTTCGATATCGTTTTATAAATCGTTATTAAATTTTATAACTAATGTTGATTACAATATTTTGTTGGTTAGCGTGACACTAGTAACTAAATAATATCGATTTCGTAATTTTGTCATATTTCATAATTATAATTTTAACTCAAAATCGTATTTCAATATGAAAATCGAGATTTGTATACTTGTTTAATAGATCAATTTTGGTTCTGCGATTTATATTAATAAATGAGGAAATATTTGTTTTGTGAAATACATTTTTGTCAAGTCTATTTTCACTAATGACCCCTTATCATTAACGATTTATTATTATTTTTTTAGTAAAACTCGTATTGTTTATTAATAAATTTAATTACTAGAAACAATTTGAGAGATTTTTAAATCTCATTTAACTTCTGAAACTCCTCAACTATTTATACCTTATTTATATTTATCATTTCGATTCTAAATCGTACATTTTCTAAATTTATCATTTTAACTCAATTTTCCTGAATATTTATAAATTACTATATGTTCATTTATTAAGTTTGATTTATACCTTTGATAAATTAAAGAACTTAGAAATAAATTAAGTTACAATGACAACGATATTAATAAAACGTTTATTTGCTAGAAATGTTATTTTGATACATTTAACTTATTTTTAACAATTTACGTATTTCTTATAAGAATATTTCTATTTCAAGTAAGTCTCTAAAATTAGTAAATTTCTATAAATAGAAAGTCTCCTTTTAGCATAAAATGTTTATCTCTTTTACCTTCATATTATTCACCTTGAACATTATATTTCGTTTATCGATAATGACTTGGTTTTGGAGTTACGGAATGAGGACAAGTGTACGGGTAGAGTAATACAGTCTAGGGTATACATTTTGCCATCAACTATAAAGCTGGTGTGTCTATGTTGAGACGCATTGGTCGTTGAACTGAGCATGGTTTGTGTTCAGGAGTGTTTGTATTTTGACCTTAAACTTAGATATCGCATTGTGTAAGTCGCCGTCGGGTTGAACTGGATTACGGTTGGTGTCCAGGAGGGGTGTACATTACTTAAGCCAGGACCTCGCTGCACGCAGTCCTGTTATAGTTGAGTTGCCTAGTTAGAGACCGAAGTCTAATTTGTTTTGACTGAATTCTCGAACCTAGTTTAGTATGATCCTAGTGAAAGTCTATTCCGTTACACTGATCGATTTCCATGACGTCGTTATTATTATCGATTGATTTTGACTTGCAGGTTGGCAGTCGCTTTAAGTTTGCTAAAAACTTATGTTACTTTATTGTTTTTAAATGTTTTCCATTTTACAATTTTGATATAGTCATACTATTATTTTTCATATGATATTATATGGCTGGGAGAACGTCTGAGTTACTCCCCACTGATGTGGCTGTTATGTTTATAACATGACAGGTATTTGTTGCTGGGTTTTGGGTGTGAGCTAGCGAGTAGCATGGATCCTACTCTATCAAATATGTTACTTCTGGATTTTTTGTAAACCCTTTTAAGGATGTTTATTTTAGCCCTTTTGTAAAAAGTGGCCTTTGTATCAACTGACCATTTCTTTTAATAGAATATAGTTTGTCGGTGTGTTTTAATCCCAATCTATAGTGTTTCCGCCACTGTATTGCATTAGAATTTATAGGGGATTACAGCTACGGTCATCCTGGATGACTTGTTCTTTGAAGTTCAAGATGGTTTTGATAAGAAAGGGAGGGTATACGGGCTTGGAGATGCTACACGTCACATATACGAGTCAGCTCGAGCCTCCACGGGAAGTTTTGACAACTCAAATGGCCTAATTGGGACATTAGTAGCTCAGAAAAAAGAAGGGGATAAAATAGTGTAGGCAATAGAATAGTATTTGTATCGGCTATCGGAGAGAAACTTTAACCTAAACTGCAAACCCGGAAATCGTCCCCCTGGATCAAGGGATGATGATGATGATGATGATGATGATGATAGTCGTGGTGGTGGTGGTGGTGATAATGCTAGATTAGCTTCTTTCCTAACTTTACTCCGTATATCCCAATCTGTTAGGTTGTTTAATAGTCTTTGGTGTAAATTACCATTGACAAGTTTTCAATGTTTTGTGACGTATACTTTGATCTACTTGAAGTACTTTATGTTTGTTGAATTCAGTTAGAGCAATCAAGATATATTTTCTTGAGTTGTGTTGTCTTATTGGTATTGAAGATTTTGAAGACAAATTTGGGTATTTGTGGAACCGTAAAAATATGTTGGTTGTTGAATGTTTTTATATATGGCATTTTGGGGAGCCAAAAACAGGTAGGGAATGCATCAATACAGCACATTTGAAGGGACATTCCCTTGCAAACATTGAATTTGCAACGGATTTGCAAGGGATTACATTCACAACTACAAGGGACATCCCTTGCAAATCCGTTGCAATTTTTGTCTTTTGCAACGGTCTTGCAACGGACTGTATTGTCATGCAACCAACGTTATTTCCGTTGCAAGTATGTTGCAAAAGGCAGTTTGTAAGGGATTTGCAATGAAATTTATCATTTTTGCAACCACTATTTGTGAGGACCTAATTCTGTTGCAAATCCGTTGCAAAAGGCAGTTTGCAACGGATTTTGGGCCTTTTGCAACAGGATTGTCTTTTGCTACGGCTATTTTTTTTATTTCACTAACACCTACTCGAGATGACAACTCTTTAATGTCATCTGAAATTTCTAGGTCAGTCATTGTGTGTGGACACGGCGATCTAAGAATGTTCTAGATTGAGTAAGGTCTCGGTCGAAGCTATATATTACGACTATTAGTTGAAGAATCAAGGAAAGGTAACTTAATCGTAGAAGAAGATGAACTTTGCAAGAAGAAGCTCGCTTGGACCGTGTCTCCATAATAATATGATGAACTTTGCAAGAATAGCTCCGAAATAAACCCACTTCAACTCTTCAAACCCAAATTATAATAATCACCTTGTGGAGGAAGATGGAAGGAGTAGAAAAGATGGAGGGTAAAAGGAATATGTGATTTGGAAGAGGGGATGTGAGTAGGAGATGGTGAAATAAAAGGGAAAGTAAAAGATATGAAGAGGGAGAAAATATGAGCGGAGTGGTAGAAAATGAAGTGTGTGATCAAATGAATGAGGTAAGAGGTGATATATAAATTTGATTTTTGGAGGGAAATATTATCAACAAGGTTATCTTTGGGCTCGATAACTTTTTGTGTTCCAACTTGCTCATGCCCAAAGCGATCATTAAAGCCATCAACAATACTAGCGAACAGCTCCTAATTTGTCGCAGTACACTACTGGAAGAGATGAGATTGTGACGTCAAGCTTGGTTATGGGAGACCGGAACCACATAATTAGTTCGGATGTGACATCGGCTACAACACGAAACACAACTTTGGTGGAGGAATGAGCTAAGAAGCATTGTTTTCGGGACGTAACACTACATTTATACACTTAGCTAAGCTAATCTAGTAACTAGCTAACGTAATCATATATACAATGAGAATATGGCTACGAAATTACTTTTTCCTAACGAATTTTGTTTACATTTCCTATTCTATCCTTTATAAAACAATAGTCTTTTACACCAACATTCAATTAAGCTTATCTTCATTTTTATCAATTTACATGATCAATTCAATTACCAAGGCATTAATACCGATTACTTGTTTATTTAATTATTTTCTTTATTGTATTATTATTGTTTGATTACTCCCTTCCTTCCGGTCGATTGTTTGTCTATTCCATTTTAATCCGTCTCAGTCATTTGTTTGCCTTTCTATTTTAGGAAAGTTTTTTATATGTAAAATGATCATGCACATCACTTTTGCTCCACATGTCACCCATTTATTGAATCCCTCCCGCCCTCCCCCCCTCCTTGGTCTATGTGCCAAAATCAAAGGCAAACAATTGATCGGGAAGAAGGGAGAAATTAGTTAGGCCAATTGTTTAGGGTTTGTAAAGAGTTGAAAATATGATAATTCATTAATTTTAAGAAAATTGAATTGAAATATAAAAGAGGATTTTTTTTTTTATTATTATTAGTAATACAAAAATACGATAATTCAAAATATTTTAAAAAAAATTGAGGATTTTACCTAAAAAAAGTTAAAAAAAAAATAATAATAAATAAAAACCAAAACTTCACGACTTAACGCCACTCTCCCATCTTTCACCCACCCCACCACCCCATCCAACCAACCACCACCCAAATACGACCCTGCCCACCCATCCACCGCTCAGACCAATCCGGCCCAACTTTAACCCTCCCACGACCACCGATCCCCAACCATGCATCAAGCCACCCCGAACCACCCAACCGATTCGACTCATCCGATCCACCCACCCACCACTCTCGACCCCAGACTTCCCTCCCTGATTGACCCGGTACGGTTCCGAATTCAGATGCCTTGGGTTGTTTATGGAATCTTGGTCATAGTTGTGTTATGGGAAGATTTGGTTTTGAAATTTCTTAGAGAGAGAATCAAATTAATTTTGAGGAATGACAAGGATAAATCGATAAAATGTCGTTAGAATTGAGTAAAAGCTCGTTTGGGAAAAGCATGACCCTTTGACTATTGTATCACTAATTGATTGACTGTATTAATATTATAGCTAGTTGATATAATTGCAAATGTTACCGTCTCTCGACATAATATAAGATGATATCACGAAGATAGCATATATAGGAATATTATTAATCCTTAACATCACATTCACCTAATTCTATCAAATTGATACGACACTATAAATGCGGAGATCATTCATATCGTGTTAGTCCGATTTAAGCCGAATTACAAAATCATATTTTCAAAAACTTACTCTAAGTATTCGGATTTGTCCTATAACCAAGCGTCGGGTACCATGAGTAACACGAAATCGGGACCGAGAACAGTCCGCCACGCGAGTCGCACTAGCCTCGTGCGAGTCGCGTGGCTGCGCGAATCGCGCCCTCTTTGTGCGGGTCGCGTGTTTCCCTGAAAATCGTGACATAAAATCAATTATTCCGACTTAATTCAATTAGCAATAATTCTTCAGACTTCCTTTTTCTAAGCACACTCTAAATATTCGATATCGATATCATAATCAAGTATAGAATATGGCGAGTATCGATTCAGGTCGAGTATAAGATTCAGACCTAATGAATTGATGATTTTCAAAACCGAAAGCAATTTCCAAATCAAAACCAAACGAACCATAATTCGTACAGGCGTCACTCGACCGAGTGCCATAGGACACTTGATCGAGTGACATCCAAAAGTTAAGGCAAAATGGTCTTTTGGGGACCACTCGGCCGAGTCCCGCAATGACTTGGTCGAGTCCCGCAATGACTCGGTCGAGTGGCGACCTACTCGATCAAGTCCCTTCCTGAGTCGGTCGAGTAACACCTCAAATCATGGGCAGAATACCTTTTATCGAGACCACTCGGTCGAGTCCCTCAATGACTCGATCGAGTGGCCTCTATCACGTCAAATCCGTGAGGTCCATAGCATCCTTCGAGTCTCGATAATATTTTTATGACTTCGGTCAGCGCGTGTCAAGTCTATCACGTGATTTATTACTTTTCAAAGCCATGCATCCTGTCTTTCTACATTATTCTACATCGTTATATAGTGTTGCAAACCGCTATTATCGTTATACCGTCACTAACTTGTTTGTTCATGTCTTTTCAATTTATTTCTTTTATTTGTTTTATTGTACTAAAATGAACCCGCATGCTAAATACAACTTTGAGGTTAAATTTAGATGCATTAAATCGAATTAGCAACCCATTCAATTATTCACATGTTTAGGCAAGACAATATTTGCATATCATTTTCATCGTTCTACTAACGCGCGTATTAGAGAATCAAACGATATCTTAGTAGAGGCCGCTAATGTGCGGGCGGGGTTGGGTGTTCTTTGTGAACTTCCCAACACGTACCCTCACCCCTTACTCAGAACCTAGGTTCCCGGATGCCCGAAACCGTTGGCGCACGAGAGTCATTCAATACACGGTATCCGATAATGTTGGTATCGGTATCAAATGCAAAGGGACGACCCCAATAAACTCTGACATCCGAATGGGCCATACTTTGTGCATGGCCCACTAAGATATAGAGTGGGTTCGAACGGGCCCGAACTCCCACAACGTTCGGTGGCGACTCCACTTCGATTTAAATTTCAATTCGACCCATCTCATATGGAGATTCATTCGCCTCCCCAAACCCGCGTGTGGCCGCGTCGGGGTGGACCTATGTCATGTCCAAAATTTGGCGACTCCGTTGAGGATTAACTGATGCGTGACTTACCATCGGCATCCTCAGGGTGAGACTCGAATAGAAATCGTTTGACTAGTACAATACGTGTTTTAGTTTTACGGGTCATGCATAACCCCATATTTGCCCGGGCCGGTAGTGGTGACCGACGTCCCATTATATCGTGATGTACTTCAATATGGATATGTCAAAGGTGTCCATAGTTGATTCGTATGGGTTTCGCGGCATTTTCTAAGCTCAACTCGACTTAGAGAGTTTGTCCCGATTAACGGATAGGCTATGTGCACTGGTATAGACCCTTTATAGACCGACCGAGACTTAGTGTAAAGCATACATGGCGTCGTTATAATGCTTGCGTGACTATGTGTTACTTGGTTTCTAAGGTCGTTTTTCAAAAAACCGTCACCTTTTTTCAAAAAATACATCTTTTTCAAAATATTCAATTTCAAAACCCGGGACGTATACCGAATTTAGGACTTATGATTTTACTCAAAATATCCTATTTCTAGCCGGTATTCTACCCATTTCAAAACTCAAAAATATTTTCGAACTTTCAAAATTGAGGCCCGATACGTTTTTTTATTTTCGAAAGAACCGGGCCCCCTCCATCGTTTTTTTTCGGATTTTCTAAAAATCCCTTTTCAAAACCTTAATCTTCTTAGGACTTCCCGTATTTAGCAGTGTCGGGTCGTGTTATAATTCGTCGAAGTCTTTAGCGTCGAAACTCTGTCGATCTTACATCACGAGTTTCCTCCCTATCCCAGTCCGCCTTATTAGACTAACGCAAGGCCCACCTACGTAGGACATACTCCTACAAAGGAGGGCCCGTCTACACATTCGAGTCCAAAGTCTGGGGATGTCTCACGTGGACCTACCTTCGAACAGGACCCGGCCCACATCGCCGGATCCTAAGGCAGGCCCACCTTTCATAAGTCACCCATCTAGGTGTCTTTTCCGAGTCATTTCCCTTTTCAGTCTTGCTCGGGATGTACTTTCTATTCCAGGATGTGGGTTAGTTTCTGATTACGCGGTGTTCTTACAGACAGGCCACCGGAAACCAGACGCCAGAAAATGCAGACCACTTTGGATCAACTGACTGCCGCACTGGCCAAGATCGAAACCCAACTGAATGCTATCCAGACCGACCAAACGGCTCTTGCCACCCGTTTGAATGTCGTGGAGAAAGGGACTCTTCCTGCTGGATCTGAGCCCACTGGGCCCATAGCTGAACTAATCAGCGTTGTTCGCAAGCTTGAAGAGCAGGTCCACTTGTCAACGAGCAACTCAATCCATACTGAAAATGCTCGCTCTTACTCGCCTTTGAACGACGAGCTGCCTGCCAACCTCAAGCTTACGGGAATACCGATGTTTGAGGGTACTGAAGACCCGGTCCATCACATCCGGGCTTTCAAAGAATTTATGGCTGTCAAGGGGGTGAAGTCCACCATGTTCAAGCACTTGTTCGCTTCCTCCCTTGAGAAACATCTCAAAGCCTGGTACTATAGGCTCGATTCCAAGAAATACAGGACTTAGGATGATGTGGCGACAAAATTTACTCAAAATTACGCCGATAATACCGAGATCCAGACTACAATACGTACTCTGGAAGTGATGGCCCAAGAGGCCAAAGACGGGTTCACCAAATACCTGCAAAGATGGAGGGCCGAGAGTGTTGACAGGGGTAGTCGTATCCCTAATCAAAGATACCCTAGGGTCCACTAACTAATGTAGATAGTGAAGTAGGGGTCGAACCACCAGGAGACGGGACTCAATTACTTGTTCTAAGGTCTAGACTAAAGATTACGGGTCACTATTTTTCTGTTTGTTAAGTGGACTGACAACTAACTGCTATAAATTAAATCAATAATAAAAAGGTCTAGGGTCTCAGGTTCACAATGAATATCAATCGGGTCAGGGAGTCAACTAACAGGTCAATAATCGAACTGTCTAAGGTGTAGGTCCGGTCGGTACTATTACAAACTTTAGAACTAAACTTAACCTGCGGTTGCTAGAATTAAGCTAGTCTACCCAAAATGTCGTGACCTAATTAGTCCTTAACCCGGTCGGCGAAAAGTCCTAATTGTGATACTAACTAATTAACCCTGGCCAATAATTAATCAATCAGAATTAAAACAACATTCAGGCGACAGTTCATATGATCAGAGACAGGTCAATCTTCTATAAACCAATTAACACCCATCGATCCCCTTAAACCCTAGATAAAAATTAGCTACTCATGATGATTGTTCTAAAACTAACAAAATATGAATTGCAATTAAACATGATGAATACAAATTAAATTAAACTACAAGACTGAAATCAGATAACTATGAAAACTAAGAACGAACTAAGACAAGAATTAAACTAGAGAATTAAGACAAGAATTAAACTAGAGAATTGAAATATAAATTAAAATTAAAATTAAAGATTACCAATACCAAACAATTGAGATCTAAAAGAAGAACGGAATTCGATGAACCTTGCGAAAGAAAACGGAGACGAACGTAGTCTTCTATCCTAGCCAAAAAGTAACGTAATGTATGTTTTTTCCAAGTCAAAAGTATGTCTGACAATCCTCCTCCAACTGATTTAAAAGAGATCAGTTAGGCTTACAAAACAGGCCCATAATTCTAAATAAATGAAAATCCAATTCGCGGCCTGAGTGTAACGCACTCGATCGAGTACATGCGTGCACTCGATCGAGTGTATCCGTATCTACAGTCTGGTTGAGCATGGAAATAGGCACTCGATCGAGTGGGTGTTGCTGAGCTCGTGATTGAGCTATTCATTTGCTTCTCGGCTTTTTCGTTTTCTTCCTCGTCCTTCGTCCTCATCTCGGCTATCTGGGCTATCACTCCTAGATATGCTCGAAATTGCACTTAACCTGCAAAATAGCACGAGAACCGACAGTATCGACTTTCTAATAGAAATCGACATTAAACATATAGTTATGGAGGAAGAAAAGCTCAAAAACGGTTGTCGGGGGACAATAAAATATGATATAAAATATGTTGATCAAGTGTGAAGCTGGTTGATAAGCCCAGCGAGAAAGTTTTAGTGGAGGCCTTTGTCAAGAACCTCCTCCCTTCCTACCGGATCCATCTCCGGTATGCTGTCATTCCCAACTTTGCCACCCTTACTGAAATGGGCACGAGTATCGAAGACGATTTAAGGTTAGAGAGCCTGACTAAGGCCTCTACCCTACCAAGGGATATCAAGGGGCCAGTTCATCCGTGAGCAAGCCCACACCTGCAGCTGCAACCCGCAGCATCTTCGATGAGGTTAATCTGCTGGATACCTCATCCAAAAAGAATACTCCAACTCGGGTATTCACGGATATAGGGACTACCTATACCTACGCCTTACAAAGGTTATCTTCAAAGGGCCTAATCCAACCGATAGGCCCAACTCATGAAGTTCTAGTGGAGAAAAGGTCCAAGGCCTACAATGTTCAAGCCTATTGCCAATATCATCGAGGTAATGGGCACGACACTGAAAAGTGTTGGAAATTGAAGCATCTGATCCAAGACCTGATCGAGAGCGGGAAAATACCATTGCCCGGAGACAAGCCGATCAACAAAGAAAACCCGTTCAGCGCCCATGTTATATTCACTGGAGAGGTAATCGACTGCTCACACCTCATTTCCCCCTTTATCCCACAAATTAACGGGATATGGTTCGATGATGAGGAAGATGTTTACCTAGCTAAAGGGGAAGTTGTCCCCATCACCAGTGAAGAGGTCCGAAAAGCTATGTCCAAAGCCTTAGCCACTAACCACCTCGCCACAGCCGGGCGCCCTACTCCAACAACCGTCACTGAACCTGCCAGGACGGAAGCTGACCCTGAAGAACCAAGCAACAACACAGCCCTGGTCAAGCAATTGAAGAGGGTTCTAGCAAATCTAACCATATGGCAACTTCTGGTTTGTTCACAAGCACATCGGGAAGCACTGACCAAGGCTCTCGATGAGATCAAGGTCGACTCACAGGTTACCCCTGCTGAAATGGTAGCCACTATCACGCCCTATCTCAAGGGCAAATCCAAAGAAGAAGGCCCGCTCCTCACCTTCTCTGAGTCTGATCTTCCACTGTTCGGACCCAACCATAACTTGGTATCACGGTCATTTGCCGAAGGAAGTACCTCCCAATGACCCTAATCGACGACGGGTCCGCTGTAAATGTCCTTCCCCTAAGGACCGCTAAGGCCCTCGGCATCACCGAGGTCGACTATCTCCCGACGGCGCAAACTATCCAGGCTTTTGACGGAAGCCCAAAACCAGTCACCGGGGCCGTTAAGATAAAATCATAACGGGCCCAGTCGAGAAAGAACTGGAGTTTCAGGTGATTGATGTCACCTCGTCCTTCAACTTGATACTAGGAAGGCCTTGGATCCATGCAGTCAAGGTCGTGTCCTCTACCCTCCATAGAAAAGTCAAGATGCCTCTTCAAGACGATGTCATCACACTGGAGGCAACCCCCATCACCGTGGCAAGCTGCAACGCTACGGGCCGGGCCGACCCACGAGGATTCGATTTCGTGGGAATGATCGAAGAGGAATATCTCTTCAGGCCTTACTTCACTACTAGCATCGATACGATGCTACAAAACTTGGGCTATTTACCGGGGGCTACCTCGAGACCATATCTCCCGGCCGGGAAAATCATTGAGGTACTAAATGACGGCGAATCGCAATTCGGCTTGGGGTATGCTATAACCCCGGAAAACGTGGTCCGGGCCGGTATTCACAAGGGCCAAGGCCACCGACATCCTCAAGGGTACCTACTTGGGCCCTTATAGCCCAAAAATGACCGATTACTTCGTTACACCGGTCTTCGGAGCTATCCAAGTGGGCCTCTACCAACCCACTGTCACATATCCCGAGTCCAAAACGGCTCGGGAATGCAACTTCATCCCCGATGATATATTCACCCTTGTTCAGGCCGAGTCCAAGAAAGGTGAAAACAACTCTAAGCCCGTGCTGGGGCTCCTATTTGGAGAAGATAAGGCCCTCCCTGCTCCAAAGGAAGATCTGGTCAACCTGATCCTTCGCAGCAATCGGTTTGACCCAACCAAGCTGATCTCTGAAGTTGGTGCAGACACCGGGAAAAAGCCCTGGAGGAAGACCATCAAGTGGACCGAAATCCAAGGACGGATCTACAAGCTGACCACCGGCGAGGGAGACATGCCGGATACATAGTCCGAGTCTGAGTCAGAGTCAGAGTCGGAGTCTGAGTCCAAGTCTAGAGGGTCTGGTGCTAGAGTCCAGTCTGTAACCCCTCTTCCCTTATCCACTTCCACTGGAGTCTCGGCGCCTGTCCCGAGGGCACTCCCTATCCCGCCACAGACCAACGAGCAGATGGCCGCTCTCTTTGAGCTGTTCTCAAAATTTTCTATTAATAATAACGAAAACCATTCCGCTTACGACTTGTCTTATTTCCAAAATTCTTTCAAAAATTTTATATGCGATGACATTGAGAAACCCGACGAACAGGTGCCTCCACCTCCTCATCTGATCGAGCAGCTCGAACAAAGGGAATCCCGAGATCCAGTAATTGAAGAAACCGCATCCATCAATGTGGGAACCACCTTAGAGCCCCAGATGCTTAAGTTGGGCTTATCTTTAGATCCTGAGGAGAAGAAACAATTCACGGACCTCCTCCAGGAATTCAAGGACGTCTTCGCATGGTCCTACAAGGACATGCCGGGGATAGATCGGGAAATAGCTGAACACCATATACCCATCAAAGATGGGTGCAAACCGGTAAAACAGAAGCTCCGAAGAATGAGGCCCGAATGGTCTCTCAATGTCAAAGAAGAAGTCGACAAGCAGTTCAAAGCAGGCTTTATACAAGTGTCTGAATATCCAGACTGGGTCGCGAACATCGTGCTGGTACCCAAGAAGGACGGCAAGGTGCGGGTATGTGTGGACTTCCGGGACCTCAATAAGGCTAGCCCAAAAGACGATTTCCCATTACCACACATTGATATACTGGTGGATAACACGGCTGATCATGCCCTCTTATCATTTATGGATGGGTACGCCGGATACAACCAAATTAAAATGGCAGAAGAAGACATGAGTAAGACCACATTCATTACACCATGGGGTACTTACTGTTACACCGTTATGCCATTTGGGCTCATCAATGTTGGGGCCACTTATCAAAGAACCGCCACAACCCTATTACATGACATGATGCATAAGGAGATGGAGGTTTATGTGGACGACATGATCGTTAAGTCCAAAGACCGAAATGGGCACATTGCGGCCCTAAGAAAATTCTTTACCCGGTTACGTAAATACAACATGAGGTTAAACCCTCAAAAATGCAGTTTCGGGGTAATATCGGGCAAATTACAGGGCCATATCGTTAGCCAACTTGGCATCGAGGTCGACCCAGCTAAAATCAAGGCCATTACCGAGATGCAACCACCCAAAACCGAAAAAGAAATAAGGGGGTTTCTCGGGAAAGTCCAATACATTAGTCGGTTTATTTCAAAATTAACCATGGTATGTGAGCCCATTTTCAAAAAACTAAAGATCGGAGAACGGGTACTATGGGACGAAAAATGTCAAGCGGCTTTCGATAAAATCAAGGAGGTTCTGTCTGCACCGCCGGTATTAATGCCACCTCAACCCGGTTTGCTTTTGTCGTTATACCTAACAACGACCGAGACAGCCATGGGGGCTATGCTGGCCCAGACAGTCGATTCAGAAGAACGAGCTATTTACTACATCAGTAAAAAGTTCCTAGAATACGAATGCAAGTATACAATGCTCGAGAAAACGTGCCTAGTCTTGGTTTGGGCCACTAAAAAGCTCCGACATTATATGCTTAGTCACGAGGTACATGTTTTATCCAAAATGGATCCTATCAAGTACCTATTCGAAAAGCCCATCCTCAATGGCAGGATGTCCAGATGGACCTTAATGCTTGCAGAGTTCGACCTCAAGTTCGTACCATTAAAGACCATCAAGGGACGGGTAGTAGCCGAATTCCTCGCCGATGGTCCCGTATCTGAAGAAAGGCACACCAATACTTGGGCTTTTCCAGATGAAGACATATTCCATACCGACACCGAGACATGGAATTTGTATTTTGATGGGGCGTCTAACTTCCGAGGATTCAGAGTCGGGATTTTATTAATATATCCGAAAGGAGAGCATACACCGTTATCCATTAAATTGGACTTTGATGTGACTAACAACGCAGCCGAGTATGAAGCATGCATTCACGGGTTACAAGCCGCCGCCAATTTAGGAGTAACAAACCTCCGAGTCCACGGTGACTCATCCCTAGTCATCAATCAAGCTCTCCAAAAAAAATGGAAAACTCGGAACGCCAATCTCGTGACTTACCAAGCGCGAGTAAGGATTCTCGAGAAACAATTTCAAAAGGTGGAATATATCTATCTACCCCGGGAAGAAAATCAATTTGCAGATGCACTTTCTAGATTAGCATCCCTACTAAATATCCTGGAGCATCTAACAAGCATGCCGATCTGCGTTGAAAGACGGTCCAAGCCGGCCTATATCCACGACATTCAAGACATTGAAATAACTGATCCAGAACCTTGGTATCAGGCTATTCTAACCTACTTGACTACAGGAGAATATCCCCCGGGAACTGAAAACCGGGCCAAGAAGGCCTTGTGAAGATTGGCAACCCAATTTATTCGTACGGACGACGGTTATACAAAAGACGGCACAGGGGGCTCTCCTCCTGTGTATCGATAAAGTACAAGCCGAGAAGGTTATGTTCGAGGTACACGATGGCGAAAATGGTCCGCATATGAACGCCCATATGCTAGCCCGAAAAATAATGAGGCTCGGGTATTACTGGAACACCATGGAAACGGACTGTCAATTATACGTCAAACACTGCCATAATTGTCAGATTTTTGCTAATGTACAACATATGCCATCTTCCCTATTATATACCATGACATCACCATGGCCGTTTTCGACGTGGGGTATTGACATAATTGGAAAGGTGCACCCTACCGGGACGGGAGGTCATTGCTTCATTTTGGTGGCCATTGACTATTTCACCAAATGGGGCGAAGCCGAATCATACCGGATCTTGAACGCCAAGCATGTTGCCAAATTCATCCAAAACAAGATCATATACCGATACGGGATCCCGCACGAGCTCATTAGTGATCACGGGACCCATTTCCAAGCTGAAACTGCTGCGTTGCTAGCAAAATATAAAATCCAGAGGCATACATCCTCGCCTTACCGTCCCCAAACAAATGGAGCGGTAGAGGCGGACAACAAAACAATTGTCAACATACTTAAAAAGATGGCTGAGAATTACCGGGACTGGCCCGATAAAATACCTTTTGCCCTTTGGGGGTATCGAACGTCAATTCGCACCGTAACCGGAGCAACCCCATACTATTTGACATATGGAATGGAAGCGGTCCAACCGGTCGAGCTATAAGTGTCATCCCTCAGGATCCTACTTGAGAGCCAAGTGCCGGAAGCATATTGGGTCCAAGCCCGATATGACTCGTTAGTACTCTTAGACGAACGACGGTCCTGAGCTCTTAACAATATCGAAATATATCGAAAGAGGATCCAACGGGCTTTCAACAAAAGAGTTAGGCCCAGAAAGATCAAAGAAGGGGATCTAGTTCTAAAGTCGGTCCGGGCTTTACTACCGGTCCACCCAAGAGGAAAATTCAAACCCAATTGGGTTGGGCCATATTTAGTAAAGAAAGTCCTATCCGGAGGAGCGGTGATGCTGACAGACTTGGACGGGAACGAGTTTGTCAACCCAACCAACTTGGACCAGTTGAAGCGCTACTACCCCTAAACCCTATCTCAATGTCATTTGCAAAAAAGTTTATAAAAATTCGTCTTTTTTTATAAATTTTCAAAAATTATAAGCAAGTCAATAAGCTAGGATTATTCATCCTACTGTCGCACATCTTGAACTAATAGTCTTGGTGTATTTCAAAAATTGCAAAAAAAAAATCTTTTTTAAACTACGTTTGGTTTGATTCCGCTAATTGTGGATACGTAGGCAACCCCTCAAAAGGGTACAACCACTACAATAACGGAAAAGACGGGAATGGTATTCACTAATATGTCCTTTAATAAAAAAAATCTGATAAACTCGGGAAATCCAAAAAAAAATGGCAATCACACAAAAACACACCACAAAAAATAAGTAATAATACTTAAATAATAAAAACTAAGGAGACTAGTGTTCTTGCATTTTGCCCTTTCCCTTATCCTTTGGGTCGCGCGGAGCCCGAGGTCGCTGGGGCGGAGGCGAGCGTTCCCGAATCACAAGAGGAACCTCCTTAGCTCGAACCCGTTTCTTCGACAACGGGTCTTCTGCCATTATCACCGGTCCAAGTCGAGCTCGCACGTGCTCAGGTAGTCTGTCTCGTGGGCCAAGTCGGTCCCACACTGTCAGTCTTGGGCCAAGTCTCCTTTCCAAGTCAGTCTGGGGGCTCACTTTCCCCCGTGCACCTCTAGCATTATACCCTTCGCCTTGAGTCCTAGTCTTCTTTCTTTGACCTAACATCAGGCGAACCAATGTAGCCGGAGTATCGCCTTCATCAAAGAAACCCCTATTGTCTTTAACTTGCTCCCTCCGTAGCAGGTCAAAAGCTTCATCAACCTTCAAAGCAGCTCGGGCCTTCGCAAAATCAGCTTTAGTCCACTTCACATAAGAATCTGAAACCCAGATCGAATGAAGAGATTTGGGAATGGGCCAAGTGTGCCAGGTATACCATCTTTGCACCCAAGTATCGCACATCACGTCCGTCAGTTGGGTAGATTCACTCACAACTGCTTCGACTTCTGAGATTCTTTGGGTCCAACCATACTGCCTTAGTATGCGATCCGGGTAGAGATGGATTGTCTGCCTGAAAGATAGGATTACCTGATAACGAGCTTTGTCCCTCGGGTCCAAGCCCGTCCAAACATAAATGGGCCACCATGGCACTACCCATCGGATCAACGGACCACTGTGAAATGATAATACCTCGTCCCAATACTTTTAAGTAATCTGGCGAGAAAAGTCAATAGCCCGTCTCCTCGTCATCACCTAATTATGACGGTATTTTCTTCAGTCAAGGGGAGGATCTATGACTGATAGCCTCTCATATAACCAAATCTGAAAAAAGGAACAAGAAATATGAGTTCTCGAGACAAAATAGGTGTTCGCCTGGGGGCACTCGATCGAGTGCCTGGGGGTCACTCGGTCGAGTGATGCTTCTGAAACAGAAACAGGGAGCTTTTACGAAGGCACTCGATCGAGTGCCCACTGCAGCGGAAAATCATGAAAAAAATCAAAAAATCGGAGAATTGAGAAAAATCAAAAAATCCTAAATACCTGCAATAAACGGGTACTTCCGGTCAGACGAACCGAGGAATCCCTTTTACGATTATCCAAACCCTGGATAATTTCTCCCGTAATCAACCAGGCAGGGCTACGCTCCGTCTCCATTAGGTCAACCACAGTCAAAAGGTGAGCGTTACCCATGCATGATAATAAGTCCATGTGACCTTCAAAAACGTAAACATGAAGCATAGAAAAGGAGAAGGCCCTACGGCTGTGAACCGGTCTGACCCGGACATCATGAGGATTCATAAATTTCTCGGCCAAGTCGATAAAGGAAATATTACCATCCTCCATCATGTGAGATACTTCATTGTGAAAAAGTCCTAAGAATTCCCGTAGCTTTCTTCTTGAGTCATAGACCGAAAACTGGATGGCAGGACGAAGTATCAGGTTCCACCCTCCCACAGCAGCAATCTCCTCGGGTAAGGGACAAATTTCTCCTCGAGAAAAGGCAAAGACATGATATGTATCGTCCCAATAGGACAAGCAAGCATCAAGAAAGTAACGGTCAACTTGCATCTGACGGAATGGATACAACTGAGTAATACCCGTCTGATTGAGAGCCACCCTATCCGTGTCCCTAAAGCATCGGGACCATTCTTGCAGCATCGTGGTCAATCGATCGATCCCCATGACTAAAATTCTTGAAAGGAATAAAGAGCTTTCTTTTTGAGGAAGAGTGAGTTGTGAGGAAGTTGTGAAGAAAATCAATGACAAGGAAGGGGTATTTATAGCATTAACCCCACAACCCTCTTTCCATATCTTCCTTACACAGAAGTTTCCTAATTCTAGTGGGATCAACATACAGGCCTCGTCTCAGATTCCCCAATCTAAGCCCGGGAATTAGTCATCCCGAGTATTCCTAATTGTCAAAAATTCCAAAAAATTCAAATTTTCAAAATTCAAAATTTTCAAAATTCAAATTTTATTCCCCAGCGCGAGTCATTTTTTCACCTACGTGTTGCATGCAAAATTTATGTAACTGCTACAGGTACGACTCAAGGCTTCAGAGGCGAGCCCGCACAACTCTCATAACTCCCCAGCAGAAGGCCCCAGGCGGATTTTCCACGGAATAACACGGGATGGGCCCATATATAGGCGCACCCAGGACTTATACGACAAGTCCAATTTCCCCACGGAGTTATCATCATCTACTCAGGTATGATTTCTGTCTTATGGTTGGCGAGCCCTTTCACGGAAGTCTAATGGACTATAAACGACCCGATCGGAAGTCTGCCAGGTCTTAATCCTCGATTGGCCTGGTAGCTACTCTGACTTTCGCCTTGTCCAAGCCTCACTCAGAGTGGGGAGTTTGTAGACACCCACATTCTGACCGCTAGGTGTCTATAGCAGTTTCCAAAAAACACCCGATGATGATCGGACACAAATATGTTTCTACGCGCTCGGATATGGGCTCCAAACCATTGATTTCTAGCTTAGGCCCTTTACGGAGTACAAATCTCACAAAACCGACCTCAAATTCAGGCCCAGTGGGTCATTTCCAATCGAATAATACTAATTTGGGTCAAAACCGACACCGGAAATAAAACCGACTTTTAGCGATTGGGTCAAACCCCGGTCAAAGCCGTTCCGAGACACAAAAAACAGTCACTCAAACATCAAAAGTCCAATCAAAATACAAAATCCACAAAATATCCAAACTACAATCCAAAAAACCGGACCCGTGCGCTGCGGCTGACCCACTCGATCGAGTATCGAGTGGGCCCTGTAACAAGCCCGAATGCGATTGATTGGGCCACTCGACCGAGCCAGGGGGCTACTCAGTAGAATAACCCTAGACGAAGGGGGTGTCCAATGCCTATATATACACCCCCTTGCATGCAAAATTGATCATCCTTTTTTCACCCTATTCAACCCTAATCCTACACGCTCAAACCCTAACCCTAGCACTTAGGAGACAAACCCTAAACCACCATAAATTAATCAACGTAAATCTTGAACTCCCGTGCCTAAGCCACAATCAAGCGGTTCCTATCCGAGAAAAGAACATGTAGGTTGAGGGTGCAAAATCCCGTTCTCTTTCCTTCTCTTCTCTCTCGCGTCGTCCGTCGTTGTCATCATTATCATTGTTTTGTTTCTTCTGTTATTTTTTCGTCACATCTACAATATCGCTAATAATTATTAGTATAAGATATTAAAATACTTGCTAATTCGTGTCGAATATTATGAGTGTATCGCACCCGATGTTGACGGTCGCATATCCCGACACCCCGAGTGTTTGATTGTTGAAGCAAGTCAACATCAATAATCATTTTTATTTCGTTGCGTTGCTAGTCACGTTTTTTTATTGTTCGCGTCGTTATCATCGTCAACCATCGCATCTTCATCAATTTCAAAACCGTTTTCAAGCAAACATCTTTTTTTTAGTTTAAGTCAAACCCCGTTGATGTGGATCCAACATCATACAATCCGCAAGGATTTATTACGATGTCGGGATGCGGAGGGAACCAAGTCAAGTCCTTTTTTTTAATTCGAGTGTCGATCTACTAGATTCGATACCAATTCGATAGTTGGATGTCGAACTTAAACGATCTACCCAAATAATCCAACCAATACGATGTTCGTTAATGCTAAAATAGTTGTCACATAATTCAATCAAATTGATACGACACTATAAACGCGGAGATCATTCGTATCGTGTTAGTCCGATTTAAGCCGACTTACAAAATCATATTTTCAAAAACTTACTCTAAGTATTCGGATTGGTCCTATAACCAAGTGTCGGGTACCATGAGTAACACGAAATCGGGACCGAGAACAGTCCGCCATGCAAGTCGCACTAGTCTCGTGCGAGTCGCGTGGCTGCGCGAGTCGCGCCCTCCTTGCGCGGGTCGCGTGGTTTCCTGAAAATCGTGACATAAAATCAATTATTCTGACTTATTTCAATTAGCAATAATTCTTCAGACTACCTTTTTCTAAGCACTCTCTAAATATTCGATATCGATATCATAATCAAGTATAGAATATGGCGAGTATCGATTCAGGTCGAGTATAAGTTTCATCATATTTCTACGCGACCTAATGAATTTATGATTTTCGAAACCGAATGCAATTTCCAAATCAAAACCAAACGAACCATAATTCGTACAGGCGTCACTCGACCGAGTGTCATAGGCCACTCGATCAAGTGACATCCAAAAGTTAAGGCAGAATGGTCTTTTGGGGACCACTCGGTCGAGTCCCGCAACGACTCGGTCGAGTGGCGACCTACTCAATCGAGTCCCGTCGTGACTCGGTCGAGTAACACCTCAAATCATGGGCAGAATACCTTTTATCGAGACCACTCGGTCGAGTCCCTCAATGAGTCGATCGAGTGACCTCTATCACGTCAAATCCATGAGGTCCATAGCATCCTTCGAGTCTCGATAATATTTTTATGACTTCGGTCAGCGCGTGTCAAGTCTATCACGTGATTTATTTCTTTTCAAAGCCATGCATCCTGTCTTTCTACATTATTCTACATCGTTATTTAGTGTTGCAAACTGTTATTATCGTAATACCGTCACTAACTTGTTTGTTCATGTATTTTTGATTTATTTCCTTTATTTAGTTTATTGTACTAAAATGAACCCGCATGCTAAATACAACTTTGTCGTTAAATTTAGATGCATTAAATCGACTTAGCAACCCATTCAATTATTCACATGTTTAGGCAAGACAATGTTTGCATATCATTTTCATCGTTTTACTAACGCGCGTATTAGAGAGTCAAACGATATCTTAGTAGAGGCCGCTAATGTGCGGGTGGGGTTGGGTGTTCTTTGTGAACTTCCCAACACTTACCCTCACCCCTTACTCATAACCTCGGTTTCCGGATGCCCGAAATCGTTGGCGCACGAGAGTCATTCAATACACGGTATCCGATAATGTCGGTATCGGTATCAAATGCAAAGGGACGAGCCCAATAAACTCTGACATCCGAATGGACCATACTTTGTGCACGGCCCACTAAGATATAGAGTGGGTTCGAATGGGCCCGAACTCCCACAAAGTTTGGTGGCGACTCCACTTCGATTTAAATTTCAATTCGACCCATCTCATATGGAAATTCATTAGCCTTCCCAAACCCGCGCGTGGCCGCGTCGGGTGGACCTATGTCATGTCTACACATATGCCCATTTATCTCCCCGATAACTAACCAATCCTGTATCAACTCCAAGCATAACCTACTGAACGTGCACGAGAAGAAGAGATGCATATGGCTTTCATCTGTTTCAACACAAAGCACGCATAGTGAGTCTACTATAATCCCAAACCTACTCATTCTATCCGTGGTAAGGAGCCTTTGTTGTGCATACAGCCAAGCAATGAAGGATTGCTTCTGTATATTCATTCTACTCCACACCAAGAATGACCATTCCACCTCCCCTTGAATCCATTTGTAGCCCGCATCCACCGTGTATTGTCCATCATGCTTCAGCCAGCCATCTTCTACATAAGCAATCTTAAACACCTCCTTGACTTGACAAATTTTCCGCCACGTCAAACTACTCGAATATGTCGGTTTATAATTAGTCCAATGCATCCCTTTGAGATAAATGGCATGTGCCCATTTTACCCATAGATGATCAGCCTTTGATGCTAACCACCACGTATACTTCCCAATGCTTGCTTTATTCCAAAGTACTCCATCAATTATCCTAATCCGCCATTCTTCTTAGCCTTACAACAGGTGCTCTAGTCAACTAACGGAGATTTCTCATAATTTGCTTGCCCTGCCCATAGATAATTTCGGCATATAGCCGTAATCCTCTTCATCACCCCACTTGGGAGCAGAAAAATTCGCGCCCAGTAAGTTTGGATGTGAGCAAGAACCGCTTTTACTAAGACCAATCTTCCTGTATAACTCAGATTACGAGCCCCCCATCCCCTAATCCGCTCCACCATCTTCTCAATAAGGCGATTTCAATCTCACTTATCACTCATTAGTAGCGAAAGCGTGGTGAGGATGACCCCTAGGCCGTTTAAGTAGCGAGATCCCGATCGGAACCTAGGCTCCGAAAGCACGCTAGTAATCCCGTCTTTCCCCTTTTTATGCCCTTGACATCCATGAACCCGACCTAGCCCTAGTTTCTTCTTATCGTTTTATTAGCTTCCGTTAGTCATTAGATGCTTGTTTTGCCTTGTTAGTTCTTGTCATAGACCTTAGCTTAGTCCTTAGTCTATCCCCTAGTTTAGCTTGTCTCGGACCGAGTCTTGGACCATAGCACCCATTAGTCTAAACCCATTTTCCGTCCCTGTGGATTCGACCCGACTTGCCCTAGCTACCCAGTTAGGTTCGTTGGTTATTATTTGGTGACGGGATCCACGACAAATCCCTCCCATCAATTTGGCGTCGTTGCCGGGGACGGCGTAGTTTAGACTTTTGTGTTCTTAGGTTTAGACTTTGTTCTTGATTTTTGTGTTTTCTTCTCCTTGTGTATCTCCGTTCTACTTCTTGTGTGCTATTCTCCCTTCCTAGTGCCTCAAAAGCACTAGGCTACTAACGTTTGCTCAAGTGCTTCTAGTTCATCCTAGGTATCAAAGCAACGTTATGGAAATGGCACGTCCTAGCTTCCATCAATTGTCATGGGACAACTATGGGGCAAATTGCCAAGTCCCAACATTTCACCAACCATATCAACCTCATCAACAATCTTACGAACGCCCTCCATATGGTTACCATGAAAGTTGTCAAGGATCATTCCAACATCCTAACAACTACCAAATACCCCCACGTGACCCACAACCAAAAATCCCCAACTTTGAGACTTGTCAAATGATGATTCAATTGCTAAAGAGTCAACAAGAGATGATGATTCAATTACAAGGGGTTAGGGAGGAGTTTAGGGCCCAAAAAGTGGTGCAAGATGCTCGAATCGATGCACTCATGGCTCGCATCACGATGTCGGCCACTCGAGCTCCACAAATTGTTGGGGAAGGTTCATTTGGGCAAGAAGGTCGGTTGACTCCACATGGAAATCAACCCGACCATGAAGCCACGAATGAAGAAGAGAGGGTAAATCGAGAAATCATTGTTGAGTGTTGCTTGGATGGTGAAGATATGGGAAGAATGGAGGAAGTTGAAGCTTCAAGGGTCGACAATGAGGAGGGGAGTGAACATGATTCTCAAGGTAACTCTTGGGGAGCCGATGTATTGGCTATCAAATTGGATTTGTACGATTTTCTTCGTGATGAATCGGATCTTGACAATCCAAAGCCAAGTGAAGACAAGACTCCTCTAGGCCAACTAGACAAGGTGAGTGAAAAGGAACGTAATACTTGGGAAAAAGAGGTAGATGCCTTGGAACTTGCCTTGAATGGGAAATTGGAGGATCCTAAAGCCTCCAATGAAGAAAACTTGATGCCTTCACCTCCTTTATCGCACTCGATGCCAAGTTCCTTGTCTTGTGAGACGGTTGATGAAGAGGATCCTTGCCGGGCGGTGGAAGAGAACTCTACTCTCGACCCCGTAGAAGAAGCAACCCCCTTAGGGTGTGATCTCCCAACTCATAATGCCGAGCTTGACTCTAGACCACTATACCTACCGGATGGTCATAAGAGTCGTTGCTATCATGGTTTGGAAGACCCGGAAGATCACGAGAACCCCAAGCATAGTGAAGATGATCGCTTCTTGCCTCCGACTTGGAAGCTCTTGAAGTAGCTAGGCTTGGCCATGTGAGCCTCAATGAAGATGTTGCTAGAGCATTTGACTTACTCCTTCGAGCTCTTGATGGCTATGGAGGCGTAGATGGTGAGAGTATCTTATTGTAAATATCTTTTTCCTTTTCTCTTGAGCTTTTGTTTGTGTATATGTTTGTTTGGATCGTTTGGTTTCTAGGATTGGTAATTTTTTGTGAATTCTTGTAATTTGGAGTTTTCTTGAGTGATGTGAGGGAGGGATTTTGATGGTGTTTATTGAGTTCGCTTGTTAGGTTGATAGTGAAGATGAAGTTTTGAGAGGAGTTGTCGATGACAGAAGCTTCAAGGCTTGGTGGAGGAAGTCGGTTTTTGAGATTTATGCAAGCTTTTGGGGACGAGATCCTGGATCCCGAAGTATTGGTGGCCTTGTGGGTGAAGATATCAAGGAAATAAAGGGCTAGAAGACTCTTCCCGACCGAGAAGGATGAGCCATCCCGACTGGGAAGGAGTCATCCCGATCAGGATGAGGGTACCAAAAATGGGGTTTACTGTTGTGTCATCCCGACCGGGAAGGAATCTTCCCGACCGGGAAGGGTGTGTCATCCTGACCGGGACCAGCCATCCCGACCGGGATGGTCCCCTGCTCCTCCTTTTACCTCTCCTTTGTCATTTGAGCCCACCGTACCACTTTACACCCCCTCCCAACCTCCCTACCTACCCTTGCACCTATCATATGACCCCTACACTTCATTTACATACCCTCACCTCATCTTCTCTTCACTTTACACCGAATATACGCTCAAATCCCACCCTCATTACACCATTCCAAGCTTACTACATCAACCATGCGATCTTACCAAGTATGAAGTGGGATGACAATGAAGAAGACAAGCAAAGTGCCGATATTGATTATCAAGACGATGGAGTTCGTGAGTTGCTAACCGATTGGTAAGGCGACTCTCATTTCTTTTCCATCTTTTATTGCTTGTCTCTCTTTGTATGATCCCCTTCCCCTTATCATTTGTGTCATGGTGGCCCTCGGGGCCTTGGTAATTATTGCTCCCGACTCTCGATGATGTGACTACATCAAGAGTTGTTTGAAAAATCCAAATTTACAAGATTTTCACCTTTTTAGTCGGATTTGGGCGGAATTCGGGCTAGGTGACTTGATTACACCTAGTCCTCCCCTCCCATTTCCATTTATTTCCTTCTTTTTATTTCTCCCCCATCCATATCTTTTCTCGTCTCAGCCCATGGTGACTTGACTACACCCCGGCCGGACACATTCTACCCTTTCTTCGCTTTTCTTTTTGATTTTTAGCTTTATTTTCGTAGTTTCTCTTCTTTTTAGTGTCTCCACACACTACTGATCGAGCATGAGGACATTGCTCGGTTTAAGTGTGGGGGAGCGATATCCTAGTGTAGTTAGTTTTATTTTCGTAGTTTATTCGAAAAATCTTCAAAAACCCAAAAAATTTGAACAATTTTCACAAAAATCAAAACTATTTTCTTTTGTGTGTTTTCCTTTTGTGTCGTTGTGTCGTATATTTGTTGTGTTGTGCGTGTTTTGCCTCCCTCTTCCCTTGTAGGTAGCTTAATCACCGTTAACTTTGGAGGGCTTTCAAGACATCCGGTAACATCTTTATCCCTTTTTTCTCTTTGTCTCTCTTGGAGTTTGGAGGAGATTTTGTGATGATGTGTGCTCGGGTGGAGCTTTTTGGAGTTTGTGGTTTATGTGGTGGCTTGCTTGGAAGTTTCGGGGTGGTGATTGTTTATTTTGTGTGTTTATTTTTTCTTGTCTCTTGTTTTATTTGATTTTGTCATGTTTGTCTCATTTTCTATCGTTTTTGTTGTGTCTTTGTTTTGTCTCGTTTAGTTGTGTCTAGTATGTAAAAATGTTTTCGAAAATCCGGTTTTGAGGCTAGTGCGCAAGTGTTTACTTTCCCTTTCTAGTGATGTGAATCGATTCTTGGACTTTAGTCTAGTAGAATGACTCTAAATCAATAGTTTCGTTGGTCCTTTACCTTGAGTCCACCTAGTCTACTAGGGATTTACTACGGGATTTGCATTTTGATCATTATGACCACCCACGGTGTGAAAAGGCCTTGGTTGCCGAGTCCCGTTCCTTAGGTGACCGTGTACGAAATTGTTTGATTTGTCCAAGTTCTCCCCTTTTTGTGGGTTTGAAGGGAAATCACGACCCCCGACTTACCCATTTCCCTACCTCTCCTACACAAATCCACAAAATAAGTTGCAAATTGTTGAAATTTCTTTCTTAGTTACAAAAAGAAATGCCTACAACACAAAATCTAGCCAAAAGGGCAAACAAAGATAGTGAAAGAAAATGAAAGAAAGAAAAGAATGAAAAAAAATAAAAGGCACAACAAGTCAAAAGAAAATACAAAAGAAGAAAATGAAATGGCATAGCAACACAAAAATCGAAAATGCAAAAGAAAGAAGATGCCAAGGAAAACCGTCTCACAAAAAGAATCCCCACATCTCAAAAATAAGCCTTTTTCCGACTATTACCGTGAAGAGCCTACCAAAGGACCGAGTCCCTAGGAAGGATGATAGCAGTAATGGTCGGTCTTCCCTCATTTTGCAATCATATCCACCTTTTTACTTGGGCTAGTTAGACGATTTTTGTACATGGGACGACCCTCTTGGCTCATCGAAGGGGGCGGGTTTTCACTTTACCGACAGTGTCGACTAACTCCGTGGTTCATCACTTTTCCATCCCGCTTATCGTCCCGTAGTACGTTCTTAGAAGGTTAGGAGGAACTAGGTAAGTTATCAACGTTTTTATCGCTTTGTTGTCATACTATTAGGGTTTAGTTCATATCGGTTTGTATTATTAGCTTGGGAACGTTGTCACTTGCCTTGAGTCCTTAACCGGTGTTTCTTTCACCGCTTTTTAGAGGAAAGCGGTATTTATTTCTTTTTGGGTGAAACTGATTACTTGTTTGTTTTTATGTTTGTGTGTTTTTGTGTTTTTGTGTCCGGTTGCATCCACGATTTTGTCGCAAGACCTCACTTGCCTTGCGGAGTGCACTTTTCCTCTAAGTTTACTCGCGTGAGTTGAAAGGGCGTAGGGTGCGCTAATACCTACTCGGCTAGTATATTAGTTTTTATTAGTTTAGTAGTTAGTTCGCTCTTACTCGAGGGCGAGCAAGGGTTAAGTGTGGGGGAGTTGATAAGTGTAGTTTGTAGTGCCTATTTTGCTGTGTTTGGTCCTTGTTTCTCTTGTGAAATCGCTCTTTGGAGCGGTTTTTGGGCTACTTATGCTTCTTCTAGTTCGTTTTAGGTTCCGAAGACCATTCATGGAGAATTGGAACGATTCCGACTCGTTTCCTACACTTTTGGAGCCAACGAAGGGAAGGAACGATCACTCGGTGCCTTAGTTTCGATCCCGAGACCTTGGGACCCATTCTCGAGCCCCTTAGACTCGATCCCGAGCACCGAGAATCGATGAGAAGCCCATGAGAATCATGGAGGGACCTTAGAGATCATATTGGAGGCTTACAAGAGCCTTCCCGGCCGAGAACAAGTGCCTTCTCGGTCGGGAAGGAGTGCGGGTTTCAACCGGCTGCTGTTATGGGCCGTCTCGGGCGAGACCAACTCGTCTCGGCCGAGATGAGTCCCGTCTCGAGCGAGACCATCTCACCTCGGCCGAGATGAGCTACCTGCAGCTCCGCTTCGCTTCTTTTCTTCTCCTTATCCATTGTAACCCTATGTACCCCCCCCCCCCCCCCCCTTCTCTTGTAATCTTATGAATGTTCTTCATTACCCACAAAAACCCTAGACTACTTTAGCATAGATTAGTGTAGATTAGTCTTTAGTTTATCCTTAATCTTAGATCATCCTTGTATTAATTGAATTCTTGAAGATCTCTACCAAGATTGACAACCTTGGTAGATGTATTTGGGTTTTCTCTTCTATGCAAGTTTTCATTCCTCCTTTCATCTTCTAGTATGGTATAATCTCTTTTTCCTTCTCTTTATCTTTGTTTTATCATTCAAGTTTCAATCTTTAGCTCTTGTTTATTGTTTTGTTCATCATCCTTGTTAGTTTTACATATGTATGTTCTTGTTCTTGTTTTGGTTTCTCTTGTTAGTGTTAGTTTTACTTTAGTTATGTTTGAGTAGACTCTTGCTAGGGTTAGTAGGGATATTGGGTGTGATTAGGGATGATTAGGGTGAGATGGGTGGTACAAGATGTTGTTTTTGTTGTTTCCCATTTACCTTGCACTCCACATGTTTGATGAATTGCTTGTGAGACTTGAGACGATCAATCCTTGTTTTTCTTGCCTCTTCTCTTGTATGTGTGTGTTTGGTTGGTTGGTTTGGTTCCCTCATTAGTAGCGAGAGTGTGGTGAGGATGACCCCTAGGCCGTTTAAGTAGCGAGAGTCCAATCGGAACCTAGGCTCCGAAAGCACGCTAGTAATCCCGTCTTTCCCCTTTTTATGCCCTTGACATCCATGAACCCGACCTAGCCCTAGTTTCTTCTTATCGTTTTATTAGCTTCCGTTAGTCATTAGATGCTTGTTTTGCCTTGTTAGTTCTTGTCATAGACCTTAGCTTAGTCCTTAGTCTATCCCCTAGTTTAGCTTGTCTCGGACCGAGTCTTGGACCATAGCACCCATTAGTCAAAACCCATTTTCCGTCCCTGTGGATTTGACCCGACTTGCCCTAGCTACCCAGTTAGGTTCGTTGGTTATTATTTGGTGGCGGGATCCACGACAAATCCCTCCCATCAGCCTCATTTATAGGTCCAAGCTCAACAATTCTACCATTGCTTTGATGTAAAGATGAGTTTAACGCATCATAAAACGACTTTCCAGCAATATTGAACCCTCCTCTTTGCTGCTGTGTCACCCTAGTCACTGCTCGTGCAGGCGTGATCGTGGAAATCAGACCTTGCACAGGCATTGGGGTAACCAAATCATTCTGTATCACTGTCACTTCTGCAATCTGCGTCTCCTGAATCTCAATTTATGGTGGTTTCTGCGAAGGAGCAGCCTTAGGCCTCCATTGTTTCACCACTTTCCCCTTTCGGCAGTCTTTCGTTTCATGTCCTATTCCTTGACATTTTGTACATTGAAAAGGTTTCCACTCATAATGCACATTCAAGCTCTGTTGTATGCCAAGTTCATCATGAAATCGTATAGTATCCGGTAATACCTCACCAAATTTCACCTCTACCATGACCCGCGCATACCCGATAAAATTCTTATCCTTCGTTGCTACATCAGTTTGAATTGGTTTGCCCACTAATCCGACTATTTTAAAAAGTGCATTCCCCCAGAACTTAATGTTCAATCTATACAATCTTATCCAAATTGGTACTCTATCCATCCCTTCCTTCTCAAGTTTACAAGATGGAGACCATTTCTTGACAACTACTGGCTTGTTGTCAAAGAAAATAGGCCCCCTACTCATCACTTGTTCAAGCTTTTCAGGCGTTTTAAGCTTAACCAATGCAACCCCGTTCGGCTTAAAAGCGATCTTCTCAATATCCTTCTCACTCCATACTCTCTTCAGGAATCCCCCCATAACATTCCATGGCAGATTTGCCCCCAGTACATAACAAACAACAGAGTTTACCCAGAAGTCAAGCTCACCTTTTACATCGTCGTGCGTAAGGTGTAATCCCCCTGAATTCCCTCCATTATGTTGTCGCACTGATACCTCTTGCCATCCCGGATCCAGTTCCGCTCTGCAGCTATAGCTTCCAACTCCTGATGAGTGAAAGTAGCTTCTCCATCCTCTTCAGACAGCTCCTCCCCTTCTACCAGATCTTCAGTATCATCTTGCAAAATTCCTTTTCCTTTATCTCTTTTTGCTCGAAAACTCTCCTCACTTTGCTTTCTAATATTTGACGTATTACTAGTAACTTTAGTGCTATTAAATTGATGTCTATTATTTTGTTTTTTATGTGATTTACTAGTCCTAGATCAACTCTTTTTTGATCCTGCCATTGCTGAATTCAAGAAAAGGTATTTCTAGGATTTTCTCTCTCTAAGAACCATTCTCTCTCTTTTTTTGGCAGTAGCTACTTCCTACGAGTAATTTTTAAGAATCGTAAAATAGTTAAAGCTATTTCAAAGCAATTCGAGTAAATCTCGCGTTGAAAAATAATTATTTACGAAACTTCGTAATAAAATCATTAATGGCTAAATTTTCGTAAACAAAAATATTTCTTAGTTGAAAATATTATATAAATATGTTTAGACATTTGTAGAAAAAGAAATAGCTTAAATCTGAGCTTAAAAACGTTAATTCGTAGAGAAATAGAATTCCTCTCGGAAAAATAATTAGTTTACGAAAAAAATCAAATAAATAGATTTAATAGAATTAAAATCTTTTAAAATAAAAATAAATATCATTAGACTCGAAAATGAAAATAAAGCTTGGAAAAATGATGAAATCACGGCCGAAACATGATAGAGTTATGACGAAGTCATAGCGGAAGGATAAAAGTGCTAGGAAAAATAGCGGGTGTTACAGTATTAATATGTACAAAATGTAAAAAACGATAAAATAATGTTAGTGTTGTTGGGAACAATAATTAAAATGTTAGATCGCGATAAAGTAAAAGTTAGTAGTACGATAATATAAATGTTAGATGTTAGTAGTTAGTAGTTAGTAACGAGAATGTAAATGTTAGGAGTTAGTATACAAAAATGAAAAGAGAATTAGAGATTATAAATGGGATTTGGTACACCCTCAACCTACACGTCAATAGTCTCGAAAAACGGGCTCGTGAAGTATCGTCGTAGACACGGGGAGCGGTTCGAGTGTGTAGAATGAGTTAGGGTGTGTTTTTGTGTTTGGGACTACCGAACCCTTGTCGAATGAAGGGAGTAGGTTTTGAGATTGACGAGGTTTGACTCAGTTTTTGTAGAGGTAGGGAGAGAAAGAGCTCTCGGATTTCTGAAATGGAGTTACAGAAATGACCTTTTTCGACCCTTGATACGTTGGACGTGAGGGTGTATTTATAAGGTTTTGCGAAATGCTCTGACCCAGGATTTGGGCGCCTAGAGCCCCCCTCCCCCCTTGAAGCGGTTCTGGAGCGCCCGGATGCGAGCAGCCGAAGTCGCGCGTATCAAAAGTTACTCAAAATACGGATTGATATTCGTGTTATTTATTTGAGGTAAATGCGGATGCGGTTTTGACTTATTTACATTTTGTACTTGGACGCTATTGTGGCCCTTTTGAGTTTCGGGTTTCGACTTTGACCGGTTTTGGCTCGGTCGACAAAAGACGGTTTTGCCCCCGATGGAGATTTTGGCTCAAAGTAGCTTTATTTGATTGGAAACGACCCACTGAGTCTGAATTTGAGGTCGGTTTTAAGATATTTGTACTTTGCTAAGTGCCCACGTCGAATACTAATTGATTTTGAGTCCCGTATTCGAGCGTATTGATGCATGTTATGTTATAATTTATGATAGACTTAATAACTGATTAAGTTGTTTGATCAGTTTAGAGTTACTGAATTGTGATCCATTTGGTGATCAACATAAAATCTATTGAATATCTATCTCTTATCTCCTATAATCCTATATTCCATTAATCACTATACATAAACTTTATCAAGTTATAACTTTATCTTTGATGGAAAAATTAGTATAAATACAACACCATTCAGGGTCACTAAATTCATCTTTTCTATTCATCTATACACCATCTTAATATTAAAATAAAGATTTTAGAACCGATAATATACTCAAGACGGTCGACGGTTTCGGGGACGATATTTTCGGGTTTTTGAAAAAGTTGTTCAGGAATCCGATAAGCAATGGCTGGAGGTTATTTCTAGATCTTATTATTTTGCTTCCGCCTTTGAGTTTATCATTATGTTCATTTATTAATTAGAAAATGATAAATTCATATAAAGTACATTTGGTATCAGAGCTTCAGTTTACACCTCTGTCTTGCTTGTTATTCCGAGTCGATTTGCGTCGTCTTATTTTGTTTACTACAGTTTGTTGGTGATATTTCATTATGTTTGGCACAATTCAAATTTTGGTTTTCGTTTTATCATGAATTTATCATTATTCAGATTACATGAATTTATAATTCGAAAACGAATAATCGTGAATTTATCATTTTATCCTCACAAATTTATCATAAATATAATCATGATTCTGATGTACACTGCTGTATATTACGGTGTATTGGTTTATGATTTTGTCTTCTTTATTTGGAGCATTAATTACTCTTGACAACATGTGCTACTAGGCTACTATATTTTGTCTACTATATTGCTTTGGAATTATCCACTCCCTTGCATGTTCCCTGGTTATTTTCGATTTTTGACTCACTGGAGTATTTTTTATGGTACTATGTATAGTTCATATGGGCCGTATGACATATTTTTTGTTCTTTTCATGTGTCATATTATTGGTTGTATTTGTACTGTACATATATATTGTTCCGTATGACATTCGTATATTTTGTTAAGTTAGAATTATATGTTACGTTTTGGGTCATATGAATATTAAGTTTCACATAATAAATCTAGTATTATTATTATGTTGGTTTTCAATTGTCTATATATACTTAAATTAAAATATATAGATTAATAAAGTAATGTTGAGTGATACGTAAATTTTATTGGTTAGGGAGTAGCCACAAATAAACATTAATTGTAATCAATCGTACGTAATATAATAAAATATACCTACATGAAATTTTGTTATATTTGTATGATTAATTATGATGAATATTAAACTATATTTCTTGATCTACCCATAGGAGTTAAGAAATAAAAATTTAATAGTCTCGCCATTGAATTAATTAAAACTAATTATTATTATGAGTCTAATTTGAGTAGGACTTTAACCCACAAACAATTTTTATGTCACTAAATTCATATGAGCATGATTTTACATTGGTAAAGCATGATTATAGTTATGTCTCAAATTATTAATAAGCATGTTATTTATTTATTTGCAGTTATTTTATCTGGTAGTTCTTCTGATGTCAAATTTGACATTCCTGAATTGAATGGTGAAAATTATAAGGTCTGGAAAGAGAGGGTAGTACTGCAGTTAGGATGGATGTTGATTATGCTATAAGGAAAGACGAACCACCAAGTATAAGGGACGCTAGTGAACCTGATGAGGTAGATCTTTATGAAAAGTGGGAGAGATCTAACCGTTTCTCCATTATGTTCATAAAGACCAGGTTATGTGCTAGTATTCGTGGTTCAGTTGAAAAGTATGACAAGGTTAAAGACCTAATTAAGGCCATTGATGAACAGTATGTGACTTCAGACAAATCTCTTGCCAGTACCTTAAT